>JAANDH010000069.1:393900-524526 GCA_011799765.1 Nymphaea thermarum
TATATATATATATATATATATATATATATATATATATATATATATATATATATATATATATATATATATATATATATATATATATGATTTTTTTTTTAAAGTACGAATAGAAGTGCGAGTCAGCCTAGCAAAGAATAACTTTATTAAGATTAGTGGATTCACCGTCCACATGCAGTGCTGATCAACGATAATTTGTCTATTCCATAGTCGCTAAAAGGGAGAATATTTATTATTCTTTCAAATGGATTGGAATTTTGATTATGCTGTTTTCATATATATATATATATAAGATGATATTCGTTCAAAGTCATTGTCAAATGCATTATTATAAGGAACCAAATTCCCCGAATGAGTTTGGTGGTTTGAAGGATTAGTTTTTCCGTTTGCAGATTCCCGACCTTAAGAGTCAGTAATTGACATATTGATTCTCATTTTTGTAAATGTTAGCAAATTAATTCATCTCTGCCTTTCATTTGGTTATTCCAAGTTAGCAATTGAGGTGAAGACCCATGTGGTTTATTACTTAGCAAAATGTCATGAATATCTTACGTATTGAGTGCATAATCACATAAAAACTTAAACACAGTTGATCTAAAAACCCCTTTGTTAACCATGTAGCAGCTATTAACCATAGTTAAACTACCCGAAAGACGAATATATCTGTCTTTAAGGAGCCATTTGGTATTTAGTAATGGAAATAAATTGGGTAAATAGACTCGGGAGTCTTGCGTTTGACGGGTGTGAGATCGATAAAAAACATTAACTAATTCATAAAAACACCTGTAATTTTTTGGTATTTGGATGACACCCTGGAACTGTCTTTACATCCAAAAAGCAGTTTAAATAAACTCAACTTTAATTAGAATGATATTTTTAGAAGGGCCAAATCTTTTCATGAAAATCACCATTTTGGATGTCACCAAAATCTGGATTAAAAAATAATAATACAATTTTATTTTACAAAACCTGATTCCAAACGACATATCTTAATGGTGTCATTCTATACCTTTTTCCCATTAAAAATAATAAAAAAAAAGCACCACTAAAATTTAATAATCCCTAAATGGGGGTGCAACCTCATTGTTCTGTTTTATTGTGTTTGTCTTTGCCACCATGAAATATTTTAATACTCCAAGACAAAGATTATCTCGAGGACTCAATAAATCTTATCGTGTTACTTTTTTTTTTTTTCAGGCTTTGGAACAAACAGTGCATAGAAAAAAGGGAAGATCTGGCCCTTTTCAATGGCGTTTTCTGTCACTTTCCCGTCCTTGGATGGTCTTTGTTAGGTCCCTATCGAGAGCGTTCAGCCTAATCTAAAGCCATTTCCTATATGATCAAATGGAAGAAAACATATGAATTGTATTAATATTGCTAATATTGGGGGTCCACCCCCAAAATACGACGAAAATGAGCTTTAATTATTTAATAGTGAAGTCTTTAGTGGATTGGTAGCTTAAATATTAACACCTCGAGCCTCAAACCTACTATAAGCAACCATCTTCATGTTCGGTAATTAGTACATTTTTTTTCAAAGGGTTGGCACAACGAATGGAGCAGGCGCCGGTAGGAAGTCGACCTCTAAAACTGAGACACCGATATGCAAGTTGAAGCATAATAGAATCACCTCCTGAACCTTAAAGAATAAAGGAAATTGTGACTTTTCGGACTTCGCTAGGATAGTGAAATAGCCTTTCACTCACTAAAAAAAGTAGTATTTTTTCTTTGAGAGCAAACCAAAATTAGTTGTGTTACTGTATCAACATATAACAGGTTCGCCTCAAGGGGCATGACGTAGCTGGTCAGGCGAGGGGCCTGTATTAAGGCAGGTCTCTAGTTCGATTCCCGTGGGCGCTATGTTCATGTGTCTTAGGGTGGTAGGGCGCGACATCCAAGTTGAAGGGTGCACCGTTGCTATCGTTGACACCGACGCAGCTCAGGACCTTGGAGGCAAGGGGAATGGGGGGGCCTTCGGGCCTTGCCCATGCACCCAAGGGCATAGGCAGATACGAAGCCCATTATGTGAAAGCTTAAATTATTAGGTCCAATTATATCAGACAACCCCACTAGACTTGTGTTACTGCCCCATGACCAATTGAAAATTTGTTAACTATATGCTTAGTGCCTTATTATAACTCCGTCCTCTGCATGCATCCGCCCATGTCAATGACATTGTAAAACCCAATTGCACTGATTGTCAAAGGGGACCGACCATATACCGTCTTGAAATTGACAAGTCATAACCACTTATACATATCAACTTACCTATATTCAGATCTCATGTTATCATACGAGGATTTTTCTTCGGGTTATTTTAGATGAGCAAGAGGAGCATCCCACTGCCCGAGTTAGAGCCGAAGCCCCCTTCCCCTGAACCGTAAAAGGTCCCATACCACTCAAACTAGTAACCGATCATTTGGCAGCTATAACTCGCGTCGGTGAACCAAACTTCATCGGCTTCGATAATAAGAGCGCGAAAGTAAATTTCATGGCCTCGGGGTTTTACATCATCGATCAAGCAAGCAACAAAGTCTCTCGACCTGAATGCGGTTTCCTTGGGTGACAAACAAACAAAATCTCCACTGGAAAAAAGAATGTCTCTGTCACCATAAAAGCACAAAGGCCATGCCCCACTCCCCATCAGATGATGCCTGCGGTTCCTCTTCCCCACAAGCAACTCTCCACACCACACATATCCACACCACTTCCAACCAAGCAATGACTGCAATCAACACACTCACAACCTCTGTTCTTATTAATGGCTACAACTACAAATATAGAATCAAATTAATTTTAATAAATTTGAAATTATGTTTTTTTTCTTCAATAATTTGAGATTTGGACGATATATTTTTTTAATATTGACTTGTATAATTAATCTAGCTGCTAAAATATGTTGAAATAAAGCAACGCACGCGGAATTAGAAGCTGACGCATCACACAGAAGTTAACGGTAAAACCAAAGTTTATTTTAAGAAATATGTAACGATTTGCAACCGAAAACAAAAGTATTATTAGGCAATCCACCTGTTTACAAAGGTAAAATTCAAAACATGTCAAAATACGTTTCTAAAAATGATTGATTGTCAAACCAAAGTTTATTTTCTTTTATTTGTCACATCAATAATTGCTTAATTTCAATTTAGATCTTAGATTAGAAAAATAATTTGAAAGACCAATTGGTTTCATTAATTTATCGTATATATCTACATTTGTATTTGTATTTGTATTTATTTAGAAATGACTAAGACTTCAGCATGCGTATGACTAATCAATAGGATACTACAAAATGCAATGAATACAGATAGAGAGGATGAGAGAGGGGGAGAGTTCAAGATCGGCGGGCTAATTTTGGCGCGTGTTTCTGTCGATGCTTAATACGTGGGAAGTTTCGGACAAAGCCTTTCTGTAATTTGCTTCGTTGCCGCACCACCCTTCTCTGCCCTGTCATTCTTCCGCATTCGTCTTCGTCTTCTTCTTCTTCGTCTTCTTTCCCTCTTTCTCTGTCTCCTCTCTTACTTCTTCCCTTTCTTCCTTTTTTTGATTTTCTTCTCCCTCCTCGAATCCCACGAAGAAGATATTTGTAAACCAATAAATGACCAAAGGAAGAGAAAAGCAGGGACACGCAGACGCACGAGCACAGAGCAAAGCGGAGGCCTTCTGAATCGCGGAAGATTCCTCACAAGATCCTCACCTCCCCATTATCTCTCTATCTAAAGCGACGTACTGTAGACCATTCGCTTTGTATCTTCTCATTTACCATGTTGGTATGCGGGGATTTCCTTTTTCCTAAAGTGTTTCGAGCAATTTTACACTTGCCCAGCCATTTTTGTGTTGGCCTTCTGCTCTCTGGCGGCGCTTTGTTTTCTTACTGGAATTTTGGGTTCGTGTCTCGGTGGGTTGAGAATTAGGGTTTTGAGTGTTTACGCCATTTGCTGCGTGGTTTTCACGCTGGATACTGTGTACCTTTTTCTTTTGGATATTTTTCGTTAAACGTTTTTGCTCTGGGAATGGATGGATTAGGGTTTTGGTAGCAGCGAGAAGGTTAGGGTTTTGACAGTGCTGGTGTTTTGGTTTGATTGTTTGCAGGTGTTTGACTGTGTTAGCCCTCATCGGGAGTGCGTGGTTTTCAAGACGTTGGGTTGCAGAGCGATACTTCTGTTCTGGCTCGAGAATTGTAGTTGAGACAATTGTATTTAGGGAATCTTGAAAAAGGAACTACTCTGGTGGTTTTGAACATTACTAGTAGGTTGGTTGATTTAGATTTGCTCCTAAGCAGTCTCGTGGATCGCGTTCAGTGGAATTTTGGAAGTTTCTCGTTCGTTTGTTGGGCAGTCTGATCATATCAGGATTGATATGGGAACTTGGCCTTCGTTTCCGACTGGATTGATCTTGCAGAAACTGTTTATTCGTTGGGGTAGCCTGCGTCTTTCAGGATGGCTCGCGATGGTTTTATTATATTGGAATAAGTGACTTGAAGGCCATTTACTGGGCAGCGAATCCGTTGGTTAGGGCTGTCTACGTTTCTGAAGCGTGTTTACTGGTACAAAATGATAATCACCAGCTATGATTAGACATATTGGTTTCTTGAAACAACTGTTGATGGGGTTAGATGTTTGCTTCAACAATGGAAGGTCTAGATATTGACAATCATCGGTCATCGATGTGTACGACTGCACATCGAATGGCCGATACAACTGCTTTAGGCAACGATAATAATGATGCAACCACATCGTCCTCTTCAAATATTGAGGAGGTAGCAGTCAATGATCGAGCGCCTGCATGTTCTACCTTAAATCGAGCTCTCGGGTCAACTTCTACTGCGTCTGTCGAAGACACATGGAGTCCGCGATGGATGCCATCATTTATGTCTTCTCCCAAACGTGAGACTAGCGGCGGTGGTGGCAATAGCGGTCTTGTTAGATGGAAGCGCCAGCTACAGAGAGCGTGGAAATGGGGTGCTAGTGCCAGGGATCAAGGCTCAAGATCATCGTTCAATCCCGAAGTTCTAGCTAATCAGAAGCGTCAGTGGTATCAGCTCCACTCACAGTCACCTGTATGCCCTTTAGACCTCCATCATTGCTCGTGCACAAAAAATCTCTCTGGTTTCCCCTTCCTTTTCTCACCATGCATGATAGGTTAATAAAGCTATCTTGGTCTCTAGAATGCGTGTGTCTGTGCGTCTGCATGTTTCGGTGCTTTGGTCGTCAACAATAAGTGGCAAATGGAACAGTAAAGAGTAGAACGTTTTGTACAACTTGAGTATATGATGACATAGCAAGTAAAACTGGTTGAGTTTATGCGTCCGATGAATTGTTCAAAGGTCCATAATTGCAGGTTTTAGAATTCTGTCATGGAAACCGTTGCCAGTAGACTCCATTGGGAATAATGGAGAAAGAGTGGCTTATTTGTGCCCTTTTGTCTGACTGACGATCCTTGGTTCTGCTTTCAAATTGATTATGGTGCTGGGCTTCTCCCAACGACATTGGGCACATGGGAGTATCTTCTGACGAAATGGAGTGGTCTTCATGTCTGCATGGTTTTCATTCGGCACTGAATAACTGTGTTCTATACAAATGATAGTGGTGCCATGAAATATAGCTTTTTCTCTTTGTGAAGGAGGGAAAACCTTCTTCATGCTTTTATCCTTTTTAATTTCCTATAGGTAATCAGGACATGTTATTTGTCATGATACTTCAGCTGTTTCTGCTTGTGACCCCTTTATAAAGTTAAAAGATCCTTTTTCTTCTTTCCTTTTCTTGTATTCTCACTCTTTTCTAAATTTTATCTGGTCTTCTGTAGTCTTTTATTTTTTCTAAATATATACCTTTTTCATAAACCTAAGGGGCAAGCATAATTGGACGAGTCATGGCTGGCCAACAGGCACCATTGTTTGAAACTCATTGGTGTCGCCATCTGTGCAACCTGCAGTGGTTGGCAGACCTCCTAAGGATTGGGAAGTACATGCAAGTGGTTTACTGCTGCTTCCAAGGAAGTTTGTCACTGCTACCAATAAATTTTTGTTCCCAGTTTTACTTTTCAAAAAATTATATACATTTTGTTGTTGTTGTTCTTCTTTTAAATTTCAAATGCCAAAAAATTTTGTAGGATTTATCAACAATAAGATTTCTTGATGAGATAAAGCTGAGATTGGTATTAATGGCTATGGGTTTGACCAAACCACCTTGGTCTGGACCATCATATGAACGTCCTAAAATTTGTATGGTTAAACATGCATTAATTCATGTGCTGCTTATTTCTATATGAATTTAGTTGGAACAAGGTGCTTAAAGATCACGAATTATATTCCCAAGCTTAGACTTGTTAAGCTGGCATGATGAGGCACTAACTTCTAATCAAGTTAGTGCCAACTTCTTCCAACCATGGATGCTTCTCCTGCTAGTTACTGTTATGTTTCCAAAAGGTCAGTTTCAGATAGTCGACATTTTGTCACATCTCAAATAATTGGTTGAGTTTATCAGTTTAGGATTAAAGAAAAAGGAAAGATGAAAGTAATCCCTCTACAGTCTTGCTCATGTGCTAGGTAAAAGCTATGAAACTAGATTGATCTGCCGTTGCCTATGTCTGCTTTATTTTAAATGTTTCTGTGCTTCAAATTTCACTAATCAAATGGTTCACTTTAACAATTTGCTTGTTCCATTTTCACAGAATCACAATCATTATAAGGAACCAAGTTCATTATTTGAGCACTTTGTGATTGTGGGACTTCATTCAAATGCTAACTTTGAAGCTACAGAGGATGCTTTTGCAAAGAGGAAAATATGGGAGTCGGAGGTGGCTAAATCTGAAATCCTAGATATCAGAAAACTCCCACATCGTGGCCCTCCAGTTCCTATATTGGAGCCACAGGTTAGTTCCATGTAAATTCCTTTTACTATTGGAGGTGTTTGTTTTCTGTTTTTTATGAATTCAGGCTTATGTGTCCTCTGTGAAGCAAAAAAACATAAAAAGAAGAGGGAAAAATAGGAGAGCAAAATTGTTGGGGGAGGGAGGGGTTGGGGAATGACACAACTTTCAGGAGATTGCTGTTCTTCCTCTTTGGTCGTGATATGTGCCAACTCATGAAGACACACATAGACAGATCTTTTTATGCATGTGCTAAACGTTTAAAAATTCTTTAACAATGCTGACCATTTCCTTGGAAGAGTCGGTCTAGGTGCTGCCTATGGACCTTACATAGCTTCAGGTGCCTATATAATACATCCAACTTGAAAATTGTAGTTTATTTACTTGTTTTCCTCATTCAAATGGTGGCTTGGTTCATATTACCTGTTTAATTTATGTTCATGATTTCACATGTATTTATTGCGATTCAGATCCTCTTTAAGTACCCTCCTGGAAAGAAGCTAACAATGCGTGTCAAGGATTTACCTGCATTTTGTTTTCCTGCGGGAGTCAAGGTATGTGTTCCTTGTTTTTATCAATACAGGATTTCGTCGTTGATGTCATTTTATAGATCTCTCAAATTGTGAAAAAAAAATCTTTGAGTCTCTTTCTCCATATCCTGAAAGTGGTGCCTGGAGAATTTGTATTTCAGGTTGCAACTTGCAACCTACTGGCAGCCTGCCAAGCTCTGGAGGTGCTTAGCTGCCTGCAATATATGTAAATACAGCCTTTCCTGATGATCCTTTACTAGTTGATGTTGATTGTGGGCTGGGAGGCTGTTGCACGTGTATATTAGAATTAGAAATTTGGTTTTTATCTCAAGCTTGTAAGTTGAATGATCTTAAATCTACATGATTGGTTGTGCCTATAAGGTTTTAAGCTTAGAGTGGTACATACTACATTCAATGGCAGCCACTCATAATGATTAGTACCTGGCATTGTTAATTACCTCTTATAAGTTGCTCTAAAGTTACAATATCCTTTGCATTTTTGCATTGCTGGTATGATGGACAAAATTCAAATTGTTGTCTTGAATGTCTGAATACGTTGACTTGAAATTGAAACCACCACTAATATCACCAGCGTCAAGCTTAGCAAAACGTCTGTCATTAGACAGGAAGCACATAATGTTTCTTTGCTTATTGGTTTGGATCGATATGCACTTTCCTTTGCTCCCATGGTTTATCAGGTCCTTCATTTGATGTTGTCATTGTCACAGAAAACACGTTTCTTTTTTTTTAAAAAAACACATATAATTGAAAAGTAAGTCATCCGTATGAAATGGCAATTAGATGCATATTTTTTAAAAAAATGCCAAAAAATAGAAAACATTTATGATTTAATGCGTATTATATATGTTTTTTTTTGTATTTTTTATTATTTTTTATTTTTTTATAATTTTTAGGATTTATTAAATGTTTTGAATTTTTTAAAAATTTGTCGAGATTTTCCTAAGATATACAACTTTGCCGTATTGTACCTGAGAAATTCCTCGATGTATAATACCTACACATGATATATGTGACAATGGTTGTTGTACATGTTTGACTTTCAACTCACTTGTTAGACATGTTAAGTGTTAACATCATTGCAGGTTTTTTGACTAAAATGCATCAATCCACAATCTTGGTGCCTGCTCCCCAATCCCATTGTTTGATGATGTGCACAGATGTGAATTATGATCATGTTGACCTATGCAGCTCTTTTATGTGGATCATTATTATCCATAACTATTCTGGTCATTACTTTTAGAAGAAAGAAAGATATTTTCGCTAAAACCAACCATTTGTTAATTAGTTCATTTTCTTTTGATGAGGCCCAACATGTGAATTTTTCGTTTAGAAATTATCACAAATATCAATTTTTACAATCCATAAAATCAAGCTGGTCAAAGACCATGTCTGCCTTTGAAAGAATGACCACCAGAGGATAGACTAGCAAGTAACATCTCATCAAATCTTGTTTGTTGGACTAGTACACAATGTCTTCTTGTGGTTGTGCATCATCATATTGTGCATCCAATATGATTACATGTTTGAACTTATTTGTAAAACATGATAATGTCATGCCCACCAAAATCAGGCTGGTCCACGAGAATGTCACTCAGTTTGCTTTGGACAATGTCTGAACACCTGAAGTAACTTTTTTAAGTGGATGGGCTACAGGAGATCTTTGGTTTTAAGGTTCCTGTTTTTGTTGTACAAAGTACAAACTCAACAAGATTCCACTGTTGTCAGTTGTACACAAACTCAACCCGATTCCACTTTTGTCAGTTGTACATCTGTCTTATTTCCTCTTAAAACTCAAAAAAATATTTGTGCTAGTAAGAATGATGATTCCTTCTGAGTGTTTTTTTTTTCAAAACTTAAAAGTCTGTTTTTTCTTGAAGACTTGAACATTGTCTCTGTTATCTGCCGTCCTAGTAGTAATGAGGTAGACATATGTATGGTGGTGAACAGTTACCTCTCTATTGTGAAGTAAAGTTTTAAGGGATGTGTGATCTATGGCTCAGGGACAATCTATTTGGTCTCTCATCCTTTGTGCCTTTTTTATTAGTGGTCTTGAAAATCTTAATAGTGGTTGTATCTCTGTAAGCAGCATGTGTTTTGAGATATAGTGTGTGATTACATTCATCCATGATGCTACAACACTATCTCTTGGAAAGTCACTGAGGCTTCTATTTCTTGCTTGGTCAAGTCGCTGTTCTTGGGAAACTAATTTCTTTCACATCTAGATGCTGAGATGATCTGTTCAAGAGCATCTACCATCATTGAATCTGAAGGTTAGTTTTCAGTTTGAGGGGGTTGGAGAGGTGGAAGATAAAATGGGTACATTTGGTAGAGTCAAGATCATGGGGCTTCTTCTAATGGCTGACTGCCTGCAAAATCATTTTGAACCCTTTTGGCATGATGTTGTGGTTTTGTTCTCGCATTTCTGCACTAGTCTTCATCTTAGAAATTTTATAAGGTTTTTTTTTTTGGGTCTAAAAGATAAGGGCTTGTTTTGCAGTCATTTCTTCCAAGCTTTGGCTTTTTATAATGTTATCATTACGCATTTTATTTTTGGGTGCTGTGAAAAAAAAAACCATTTTATTTTTGGCGTGTTTCTGGTCTGAAAGTTGGTAGTCTGCTTGTTGGATTGATTACTCTCTTTGTCGTTCCTCAGTTATAAATGAATGACATATTGTTGCCTCTGGCAAAAAAATTGTAGGCTCGCTTGATGGAGAGGACACCTTCCATGAGTGACTTGAATGAAGTTTTATATGGACAGGTATTCTCCATTTTTTTTATTATATTTCGATATTACACATCTAGTGCATATACTACCACTCTCTACAATTGGAATGATCAAAGACACGTCTCCTGGATGTTGTTTTATTAATGATTAGAAACTAAAAAGGAGTATGCATATTAATGATGGCATTCACACATGTTGTTTTACTATTCCCTTAAGTAGGTTGAGGAGAATGTAGGTAAGGTGCATCCACTGGCCTTGTGCAAGATACTTCTATTATGCAACTACTGTAACTTCTGTTTTACGTATAACTTTGATGTTGATTGTACATGTAGGGATCATGGATCCACCAAGGAGATCTATGAAATGGAACTCTCCTTTTGACCTTATTCCATATGGACAGGTAGCAAAGCTACTGAAGGATGCAATGGGAACTGTACATCTGATAGTTGAAGATCTTGTCATTAAGTACCTGACAACATGTATTTCTTCATACAGTAAAATGAAAAAAAAAATTGCAAACTAAACATATAATCTACTAGCATAAGGCCCAACTAGGTCTTAGCACTAGTGCTCAGTTTTGATTAGTCTTTTGGAACTGTGCCTGGTGGACAACTTGCAAGATTATTTTATTTTGAACCATGAACTCTGTGAAAGGCTCTCCAGGACTGAGGTGGGCTATTCCTTTTGTTGTTTGCATTTATTTTTGTCTTGTTTCTTGTTGGATTTAAAAGATGAGACCTCTTGCATCCTTCGTGCTGGCTATTCTTATAAGGTTGACTGTCATATCCTGGATGTTTTCTTGTACAAAACATTGGCAAAAGGTACTTTTATGCCATTATCAGTCGTGTGATTCCCTTTTGTGGTTTTTTCTACTTATACATATTTTGGTTACAAGATAAAGGAGATTAAACCTCCTGTTTGGTGGTTGTCAGATCAAGAAGTGAATTCCTTTTATATGTTTTGCTGGTTGGGCACATCATTTATTTTCTGAAATGCTCATTGCTACCTCCTCTTGTAGGAACATCTGAGCAGAGATGATTTGTCCTTTATCTTTTCACTCAAGGTACGTTCCTGGGTATTTGTAAGTTTAGACTTTAGATATGTGATAGCTAGGTTGATATTGAGCTGTAATTCTGCTGTTGCTTTTTTATCTGTGTAGATAAAAGTGTATTTTGGTGGTTTTCAGGATTGATTTTCATGTGCAGTCATGTCCATCTTAATGTGATCCATATAACTATAAACTAACTATCTATTACTTATTGAGGTCTTTATTGTTAAAGTTGGATTAGGTGTGTCCTAGGGGAGCTTCTTGACATGGAAGATCATGTAAGCGATTGTTTAGCTGGTTCTTCCAAGGGAAATTGTTTTACTTGACTCAGCTGGTGTGCATGTGTTGAGTAGTGTTCTTTGCATATGGTCCTTGCTTTTACTTGGCAGTTAAACGTGTGTATCCTGCACACATGCATGTGTGTGTTGCACATGCACTTAAATGCATAATTTCTTCTGTTTGTCAATCAGTTGGCATTATTTCGATGTGTTCATAATCAGGGTATGGTTGGTCTGGCTGCAGTGCTGGAGTTTGCTTTTCCTTTCACAAACTGATTGCAAACTTTTGTTAGTTGTCTGAAGTTTGTTTCTTGCATGTCGGACATCTATCATCTTGTATGTGATTTCAACTTTTCTTGTCAATTTAAAAGTAAAGGTGTTTGTAAATCTTTATTGGTGAGTCAGCATCTTGTATAATACTGTTATTTCACATTATACTGTTTTAACTTTATAGGCGTTAAGTTTTGAAGTCCCTAGCTTTTTTTTTTTTTTTTTTTTTTTTTCCGTAATGCAGTTTCTAGATATGATTGGCTATATTGCATGCCATTACTTTTTTTTTCCTTCAAAATTTAATGTACTCATTGTGGTTTACAGGTGGCTGGAAATGCAACCTTATATGGGGTATGTCTGCATGTCCAAGAAATTGTTCAAAGGCCACCTGGCATATTAGGTGCTTTGTCACCCCTAGCACCGTCTCCTGCTCGTGGCCGGTTTTTGGTTTCTGCTCCTCGTTGTTACTGCTTGCTTACAAGAGTGCCATTCTTTGAGCTGCATTATGAGATGTTAAATAGGTTTGCCTCTGTTATTCTGTATAATTATCGAACCATAATTGATTTTCCAGTTCTAAATGGTTTATGGTGGACATTTAATCATTGGGTTATTCCATTTCTTCCTTGTGTCTGTCTATTTTGTGCAATAACTGGAACCTGGAGAACCGATCTCTTTTCTTCCTCAGTACCTTATATATTTTAACCACCTTTTTTATTTTTCCATTTATTTTTGTGCAGCATTATAGCACAAGAGCGTCTGGAAAGAATATCGCAATTCGTTAGTGAAATGACACTGACAGACTCTGTTCCTCCAATGATCAAGACGAGGGAACAGATGAATGCCAGTTCAGATATTTTGACTGATGAGAGCGAAAGTGATTGGATGGCTTATGCTATTCCTGTTGACAGTGTGTTGGGGCTTGCTGCAGCAGCTGCTGGTCTTATATCAAACAATGAGGTGCATTCCTTCTCGTGCAGAATGTCAGAACCTCAAACTCCTGAAAGTCTTTCTGCAAGCGAGGTGTCTGATTTGAGCCAGTCAAGAGAGTGGGATAAGGACACAAGGAAAAACCTGAGCTGCAATGATGACGACGTATCTGAGGTTTCGGAATCATTCTCTGAGAGTTTTGATAGGTTAAATGGGACCTATGAAAATGGTCAAGTTTCACCAGAAATTGGGGCCTCCCAGTTCTCCACGAGTCGTCCAATAGAGCGTATTGGCAGTTGTGAATCCTTGATAAGGTAGAAAAATTATGTCATTTAAAATTCCAGTTTGGGTTTTCTCCATTTAAATTTTGATGAAACGCTCTATACTGTGTTACATGCGTATGTGTAATTTTGCATCCTCATAATGAATTCTCTGTTTTGGTTTAGCAACGTGAATAATTTATGAATTAGCTTTTTCAGATATGTGGATGCATCACAGCATTTACAAATTAGCTGTTTCAGATCTGTGGATGTATGCCACAGAAATGTAACGGGCCTATTAGTTGAGGCCTGACTCCTGAGGGTTCTTATTGATTTTTACAAATGTGCTGCTTATTCTTTCCCCCCTTCTTTGTGATCCTTTCACCATGAACGAGAGGTCAAACTATTGTGAAGCAAATATTCAAGTTGGTACTCCTGTGTAACCTCTCAGCCGCCTTATGTATGTCTTGCTCTTTTTTTTTTTTTTTACCCCTTTTGAATCCAATCTGTGACCCCTCTATTCTCCTCCCATTACCCTTCTTGTGTTCTGGTCTTTTCTTCTTTCTTCTTTTTCCTTCTCCTTAGTACAAGAGGAAGAAACTAAAATTAATGTTGAACGAGGATTGTATGCACCTCCTTTATGTTCTTCTCTTATTTTCCTTCTCCTTAGCACAAAGCCCCAAACTAGGTGATAGATTTTGATGTGCAACAACCAGTCCTGAAGCACCATTATGGATGACTAAGGCTGCATCGATTTCAACAATTTGATGAGCTCAGTTACGTAGTTGTGTCTTTCTTTTGGACTATTGCCTCTATGATCTTTTATGTTCTCTTATGGGATTGCAATTCATCAATGGCATAGAAGGCTTTGGCATTAGATTTATTTTATATGTGCACGCAACCTTTTCTATTGTGTTTTTTCTTGCAGATTGCTTTGTCATGCAGACTATGGTCTGCAGATAGTGTTAGAGGTTTTCATTTGAATAGTGATATATGTTTCTTCCTTGTTTTCACTATGATTCTCTAACTTATTTAACAAAACAGGCAATTTCATCACTCATTCAAGTTCTTTTGTGAGTATGAAGTTATGAACTAACATTTCATTGGAATGCTAAGTTCATGTGAGCAACCTAATTATCACTTCATAAAGAAATATTTCTTGTTCATTGAAATGGCATAACTAGGATAGATACACATAAAATATGTCGAGCTATGCTTATGGTTTCCTTATCTTAATCAAATGTTACTTTTGGATTAATGCTGATGATATGATGTGCATCTTCAAAATAGTTTCAGAGCAGTGTAAACTGATTTCCTTTAATGTATTTGCAATTGATTATGCTGATCTTAACAGGCTAATCAGGAATCATTTTTTTAACTGCAGCAAAAAGTTCTTAAAAATCGTCCGATATTAATTTTTTGGATTAATGCTGATGATATGATGTGCATCTTCAAAATAGTTTCAGAGCAGTGTAAACTGATTTCCTTTANCAGGCTAATCAGGAATCATTTTTTTAACTGCAGCAGAAAGTTCTTAAAAATCGTCCGATATTAATTTTTTGGATTAATGCTGATGATATGATGTGCATCTTCAAAATAGCTTCAGAGCAGTGTAAACTGATTTCCTTTAATGTATTTGCAATTGATTATGCTGATCTTAACAGGCTAATCAGGAATCATTTTTTTAACTACAGCAGAAAGTTCTTAAAAATCGTCCTAAAATACCATTGCGCTGGGCACAGTATGTTGTTAAATTTTTTATGTATTTGAACTATTAACATGTACTAAAAATTGGTCTTCATCGTTCTTTGTCAAGTAACAACTAGGAATCTCCTTTATTATCCTGCATTTGTTTTTGTGTTGATGAATGATGGTAAATCTTATTCCTGTTGATAGTAATTTACTTGTTAGATTTTGGTTCTGTGGACAGCTCAGTGAGAAGTGTGGGATCAGAAGAAGATGAGGTCGATGAAGTAACATCCAAATTGGAGACAAATGTTCTTGGTGAAGAATTAATGGAGTGGGCAAAGGTCAGTTCACATTAAGCATCCCTCTGTTTTGTCTTTCGTGTACCTTTGCTTACTAAAATCATGGTCTAATATTTGGACTTTAACCTACAACAGGTAAACAAGAATGAGTTATTGCAGATAGTTTGTGCCTATCATGCCCTTCCTTTGCCACTGCGAGGATCTGAAATGGTATTTCAGCCATTGGAGCATTTACAGCCTATCAAGTATTGCAGACCTGATGTATCTGCACTGGATTTGGATGCTCGATACACTGAGTTTGGGTTATGTAGTTCATCTTTGGAAGTTGCGGAGGTGGCTGCCCCCTCTTTTTCTATTGTATAAGCATTTTCAAATTGTTTCCACTTCTCTGTCACATGAATTAGTTCCTAACTAAGTAAAAATATTACATTTGTTGCAGTTTAATGCAAAGCTAGCAGCTGCTGAGGAGGCTCTTTCATTATCAGTGTGGACAACTGCGACTGTTTGTCGAGCACTTTCTCTTGAAAGTGTAATTAACTACTCAAATTCTATAATAATAGTTTGCTGTTTTGCATTTTGCATGTCTATAGGTGTTCTAGATATTCCTATTTGGATTTTCTAAAGTTAGACCTTTTTACTTTACTGGCTTGTCGGATTATATCCTTGGAGATGTTTTAGCAGTCCCAGAGTTTGAGCTTTTGACTTTCTTTAAGCTGCAGCTAGAGCCTGGAATTTTGGCATTTAACCTCTGAAATAAAGCTGGAAGCTGGTGTCCGCAAAAATGACTTGGAAATGAGATCAAATCCTAAGAAGTTTTGTTTTGTCATTTTATATTTTAAGTGTAGAAGTTGAACATGAATGTTGGCCCTTCATTAGCATTAGAGCTTATTGTCAGATGGTTTTGTGTTGTTTTCATGCTTGAAGATTCAGATGAAAAACTCTGATCTTGCAAAATGACAGTAAATATTTGAGACTGCACTGTCGTCTTTGCTGTATTCTTAGGTTGCTTTTTGGTTGTTCAGGATACTGGGGAAGTTTGTTTTGATTGTTATTGATATTTCTCTCCCAGGTATTGGCACTTCTCACTGGGGCATTGCTGGAGAAACAAGTTGTGGTCATTTGTCCTAACTTGGTAAGGTTTTTCTCTGTCGCAAATATGGAAAAGATGGAATATAATTATATATTGAAGAGCATAGTGATCATCTGGAGTAGATACTAGTGCAATGTTGTGGTGAAAACCATCAATTCTTACCTAAGATTTCTTTTTTCATTGCTCTTGTTCTGCAGGGTGTTTTATCAGCTGCTGTGCTATCAATCATCCCAATGATCCGTCCATTCGAGTGGCAAAGCTTGTTGCTTCCAGTAAGTTTATTGGACAATGTGGAAAAATATAACCTTCCATGTTTGCATGAGTCATTGGTTTCAACTGTTTGGAGGTTTACCTTGTGAATTGAAATGCATCATGAGTTTGTCTTGATTTTCTTGCATGTTATATGGTAAAATACTGTATTGTCTTGTTAAATTTCCCTTGTCATTGAAATGATTACTTTTGGTTCAGCCACGTATTTGGTCAGAAACTTTCCTCAAGCTAGTTATTTGACAAAGTTCGAGGGCACCTAGGAAGTAATTTTCAGTCTGGCTTGGATGTTACTTTCTTTTGCAAAGCATAGTTTACTCTGTGCTGTTTTCATTTAGGAGTCTTGGATAGTGTTATATATTGGCTTGGATGTTACTTTCTTCTGCAAAGCATAGTTTACTTTGTGCTGTTTTCATTTAGGAGACTTGGATAGTGTTATATATATAGACTTTGTTGGCTTTGAGTTTTGTTTATTTTTTTAGTTCATTCTTGTACTTTTTTTTATGTTGATTTATTCTTCATTTACGATGAATCAGTGTGCACATTTTATTTTAATAGTAGAAAATTTTGGTTTCCTTCTTGACATGGGAATTTGAATGCTTGCCTTTTGCAATGGAATTTAAGTCGACATTGATGATGTTGTGCATTATGCAAGAACTTTTAGGCAAGCATTGTGCTTTGCCTGTTGAAGCACTTATCTAATGCTAATTCATCATTTCTTTGTTTTGGTGTTGCATAGTTTGTTTCTCTTGGAGTATGATGAGTTTTTCAGTTGACGAGCTTATTGAATACAGATTAATTCTAGATGCTTTTGGTCTTATAGGTTCTACCAAGGAAGATGGTTGATTTTCTGGATGCTCCGGTTCCATTCATTGTGAGTTTGAGGATCATTCTTGTGGCAATAATTTCTTGATAGTGTGGTTTGAAATAATAATTTGTATGAGTTGTGGCAGAAGTATGTTAAGTGGAAAACTATTTTAACCTTGTTTGTCTCTATATGCTTTGTTGCTTAAATATGAGCTGCTTTTGCTTCATTCAGACATTTCTCTTAGAACTTATATTGTTATATTATCATTTCTGAGCATTACTGTTACCATTGCATGTTTAGGTTCATTATGTTATCTTTTATACCTCCAAAATGTAGTCGAAATTGTGGGAGTGCTGGTTGTTGTGGTTCTCATCTGTTAATAATGCCGTTAATTTGGTGAAAATGTGCTTAATCTTGTTAATCGAGTCACAGATTTCCATTTGATTTTTTTTTATTCAGATCAAGCATCAATTCATTCATACGAACTCTAACATGAACACCACTATGCATAATAATTTAGTGATATTCTACGTCTATGATAATGACGGTACTATTGTGATCACTGGTCTCGTTATCTTCAAAGGTTGTTTCTTTTTCGGTTTTTCCTTATCTTCTTCTTCTTACTCTCCGATAGCTATTTCACCTACCACCATAACATGAACATCATAGTGCCATGACCCTATGTTATGATTGCAATCATTATATTTATGGATATCATCCTAATGTGCATGTCTTTACCCTGTGGTAGATTGCAGAAAAGGTCAATCTGAGTTGTTTAGATGGCTGCTGAGGCTAGTATGACAGGAACCCTGTGTTATCTGCTTGTGCTATGCATGCTTTTAATCATCGTCACATAAAACATGTTTTTTTCGAAAAAAGCAAAAAAAAAAAAACGCGATAAATAAAGCCATTTAAACCTTAAAAAAACGTCAAAACAAATTTTTTTTCTCGTTTTTTCATTTTTTTCACTGCTTGTTTTCATTTTTTTTAATTTTTTAAAAATTTACCATATTTTTTTGTATATATATATATTGTTAAGCTTACCAATAGGTCCAATACCCAAGAAAAACTTGCTGTTTGAAACGCGAGAAAGTTTTTTTGTGACTATGTAATTCTAACTATGTGAAATCTTAACACTTGCTAATATTTGCAAGAGTGGTTGGATGGCTGGTGATATTAATGTGTCAAGAATTTTATGTTATCTGCATATAGAAGCTTATGAGAAATTTGAACCGATGTGATAAAATTTTTGCCTATGTGCACAGTCTATATTGATAAGGTGCTCCAATTAGGTGCCTTTTTTTTGGCCAATGCTGCAGCAGTTGGAACTTTATTGGCTATTAAACCCTTGGCTGAAACCTTCACCATTTTGTTCGGAATGTCTTTGTACATCCCCCCACCCCAACCCCTCTTGAGGTTTATTTGCATCATGCATGTGTTGTACTGAATAGATTGATGTTGGTTTACTTCGAGGGTTGAAGATCTTAAGTGAAAGATTGACCTCTCTTCTTTTTCCCCTTTTATGAATTTGTTATAGGCTTCTTTCGTTTTCTGTCTGCCTGAACCCTCCTTTTCGTTTCTCTCAACTTCAAAAGCATCTCCTGCTATCCTCCATTGTTGCTATCAAATCTTTTACTCTATGCTTAGATAATTTGTGCTTCATAACACATTTTTAGGTTGTTGTTTCCTTTCCTTTGCTTCACGTGTAACTTGCTCTGTCCATGTCCTACCTTTTGACTCTAGTCATACATCTAGAGTTTTGTCTGGGTGGTGTTACAGTGGTTGACTTCAGTAGTCAATAAGCCAATAATAATTGTTCGCCTCAATAAACAGGGAAATAAACCATTTCAGCTGTTTGCATCTTTTTCGAGGTAAATGAATCGATAATTAAGCATGATACATGCATTATCTAAACGATCATCTGTGCTTTAGGATCTCCCTTGTATTTCTCAAGTCACCTCAGTAATTAGGGATATAGACATATAGTTGTACATATCAGAAAGATATCTGTCTTCGTTTTAATATTCTGTTGTAATTAATGAGATAATCTTTCTTTTAAAATGTGATTTATTTCCGCAAACGATAAGTATTTGGATGGTTCTCTGGTTTTGTGGTAATTATTTGAACATATTGCATAGTGTGTGTGTGCATGTGTGCACGTGCAGATGATTTTCGTCTTTTTTTATGTTATAAAATATATAATCACAGGACATTCTTTCTTTCGGCCCCCTTCCTTGTGCTAGCCTGCTGGGCACATAAAATACTTGATCGATATAACTAAGCCAGAAAACTGAGATGATATATATATATTTGTGGAACCTGCTATACACTGAACCAGTCAAAGGGATGCCCATATGCAGACCCTGTTTGGAGAAGCAGCGTAGCCCCTTGGTTTTACCTTCTTGACCCCAGCTGGTACACCTTGCTTTGGCTTCACAGAGAACAATGCTTGTGATGGAAAACATGATTGCCTGTTAGACAGCTATTCTTTCCTTACTGCACCAGCATTTTTGATCTGGTCAAACTTAGTTCTTATTTAATGGTGGGTTATGAATAAGATTCCGATTCCACTTTTCTCATTCATGTAACATGTTTGGTGCGTTTGTGTGTTTGTGGTTCCTTGGTACATCATGAGCCTCATATAGTCATATGTTGATGGTGAAGTGTTTGCCATTTAATTGTTCATTAATGTCTTCATGGTCTGTGTTTGATTATCTGCATGCCATGTTTTTCTGTTGCGTGTTATATTCATTGTTGATTTGAATGTTTTTTGGTGATTTTCAGGTGGGCATACAACATAAGCCATCTGAGATGAAGCTCAAAACCTCAAATTTCGTATGTGTCAATGTGCAGAAAAATCAGGTCTGTTAAATTTAGTATTTTCTGATTTGTTAATTTTTGAGAAGTATCTTAATTTTTTGCTGGTTATGTTTTGCATGTTCTAGGTTAAGATGGGTTCCTTACCAACTCTCCCTCGGCAGCGTGAACTGATTGCTGAGTTAACTCCAATCCATGCAAAGCTTGCATGTGAGAATAATATTGCTAAAAGGCACCCTGTGTGCAAGTGCAATGAAGTGCAGGTACCATTGGCTTCTTACACTTACTGGAACTGTTATCACCTATGTTGTGCAAGGAAATGTTACATTTTGGAGAGCACTTTGTTTCCTAGAATTTGTTCTTAATAGCTTTTCAATGAGACCTGCTATAAAACTTGCTTCAAGTGAGCATTTGTGATAAATTTTCTGCCTAACTTTGGGAAATCTCCGTAGGCATTCTAACTAAGGTTTTGGCAATTGTTGTTCTCCAAGTAGCATGTACCCTGTGCTGGTAACAGTGTTTCATCTTGTGATTATGTTGTTGCAATCTGCCTTATTTTCATCTGCGTGATCTGATCTAAGTGTGGATGTTGGGCTGGGGGGCCATCAGTCTTTTGGGGGCCTGGCTCGGGCCATGACAATGGCCTCGGGCCCGAGATCAAATGGGGCCGGGCTTGGGCTCAGGTCTGATAATTTTTCAATTAATTTTAATTATATTATATATATATATATATATATTATGTATTTTAATTTTTTAATTAAAACTAAATTGGGTCCTGGCCTGGGCTGGGGCCCGACTCTCCGAATCTGGCCTGCCCGGCTCGATGCCCACGCCTAGCGGATTCTGGTCCATGCTGAAAGGTTTCCATGCTGAAAGGTTACCCCTAATTCTGATCCATGCTGAAAGGTTAATGTAAATGTATTATAAAGATGTCAAAATTGCTTTCTTTTTTTCGTTCAGATTCTTTTTTGGTTGTCACTTTACTTCATGTCATTTCCTTTTTTCTGATTTGTGTCATGACGTCCTTCTCCTTGCAGGCTGAAGCTGCTGTGCAGTTCTTGAATGTTATGCGCCGCTACATGGAATCACTTTGTTCAAACTTGCGGTTTTATACTATAACAAGTGTACAATCAAACAGTGACAGGGTTAGTACAAATTGTCAGGATTTGCAGGAATTGTAAATCTCGAATAGTCTTTGTAATTTTTTCTATATGCTTTTGATTCCCTCACTGATAATAATGTCTTCCTTCCCATCAGGTGTCTCTTCTCCTCAAGGAAAGTTTTATTGATTCTTTCCCCATGAAGGACCGGCCTTTTGTCAAGGTAATGTGCATACTTTTTCCTCTATATATTCACAATTGCCTTCTGTTTGTTGTACTTCCACATCTTTTCTGCTTATGTTATGTACATAATTAAAGTAGTCCGCAGTTTTTATGTTCACTTATAGTAATTTGTTGTTGGGTCGACATCCCTGCACATTTGTGGAACTTTCACTGGATGCCTTACGGCATTCAGAATGCATGTGGAACTTTTATCGTTTGAAAAATGCTTGTTTACTGATCTATTTTTCAATTGGATTTAAATCTTAGTCTGGTTTGAATGCTCATCTCTCTTCAGTGGTGACTGCCATTCTTAAATGTAAAGCGCTCTTTCCCTTCTAAATTTGGTTTATTGTTCGTCTCCAGCATTTTGTAGACACACAGCTCTTCTCTGTCCTATCAGACTCCCGGCTGTCAGGCTACGAAAATGAACAACCTTGAGCCAGTTTTCTGCTGTTGTACATTATCAATAAGCTTTTCAAGATGTACCTCGTGAGCCTGTGGGCAATGTAAATCAATTACACACAAAGTCACAGTGGGAGGAGAGGCAATCAGTGGAAAGCGGAGAAACGGCCGACTCATGTTTTTTGCTGGAGTTGTCCGTTGTCTGCCGTCACCAACACCAATGCACCATCGTCTTGGCAAAGAATCTCAGAGTTGTATCCATCAGCTGATCAGTGACATGCATTAAACGATAACTGAAGGCGTTGGTTGTTAACTGGTTTGATCGACGCGCTGCATTTGTGATGGAATATAAACGATGCGAGGCCCTTCATTGTCCTCCCAAGAAGATCATTGTAAATACTCGGCAGCAATGCATTATTTATTTTTAGAAGGCCTATAGTGCCCAAAGGTTTTGCTCATCAATCATCTACTGTTTCTCTGTTCTCCGTCTTTTTCTTCTCTAAAAAAGACTACCACTTGCTCTTTTACTGCCTCGTTGTGTGTGAGATGTGTGGTTTCTCACGGTAATGACACAATCTGCTCCAATACGCATATGTCTGCACGCTTCAAGCCTTGCCTGATCGAAGAAACAAACAAGTCGAGATGAATGGGGTTTGAGATTTGAATCTCAATGAAATTCCTATTGGCAACTTGCGAAGATCTTTATATACTTCGTTTGATTCATAAATGCCATGTTTGAGGGGGTAAGCCAAACTGGACCGGGAGAACTGCGACTATATATTTAAAATCCAAGTCGATCTACTTTAATGTGTTATTACGTACGTTTTTTTTTTCTTCAGGTTGCCTGTCTGAACAGCACCCTACTCAAGATTCCATCGACTGGAGAGTACCGTAGCTTGGGTCCAGTGAGCAGTCAGCTCAGGCAGTCGACCACTCTTGCATGTCGACTGTGTGCAGCACGTACAACCATCAAGGAATTTTCCGAATAATTACGCTCCCGAATTTGAAATTCACGTTGAGAGGTGGATTCAGCTACTGTGAATTTCAAATTCCCTCGAATCTAATCTAGGATCCATAAAGAATGGAACGCAACCTAAAGAAATTGTTCCTCTCGTAACGTTCTGAACTAAAAGTCGAGGAAATAGTTTCTTCTCGTAGTGCTCTAAAATAAACGTTCAGCTTCAGGCCGTTAATTTATGTTGTTTAATTTCACAGGGTTCCAAGATTTTCCCGCCAGGTATTTCGAATGGCGCAGCGATTCGCCTATTCCCTCATTTAACAGCCCGCGCGCGCGAACTCTGTGTAGGTGAGAGAGAGAAAGAGAGAGAGAGAGAGAGAGAGAGAAGGCGAATGGGGAAAAGATCTGCGATTCCTAATCCTCCAGAGGTCGAAAGCCTTGATCAGAAAGAGCTCGATGCAATCGAAGCCGCATTCGGGGTCAAAGAGAATTGCTCCTCTAGAAAGAGAAAGAAGGTCTCCGGCAACGAGGGTGGCATCGATCGCCGGCGTTTACCTGATTGGAGCGCAATCTCGTCTCTTAGGAGTCGTCGGATCGTGCCCGATTCTGGTCTCAGCTCGCCAGGAGGTCCTTCTGTGGGTGGGGAGCAGGGAAGAAGAACCACGAGATCGATGGCTGCGGATTCCAGCCCTAGAAACGGGACGTGGCAGATGGATCCTTCTTCTTGCCGTGGTAATTCTCTGTTTTAAGGATTAACGCCCGTTTCCTTCATTTTCTAAATTTGGCAACAATCCCGAGCAGTTCAGCAGCATGGATTTGATCTGGTTCCACGTTTTTCGTGAAGGCTCGTAGCAATGCTATCGAAATGACGCCGCGGAGATCTCGTGAACCATGCTACCAATTGATTTTTTATTTTATTCTTTAATTTTAATGTTTCCGTTCGTGGACGTCTCGTTTACCACTAGGCTTGCGGTGTCAGATGGGGGAAGCTTAATTGGTTTATTTCCTATATTCTTGTTTCCATTTCGTTTACCACACTTTCTCATGTGTTCTCGTCGGCGGGAAAGGGACTGGCCATCAGGAAGATTGTTGGTTAAAGGTTTCTATTTTCGTCTTTAGTCTCTAGTTGATTGTTGCATCATACATAATTATCAAATCCGTCTCTGAAGGCAGAGCTTGATTTTTGCAGCGCCTACAAAGATGAAGTATCCTAGCATGAGTTTTTCTGGCCGTATCGTGTATAGCAGAACGGTTATCGATGCAGAAAATGCTGCAAAAGAACTTTCCGACATAATTAGTGCAAAGAGGCAGGGGGGGCCTGAAATATCCATGGGATTAGACATTGAGTGGAGACCAACATTCAGGAGAGGTATGTCGTCCATGTGAATATCCTGAAGCTGAATACTACTTTCTTTTCTCATGATTTTTTTGTTTGTTTGTTTTTTTTTGGTTTGTCACTCTTTAAAACGGAAAAAGCATTGCCATGAAAAAATAAAAGAGATTGTAGGCGATACTCTTATAACCAGGTTGTATTCATAAGATAGTAAGATACTCTTTTAGTAGTCTTTAAACTGAGGATCTATTTCAATTTTCAAATGTTTGCCACGCCCTCATTCTATTCTGGCTGATATTTGTTCTACAAACCATGTTTTTCTTCTTCTGTCAATATGAAATACGTTTTGCTCCCCAATCACTGAAAAGGGCCCTATGTTACAGATCCTGTCAGATTGGTCCTATACAATGAGCTCTGTGATCTGTAGTTTTGATTCTGTCTCTCTCAGTCGAACGGCTTTATATTGATCTCAATAGTGACAAACGCCAAGTTATTTTAGAAACTTAAAGCGGTCTATGGATTCTAGAATGTGGAACTATTGAGTAACACTTGGTATGTTCAGGGGCTACACAAAGAAGAGCAGCTGTTCTACAAATATGTGTGGATACTGCCCAGTGTTTTGTGATGCATGTGATCCATTCTGGAATTCCTGCTATTTTACAATCTCTATTGGAGGATGAAACAATACCAAAGGTAAAACATAATTTGTATTACAGTTAGTTTCCCGACTCTTGATCCATTTAAAGATGCAGCGGTGATTTTGTGGTTTCACACTCTGTAGGTTGGCGTTGCCATAGCAAATGATGCATCAAAGATTCTGAATGATTATGGTGTTCGAGTTAAAGGTTTAGAAGATCTGTCTGGTCTTGCAAACCGCAAGTTTGGCGGATCTTCCAGAAAATGGAGTCTTGGATCTCTAGTTGAAGTGCTTATATGCAAAGAGGTTGCCGTAATGTTTCAATTGCATTCAGCAGTAACTTTATGAAAACACCATTTGTGCTTCAATTGAAAATCTGCTATACTGCCTTTGGAGGTTGCCATAATGTTTTTTTCAATGTTACTTTTTACCAAGAGGTAAATGGTGTTTTTTTTTGTTTTGCAGTTGGAGAAGCCTAAAAAAATCAGACTGGGAAATTGGGAAGCTGACGTTTTATCAAAGGATCAGCTCCACTATGCTGCTACTGATGCTTATGCTTCTTGGTACCTACATCAGGTGAGTATTGAGACCATCAGCTTGTGTAGATCCTTGCAAATTTCCAGGGTCTAAACTTTCTTTCTTATGATTCTCGCTTGTCCACGCAGGTACTGCATTGCTTTCCAGATGCATCCGAGGCTTCCAACACTGACTGAAGGGAGCACGGTAAATTTATAATGATCAACTGCAATATATAATCTTGAAATTCTGCAGTTGATTGCCAACAAGAGTTCCGTACACTGGGCTAGACCGGTAGAGGTTGAACTTCGGGGGNCCCAACCTGCCTTAAACAATTCAGTTTATTCTACTTGTGATTAATGTTGTTAATGTTCCTTTTCATTCAATCGAAATGGCAAGCATATTTCTGTTCCATACAGCTCTAAGTTTCCGTTGTATGCATCATAGTGTGCTAGTTCACAGAAAGGTGATTTCATATATACATGCAGTCATTCATTTACAGAAGACATTCTGGTGGGAAAAATGAAAATTAACATTGCCTCCTTTAGATGCCATCTTCGCGGATGATATTTAAGCAACCAAGCTTCACGATATGTTTTCAAGAAACTTTAGACAAAGAGGGGCTCCAGCTTACGAATATGAGTTAATGTGTGGCCTCATTGACAAATTTGCGGACCGGCACCATATTATGTAGTCAGTGAACTTGAGAGAGTAAGAACATAAATGTGTTTGAAATGTGTTGTACTAACATGTGTTTCAAGGCCACAATTTCTTATCAGACACCTCCAAAAGTTTAAACGATCGGATGATTTTGTTCGAGTAGTGTACAAGCAGATGGACACTTTTTCCAATGGCTAGACAACAGGCACCCTTGCTTTTTTAAAAAAATCAACAAGATGGAATATTTCACACAACAATGTTAAGAATGGCAGATGTGCCAAACGCTTATGTCTAAAAAAAAATTTCTCAGAACTGCTAAGATACACATTTTGATACTTGAATGGAAGTTCATTAGCCTGCTATTTACAAGTGGCATTTAATTTAATAGGAACTTAAGCATTGTGTTTTGTATATGACAATTCACACATTTCATGTTAAAAAAGAAAACGAATGAATCTGAAGACTTCATTATTAATTCTGGAAGAAAGAATAGTACGTGGAACATGCATATATTCTTCCACACAGTTGTCCTTGCAGTCTTGCCTTCTTGAGCTAGCCTGTCCATGGCAGTTGGTTGTTCAAGTGTCTTTAGTCTGCAAGCTGCAACCTTCTTATTTTGCTGGATTATAAACATTGGATCCTTTACCCTGAAGAGCTGCTGCCATTGTTCGCAGACGGCATGTTATCTCTTTGAATGAAGGACGAGATCCTGGCTCTGGTGACCAGCATTCTTCCATAAGTTTTCTCCATTCTGGTTCACACCAATCTGGAACTGCAGGCCGAAGCGTGTTGTTCAAAATCCCCCCTTCAAATGTGTAATACCACAACATCGTTAGGATAGAAGCTCAGATGATCGCCATACAAGATTAATCACACATTACCAGGATCTCTGGTATTTGAAAGACAGTTCCAGTTTCTAATGAAGATGCAGCTATAGTTATATCCCTCACCAAATGGGATTTATTATTATGTAATGCAATCAATGAAGAATTTTGTAGTTTCAACAATTTGGATGTCGTCTATGAAGGGAGTTCATTCTTCCGCCATACTGGAACACCATGGTAGGCTGAACACATGGCTGATCAATGGCAATCAAGACTAGAAGCGCCAAACTGAATGAATCCAATGCAGTAACAGAGGCCATTTGTGGATTTGGTTCAATGATATTGTATTTCAACGCAAAATGATGAATGATTGATTAAAGTAATACGCGATATGCTAAAGACAGATGAACCACTACATTGTCAGAAGATCAATTTACTGCCATCTCATAATGGCTTCATTCACATTGCCATAAAGACAGATGAACCACTTCAACGTCAGAAGATCAATTTACTGCCATCTCATAATGGCTTCATTCATATCGCCATACGGCGGCAAATAATCCACATGCATTTGACATCCACTCTTCAGTTCAAACATGGTAATCACAAATATAGTTTTTCGGTTTTTCTTAGGAGGTTTTCCTTAGGTACTTGGCACATGTTTGTGTGGAAGAACTTAGAAATTTTCAAAAACAAATCTAAAGTTCCAAAACCAAGCAAGTAACATGCTAGGGACACTTTAGTGTGAACCCGAAAAATTTGTGGTAACAAACTATCATGCTGAGATTGGTTACTGCCTCCAAAGTTCAACTATGTTACCATTATGGGGAGGAACTAAAAGGCTTACCTATGATTGCACCACAATGCATATCAGAGTAGGGCTCCTCCCCAGTTAAAATCTCCCAAAGAGCAATTCCAAAGGAGAAAACATCGACCTGTGAAAACCAGAATATAATTTAATAGTTACATGTGAAAAGAAGCACCTGGATATCAAGCATTCGTGTTTTTTGTTTTTTAAGAACAAGATAGAATTTTCTTCCTTCTCGCTAGTAGAAAATCTAATGGGCATGTCATATTTAGAGTACTGGGTCTTCTTGTGCTTTGATTCCTGCAAACCAACACCAAATTAAAAACCCCGACATACTTTTTCTGAAACTCCACTACTGCTGCCATTCAGTAATTC
This sequence comes from Nymphaea thermarum, assembly GCA_011799765.1. Lineage (NCBI taxonomy): Eukaryota > Viridiplantae > Streptophyta > Magnoliopsida > Nymphaeales > Nymphaeaceae > Nymphaea > Nymphaea thermarum. The sequence goes on from JAANDH010000069.1 coordinate 421,632, forward strand.
TGGTGCCATCCATGGAAGTGTCCCCCTTACTCCACCTGAAATTAGAGTATTCCTTTTGATTCTTGATAGTCCGAAATCTCCAACCTGGGAAAACAACAGAATGTTCAACATTTCATGAGAACTTCATGTCTTCCGATGCATTTCATGCCATTCATATGAAAATCCAAAAATGTAGCATCCGCCTAGGTGACTCGTCTCTATTGCACTCTTTAGGGGAAGAAAAAGGTTGTACTCACAATACCACAGAAAGATATTCATTAGGAAAGGACAGAAATTTTGGTGGATTATCTCCTAGACTGAAACTGTACAACGCTTTTCTTCTAATGATTTTAGCTTCCCTTTCGGAAGGGACTGAGTGGTCATTGGTAAGGCAACACTAGGGGATATAAATTGCGTTTAAAGATATATAGATATTCTCCCCTGTTGCTCATACCATCTCTATACCTTAGCGTGCATGATACAGTTCAAAAACTTCAGAGGTGAACAAAATGGCGATCCCCCTATTGACCACCCCATTCTATGTCAACCATTTTCAGGTCTCGCTCCACAGAATAGAGGGTCGTGAACTGGAGGATGATGGCCCTTATAATGCAAAAGAACCAACATGAAATAAAATTAAAGTCATTGTCTAAAATGTTATAATAACAAAATTATCACACGAAGAATGGAGGTGAATTTTATGCTACGCCAGCAGCAGCTGAGCTTTTAATTTATAATATTGATACATATTAAAATATTTCATGTTCTTTACCTTGCATATAGGGCGTTGAACATCCCTCATATTGACCAGCAAATTATCACATTTCAGATCAAAATGAACTATGTTCTTCGAATGCAAGTATTCCATGCCAAAGGCTGCATCCATTGCAATTATCAGCTTTCTCCGAAGATCAAGCACTCTGCAGAAGAAAATTGTCATGGCTAACTGCACAGTTTTTTATTGAAGGAAATTGTCAAAAGGCACCAACCTGTCTTTCCTCAATAAAACATGCCTAAGGGAACCATTCACCATGTACTCTGTAACAGTTGCCAAAGTTCCTCCAATGCCATCAGGTACAACACCATAAAAGGCAACCACGTTTGGATGGTGAAGCTTTGATAGGATTCTTGCCTCCCTCCAGAAGTCTTCTGTCTGCACTGCCAATGGACCTATCAGGGTTCAACGAACTTTTGATTTGTACAGGGAAAGGAAAATAATGATAACATGTTTGCACCATGTCGTTTCCACAGAAAACAAGCTGATATGATGTTGGACGTCTCAGAATCCATACAACATACTGAATCAGGCAACTTTAGTAGACTTGCTTATGGATCATATTTCCGGGTCGTCTAGTACTGGGAATCAAGATGATATATAATTCTTACATGTAAACACGTGTAGAAAATTCAGCAAACATCTGCATCACTTGAATCTCCATGCTTTACCATCAAATATACATAAGATGTGTGTGAAGGGAGCAGATATTTGTTCTAAAATAAATAAAACTAGATAACAGTCTGACCCAGAAAAATTCCTGCCAAATGTCATCATCATGGGCACTAAATCATCAATATATGCAAAATTTTGACATTTAAAACAAAATTGAAAAATGAAAAGCACATATTCTGGGGCTCATAATCAAAGTATATATGTGTGAAAGATACAAGAGAATTACATGATAGAAGCTGCCTAGTTATTATTTGAGACAACAAATATAATGAAGATAAAACACACCAATCGCTCTTGTTCAGATGATCTCCCAGCAAAGCAACTCTTTTTTATACGCTTTATGGCAACATCCGTCCCCCGCCATTTGCCATGGTAGACAGTCCCAAATGTGCCAGATCCTAGCTCCCTTAGTTCTTCAAGGTCTGCATTTCTTATTATCTGCATGTATTGGAAATACTTTGTTAATGTAACAACATTTGATTAAGGGATTCATCATGAGGCATAGAATATCGATGTCTCAACAACCGGATATGTGCATACATCAAACGGAAGACATCTTTTATTTCCAGTTCATCATAGTTGTTCTGAAAAATTGATCCCCACTTCCTCTCCATCTTACAATAAGTTAGAGTACTTAAGCAAATGTTTGAAATGCATATATATTATCCTCGGCAAATAAAAATTAGATAAGAAAAACATCAATTTTTGTTTAATGATAAAAGTGACTAATTTTTACCTGCAAGCCATAGATACCAGCTTCCATTTCAGCAATTGCAGCATCATCCATATCGTGGTCATCAGCACTACCTTCCTAGTGATAAGCATGTCAAATCAACAACATGACCTTATTATTCAACTCAGTGAGTGAAACTTATACATGGATGCACGTGTGCAATTAAAGAAATAGTGAGGTACCTCATACTCTGAGCCAGCAGTCACACTTTCTATATCTGTCTCCTTTGGTGATCCGACACCTCTATCTCGAACGTCAGATACAACTTCATGGTATGCAGGACGAACAAATGTGGAAGAAGAGATGATATCCAAGGATGTTCTACCTGTTACATCTTCAATAATTACTTCTGGTCCAATGCCTCGTGGAAGTGGAACCACATTATTACGAGGCTCCACATGTTTTAAGTTCTCATTTGATTCTGGGTCCAGTTCTATGTTTGAAGGTTCAAGAGTATGAGCCCCATGGATTGAGTCTACTAAGGAAACTTGTCTCTTGAAGACCTCATCTATATCAAGATTCTGAACATAAGGCTGACCAGGTTTATGGTCCTGATGGATGTGGCTTGAGCTGTTTCCACCATTTACCTCAAGAGGCCTGTGATTGACCGATGCCAAAACATTGGATCTGTCACAGCCTTCTTTGTCACACAGTACATCAAGTGGTAACTCCATATGTACACCAGAAACCATGTTGCTTTGAGCACCTACAAACTGCTCATCAGTGAACGCTTCATCATTGTGATTATTGCATGATGCTTTCTGTTTATTACTATTTCCTGGCACTTCTGCTGAGTTATCAAAAAGAGTGGGAATCTGCAGTGCAGTGACTATGTGATTATCTGCATCCGATTCACCTATTTGTTGCTCAGATGAAACATCAAGGGGGTCCATTGAGGTTCTATGGACAAACCTGGGAACTTCAAATTTGATCATCCCAGTTCTATCTGGGTATAGATCCTTAAAATTGCTTTCTGTTCTATAGCCCGAACCAATACAACCAGAAGGAAGTGCAGAGCTATTCAGAAGCTCTGAGGATTTTGAAGCATGGAAAGCACCACGTTCCACACGATAGAGAGAAGTGGATGGTGTAGCATCACCTTCGCATGCTATGGGCAGAAGTAACTTATCTATGATGCTTTGAGGATAAGCTTCACCATTAGATGGATAAACTTTAGCATTAGTTAAATTTGGTGCCGGCTTGCTCAGGACACATTCCGATCTGATACATTGGCTTCCTAAGACATAAGGAGCTTTATAACATATTTCATTAGTTTCTTGTCCATCCTCGAAGTTGTGTGGCCCACCAGAGAGTTCAATATCATTATTGAAAGACTTTGGCATGTTCAGTGTAGTGGCTTTCATGGACTGTTGAAAACTGCACTCCTGAAATCTAGTGTCATAGAATCCTTTCCTCTGTTGAACGTGAGAGTGTTGTAGTGGATGTATAGCTTCTGCTTGATCCGGAGTAGAGATTTGCAATCCATAAGATGTTATTCCATGCTCTTGCAAAACAGAATCTGAATAAGCATGTGGAACTCCATGACTTGTACTAGGTAAATTACTCAACCTAGTCTGCTGATAAAGCAATTCTTCCTGATGCCTTTGGAAGCTTTCAGAATGAAATGCCTGGTCCTTCTGTGGTGGTCGACAGAAAGGTCCTTCAAGGTCACCATCACCATGAACATATGACAGAGGAGGATGTAACTCCTGGATGGGCGGATGTACATGTCCTTGCATTCCAAGAGCCTTAACTTGGTCATCAATACACCCCTGGGGGTATACTAAAGGAGGAAAAACATGGCCAGGCCGATACACATGCCCTTGCATCCCAACCTGCCTTAAACAATTCAGTTTATTCTACTTGTGATTAATGTTGTTAATGTTCCTTTTCATTCAATCGAAATGGCAAGCATATTTCTGTTCCATACAGCTCTAAGTTTCCGTTGTATGCATCATAGTGTGCTAGTTCACAGAAAGGTGATTTCATATATACATGCAGTCATTCATTTACAGAAGACATTCTGGTNCTTCTGTGGTGGTCGACAGAAAGGTCCTTCAAGGTCACCATCACCATGAACATATGACAGAGGAGGATGTAACTCCTGGATGGGCGGATGTACATGTCCTTGCATTCCAAGAGCCTTAACTTGGTCATCAATACACCCCTGGGGGTATACTAAAGGAGGAAAAACATGGCCAGGCCGATACACATGCCCTTGCATCCCATGAACCCCATCTTGGCTATCAATAGGCTCTTGTTGGTAGTGTCTCAAAAATCGACCATTTAACAGATGATCAGTTAATGCAGGACCTTCCTCTGAAGGCCAGTCATTTGAATCACAATTCTCTCTGTTTGATGCCAACTCTACTCCCTCTTGCACAAACTTAGAAGACATTGCCTTATCAAATACCATAAACGTGCTCCTGTTGTCCTGCACAACATTCATTCTGCCTCCATCTTCCGTGAACTTGGAAGGCAGCAGTCCTTCAAATTCTTGTGTCATCTTGCCACCATCCCACACATCCAGAGCACTTATATCTCTGGGCCTATTTTGGGCATTATCAAATGGTCGTTTTTCAAGGACATACTGTCCTAAAGCAGACGAGGGTGCTGAGACTAAGAAATCTGCAGCATAGGAACTCTCATGCAGCTGATCAGGGAACAAAGAGTACTTTTGCTTATTATATGTCTGAGCATTTTCAGCGTCACTATCTTGAGAGAAGGATGAATATGAAGGCAATATCGGCACATTGGATGGAGTACGTACCAGTAGAGAACCAGCATGCAACATCTTCCCAGACACACCAATGACATTGCTACCATGGTTGTAATTGTTAGGAAATAATGTTGCAGGTGAATTTGCATAAATTGTAGAAGTTCCTATATCATCCCCAGCATCATTCCTAGGTGAGTTATCAGAAGGATATGCTGCATTTTCAAAAGTTCTATCAACATTAATTCTCCTAGGACTTGGCTCTGCCACATTGTTAACAGCGACAATGTACTGGTACCCGGAGTCACTCTGCAGGTCTCCCATGTCAAAAGAACTATTCTCAGATTCATTGGAAGCGATTAGAAATAATCTAAGCTTTTGAGGTCCATCAATGTTTTCAAGCCCACCATATTCTTCCATCATATTCTGAAGATCCTCATCAGATGACACGGACACAAGAGCATCAAGATCTTCACCTGGAAGTTGGTATTTAATTATATGAGGCTGGGGAAAGATTGCAAAAGTTTTCTGAATTAGTTCCTTCCAGGATAAATCCACTCTGACAGTGATAATTCGTGTGTCACCACCAACATACCTCAGTTTGCCATCATTAGGCCGTGGCAGAATTCTTCCACCAAAGCTGCAAAGGAACTTTGGCTTTTCAGAATGAGAAACTCCCAAAGTTCCTGCTATATTTGCCTGGCATCCATCCTGTAAATTTGAAATTGTTCCGTATGAATCATGCTTGATGGTGAAACTGTTGGGTGCCACCTCCCCCTTCTCCTTGTAATTTGCGCATGTGGCTAAGCAAAAGCCTTCATTCTCAACGGTATGTCCTCTCTCATCAGCAATAGAAGAGATGTCTGAGCCAGATTCAATTCGCTTGAGACCAAGAATGCCTGTGAGTTCCTCATAAGCAGGCGGAATATTCTGAACATATCTGCTGATCTTCCTAGGAAACTCTATCTTGGTGGTTGTATTTTTCAATGCACCATATTCCTTCATAAGTGCAGCACAGAATTCTTCGCCTTTTTTGACAGAGAAATCTTGCGCAGGCTTCCGTCCTCCAGGAACAACAGTGACTGGGTGGCCCGTATCAGTTAGCTTAGGAATCCAAATATGGCCTGAAGGACCAGCTCTCTCACTCATCATGAAAAAAGGCAAGTCCTAGCCGCTTCCTAAAGAAAAGTTACTCCTTTTTTCTCCGACTTTATTTATCCATGTTTTGAATTCAGAGTCAGGACCAACTGATTCCTAATCGCCAGTGACACAAAATTTACTGCTCCTTAACCCTGCTTTACCTATCCGTCCCTCGAATTTCAGAATCATGATCGATTCATTCCTCCAGAAAGGAGAACCTCCCATAACTGATATGCTTTCTCAAGACTAGTTCAAGGCAGGTTTACCATCTATTAAACAATTATAACGACGTCCTGAATTACTTTTTGGGTTCTTCAATTGATAATATCAGCGATCACACAACTTCAGGAAGGAAAGGAAGACGACGCCAAGTATCAAAACTAATGTCCCAGATGATTCCCTCTTCAGACACCAGAAATCACAACATCTTAATATAAATCAGCCAGGTAAAAAACGAGAACATCAGCAGCTCAGCATGAAACGGACAGAGTGTCTATAAGCTGTGATTCGCAATTGAGAGAATCCATTCCCCAGATATTTGAGGGAAGATCATTCCCCATAATCTAAAAAAACAGAAACCAGGAACTAATGAGGTCCCAAAAAGCCACAAGATTTTCCAATAAAATTTAATAAATTTTGAACACGTCTACCACAGTTAAGTAAGCTTCCAAATCATACAGAAACATTCTCCAAAACCAACAAGAAAGCAGAAAGAAAGGGGAGGGTGAGAGAAGGAGATCAACCCCAGCAATTCGATTATCAATAGAATAGACGAAACAGAATTTAATTTTGACTGTGCGGGAGAATTAAAGAAGGGAAGAAAAGAAGGTAAAGCTGAACAGCTCCAGGAATCACCTGAATTTCAGATGGTTGGGAAAGAGGGCGGGGAAGGCCTGGATTGGACAAACCCCACGTGAATGGAGGGAGCAGACCCCAAGAGACGAGACCAAACGTGTGAATGGTTATACTTAATTCAGCCTGTGCCATGTTGGGGAGGGGGAGAGAGACAAGCAGGGGCAAGACGGAGAAGAACATGGCTGAGAAGACGGCGTCAAGCGTGGGAGGTGGGTAACGGAAATGGCTCTGTGTCACCAGACTCACCACCACCTTTGCTTCTTCCCTCGTTCTCCCGACCTCCTGCCAGATTTTCACCCATGTCCCTTCTTTTTTTTCCGTTCTACTTTTCGTGATTTGCCCCGAAGTGGGTTTATTCCCCATGCGCGCTTGTTATCTAGAAAAAGGGGGACACCTCGCGGGTCAATTTTCCCGTTTCTCCATGATTTCGATAGATACGGTGGAGGGAGACATCTCAAAAGCACACAGCCTCACGGGTTTATTCGGCTCATTTACTAGCATAATTATTATCCTGAGATGATTTATTCGTGAATTTCTCTAACTTTTCCAGGTTCGAGTATGCAGATGCACACCAACCCCTTCCCTTTTTCTAGAGTGAAACCAGAAAATAAAATTTTCATCATTTGAGGGGGGAAAAGAGTGTTGTTTTCATGTTCATCCACATGGGCCACTGAAATATAGCGGTTGAGAAATCAATCACTTTTTCTTACTTGCATGTTCCAAAACAGTTTCATGTACGTCCGGCGACGACTAATTCACTTATACAAATTGAACATTTCAAACAAAAAATATATAGTTTTTTTTTTCCTGAAGAAAGAGTTCGATCACTCTAAGCAATGAGCACGAATCAATGATACTCCAGTAGACGCCTTCTTTTGTTTTTTCACATGCAATTTCCACCGATCATGCTTCACTTTTCATAGCACGATCAATGGAATTGGCGCAAATAATGCCGCCAACAGCTTGGTGTTCGTCGTCATAACACGTTAGCAACGAAACCTGGTTTTGTACTACCACTTGACCTTTGTCCTTTAGCAATTAAGGAAATCTTCATGGCAGATTCCAAGACCACAACCTTTTCTTTTTCATATAAGATCTTTTCGCGCCATCTGGAAATATAGGTACTAATGTCTGCCAGTATTATTCTCCTATTTCAATATGAAATGTGTCAAAAACAGATTTTGGTATGGATATTTCATTTGTATTTGCTGTCAGTCAGAAAAACGCAAACTTCATTAGCTTTATTTTTAAAAAAAATCGAATATCAATGATCGTCATTCATCATCATAGATCAATTCCCAGAAAACAAAGGACATCTTGGGCAGATCTTTACTTGCAGGCGAAGCAGCAGGAGCAGAAACTGTGGCCTGCGGGCGAACACATCGCTTTATCGAACGGAAGGCCATACTTTTATCTGCAGAGGGGTCCGGCTGTCGCGTTCAAGAATTGACCTCACTCACGGAGACGACATGCCCAAAGTAGGCAGAACCCACGAAAGCTAAGCCAATTGCCGGCAAGTAGCTCCGTCCGTATGGTTAGTGTGCCATCCTTGTGAATAAAGGTCACCCGTACGATGGAGAACCTGATAAAGGTCTTTAGTAATTTTGGCTGCAATATCTGTTCAGATTCGACAATTCAGCTTGTACTAATGGCTTCTTTAATACAAGATTCATAATTTCTTCTTCCAGTAGGAGCGCTTATCATCTTATGCACACCAAAGCAAGGGCGTGCCTCCTGGTGGAGAGTTTCATCACACGGGTTAAAATGGCTACTCTTCCCTGTGCTTTATCCAAATAAGCAACAAATTTGTGACCTACCCGCAACTGGGAGGTCTTAATCCACCCCCTTGGGGAGGCAAGGGGGTGGATAGAGCGATGCGGACTGTTCATTCAGGCTGGGCCTCAGCGGATCACAGGCCCATAATTTTCTACTTATGTGGATTGTAGGCCAGGCACATAAACAGGCTTTCAGAAGCAGCTAGTTCAGATGAACGCACCAGAAACCACCCCCTGATCATTTCCAATGCATGAACACGAAGGATAGCAGCATAGACTACAAATAAATCATTAAAAAAGACTCCATACAAAATTTTCAGGCAGGGGATGCGGGAGGTTACAACATGGAGGAAATCAAGTGCAGAAGAGAGGAATCGAATGAAAAGAAGTGAAAGACTTAAACCCAACAAAATAAAAAGCAAAAAATCAAAATACTCTCCTATAAATATATAATTATCCTTTACAAAAATGAAAAAAAAAAAGACCATTTCTTTACAATCAAATGGGGAGGACTTCAATGGCTCCAACCACCAAAACTATGATGATTATGACTTCCTCTACCTACAAAGAATGCTAAAAACAGCGGAAAATACCTACATCCTGGAAAGATCTGTCCCCTCCCGACATTCTACATCAAGGACTGATCTTAGATACAAAGAATAATTTTACAGCAGGAGAAGAATTTAAATGAAGGAAATTTGGGAAACGGGCCACCCTAAAAGTGATTTCTACAGCAAATAACACATGGCTGAAAGTAACGAAAGCTTCAAGATCTGGCAGCATCAATCCTGTAAAAAGTGGAAGGCTGGGTTCTCAAGAAGCTCTTCAGCAGGCTTGACATCTGAGAAGTCTTTCTCGTTAAGAGAGTTTGATATATCATCCACCGAGAAGGGAATACTGTACTCACAAAATATTAGGTAAATAAGTACAACAGTAATTACTAATTACTTGCAGTGTGTGCGTGTGTACATGTGTGTGCACATATAGATATACACAAGAGAGAGAAACTCTTTCTTCACCTGGAGTTATCATCTAACAAAAAGGCGTTGCTGGCAGGGTTGGTGGAGTCTTCCGTCATCAAGACTCTCATGCTAGAAATAACCTGTAAGGAATTGTGTTAAAGAGATGTTAAGAACCTACAACGCTAGAACTAATAGGAACCATGAAACATGCTTGTGAAGTAAAAGCCTTACACTTGGAGATACGCTAGAGGTGCCATATTTGTCATCCCAGTATAATGTGCAGATCCGATAAAGCTGCTGTACACTCAAGACCTGAAGCAACCAGTTACAAATAAAAGATATCACGGAAAGAGAGAGGGAGAGAGTTTCCATAAAGCTATTGTACACTAAAGACCTAAACTAACCAATACAAATTGAGTTTATATCACCATGGACAAAAAAAATCCTACGGGGCAAGAGATAGATAGTATACGGGGCAAAGATCGTGAGTGATTTCATCAAAGGATGTCTTTGGTTTCTGATGTATGACCTGAAAAAACAGGACAATAATAAGACCAATATGCATTAAGCCAACACAAGCAAAAATCTAATCGTACTCGTTAAATTGCACAGTATCTAGCCAACAGACAATCTAGAGTATCTTCTACAAAAATTCTGGCTAGATTTGATAGAGACAGCCTGGAAATGAAAAATGGCAATAAAGTGACACAGAATGCTTAACAAGCAAAACTTGGCTGCCAGAACAAAAAAAATAATGAAACCCATCTAATTGAACCACGAAACTGATTTTTATATAATAGATAGCAGATCTACTAGACAGCCAAAACAAAAATAAAGAATTATGGCTTATCATTGAACTCAAAGCATGCTTGCATACCAAGAATCCCACGGCCTGTCTTATGTGCTTCAGTTCATCCCACGATGCTCCTGCATACTATAGAAACAAATTAACATACATGAGTCAGTAAATCGGAGTTTGCCACAGTAACAATTAAAGAAGCTAGATGCCAAGACTTATATAGTCCATTGAAATACCTCTTCCTTTGCCTGGCAACACCAGAGCTCCAGCTCAGCTAAACCAGCTTTTACATATTCTCCATTGCCAAACGAACAACACTCACGACGCAAAAGAAGACTGCAAATAGAGAAAGGCCAGCCATAAGCAGCTGATTTTCATAGACTACTGAGGGATATGACGATGTTCTTCTCACCTGTTGAAAAGCTGTACATTGATAAAGGAAAATATCTGCGTAAAGGTCTTCTGAATGAGAACTGGAGGCACCTGAAAAAAAACCAGCACATAAGCAAAGACAAAAAGTCGATGAAGCAAATCCAAAAATAGATGTATAAACTTTTCTTACAAAGTTGTCCTGAAATAATTTAAGAAGTCCATTTAAGCTATCAATAATACTCTGCCAGTGACTGCTAGGGGTGTTATGACCAAAAGACCGTCCAGATGCTCTCATCATGCTCCCTCTTGATGTTCTAGGTGCCTACAAGACCACCAACTATGAATTAGAGAATATCAAAATTCACTTTTCAGGGATTTCTTGCCAAGAGAAAGAAATACTGAGAGCTGAAACATTAACCTCCATTTTGGGGTGGAAGAGCAAAGAAGCTAAACAGACATTACAGTTGACAGATAAACCAGCACAACAATGTAGAGTCCTACTAATCTGGCATATAAATCACACTACCTGGATGCATAGTGAAAGCAATGAAGTTAAATCCTTCTTCAGATTGTCCCGAATAATTCCATATATCTTTTCCACATAAGCAGTCAGCTGCTGCTTAAAAAGCAAGGCAGGATATTTGGCCTCAACTTGACGGACAACATCCAGTGAGACTGAAAGATTTGCAGAGGAAGGTGAAGAGCGGAAGCCCTGATAACAACACAAAATTACCATGCAAGTCACAACCTTCCTACTTTTGCCAACCCTTGCGTGCCAGCTAAAATATATGAAACATGAATCAGCTGAAGAATATATTGCACCTGAGTCATCCTCCCAAATAATGAAACTGCAGGAGGAGGTTTCTTGCGCTGAGGCGTAGCTCCAGCAGAACCAGCTGGTTTTAAGCTCTTTTGTAGCAAGAACAGTAGTGTGGATGTGTTTGACAGCCAATAGGCCAAAGACTCATTGCTTTCCTCATTCTGCTTGCCAAAGACGATGAAATCATGATACATCAGATTTACTTCAAGTACTTCATGTTTCAACAAGTTTAGCCAGTATATGTCTGGAAAGCATACAAGCCACCCTATAACTTCCCTAGTGCTTTGCCCGTTGAAGTTTATGAAATAGGTTCAGAATGAAGGCATATTAATCGCCATCAATAGAGAAAATAAAACAACAAGATCGGAATATGTGACATATTTTCACCTCGTACTGTGATAATCCATCACATAGGGAATGTGGCAGTAAAGATAAACCACACCCACACACCCAAAACAAGAAAAAAACAAAACTGCCAGCCGTCAGGCAACCTTATTATCTTCCAAATGCTAAGGTTACACAAGGCAATTCTTGCATGCATGACTTACACTAAATCATAAAGTTCCTTCAATGGTACCGCAAAATTGATCCTTAAATGGCAAAACTTATAAAGAAATGACCCTATACCTCAATTGCTTCACCAAACATCTGAATAAGACGATCAAAAACACTTGTTCTCTCAGCTTCAAACGATTTCCAGTAGAGAAGACATTTATATATACTGAATGCTGCAACAGGCTTTCCATGACTAAAGCCAATATTTTGCTGCACACATTTGATTAAGGCATCCACATTTTCCTGTCAAAAAAGTGCTCAGATAATTAGAAAATATACAGCATTAAAGTTGAAGCCACTATTCATTCTCTTCTGCTTTTTGCTGTAATGAACATACATGCTGCTTATCAAGCTGTGATCTTCTTAACTTGCTCTCCGATTCCGTAAGCATTTTATTAGTAGGGGGTGTGCTCTGCAGTTCCTGCAGCAGAAGAAGGGAGTGCTATCAACTTCACAGAGATAGAAAAACAACAGTCGAACACTAGCGAATATTAAGGCTTACATTCTTAGCATTAACGCTTTCAGTCTCATGATGTCCATTCTCCAAAATCTGCAATGAACTTAAAATGTAAACTTAAACATGTCTCTGATGTTGTTTCCATTCTTATGGTTTTACATTTTAAAATGAATATACCTTAGGAGCTGCTGGAATAGCCAAATGCTCTGACATACGTTTGACAGGTGAATTTAACAAACTCTGCTGCCGAAGAATTTGATCCTCGGATTCCATGGTAGAGAGTTTCTCTTCCAGCCTATGAAAAGAAACACACGTAAGAATAAGCAATTTAAAGTCCACATCTGTGCGCAAACATATACATGTGTGTGTGTGCGTAAGAAAGAGAAAGAGGAGAGAGAGAGAGAGAGACCTTTGTACAGTAAACTTCAACTGAATTATCTTGGATTCTGCTTCCTCAGCCATTTTTTTCCTTTCCTCGCTAAGTTTGTGTGTTTCTTCATATTTTCTCTCAGCTTCATCGACCTTCTTTTCTAGAGAATTCACCACGGCCTGAAAATGGCAGCGTCAAGATATTGTCATAATCAAACCATGAAACTCAAATGCAGTACACACACACACCAATACTTCCAAAAAGTATGGAGGTAGCTAGGCACCTTGAGCTTTTCATTTTCAGAAGTAAGTTTCTCCACAACAGCTGAATCAACAACAGGGACCTCTTTTATTACTGGAGCTTGCTCAGACAGCTTTTTGGCAGCCTCACGTTCCTTTAACAACAATGCTTTAGATTCCTTGACTTGTAATTGCAAATCTTGCAATGCAGCTTGCAATTTAGCTGTTTCCTGTGCCTTGGCTTCCTCCACATCAGCCTGAGATGGTGGAAACATAAGAAATTGCAGGTCAAATGAAAGATAAGATAAAGCAAAGAAGCACATGTGCAGTTGACACATTCTACCACTAACAGAGGAAAGCCCAGAAAAATCAACAAAAAGAATGTAAACACAACATGAGAGCAAAAGAATACAATGGATTAAAGATGGACTTGAGTTGAAACTCTACTTGTACTAGAACCATAGCCACAAATATTGCAATATTAACGAGAAAAAATTAAGAAAACAATAAAAACGGGAAAATATCATGATATATTGTATTGGAAAAAATGATCAATGAATTTATCGTGATTTTTTCATTTCATTTTCTATTTTTATTTTTTTCAACTTTTGTTTCATTGTTTTATTTCCTTGTATTTTAGGTATTTAACATAACCTCCTAACTTCAATACAATACTTATTACTTTATCATTTCTTGTATTTTTACCTAACATAATTATTTTTTCTTTTTTTTAAAAGAACTCCAAGATTTTCCTTAAAAAAACAACTTTGCCGATAAATACATGAGAACGATATTTGTGGCTATGGCGTGAACAATCACGACAGGCCCAGTAAATTTTGATCAATAATTGACGAATTTGTAACAACTAGTAACTACATTAACCATCCAATGACTAGAGAATTAAAACGAGACTGCTCATACTCCACTTGACTAAGGCAACCAAGATATTTTGTGCATTAACTTGACCATGACAAAGCAGCAAAGTAAAGTTTAATGCCCAACGCAGCCTACCAACCAAACATGAAGAACCAAGGCAATGAAGTTTGACTTCAGCAGAATGCAACAGGAAAGAACACAATAATTACATAAAATCAGACTTCTTTTTTGGTAGGAACCTACTTCTAGCATAAAAATTATATACCCTGAATTTGGTGCCCTAAAAAATTCATGAACCTATGCATTATGCATGGAGAATGGATGCCCATGAAGCTTGAAAGATAAAGTTCAGTGAGCATGTACATATGATATAAAGCAGACAGACGATTTGGCATCCACAGGTCGGGAAAATAACACCAAATATCTTCATGACTATTTCCCCATTGCATTAGTAGGATATCATGCTAAGGAAATTCTTCGGAACTGATGGACTGGGAAATTAAGTTGAAGCATCCTGAAGCAAAATTCTTGCACCTTAGCATGTGCAAGACAAACCTACTTGATAGTGGATGAAAGATAAGAAAAGCTCGTTCATCCAAATGTGAAGCATTCAGGGAAATCTCAGAGGTTCTTTATTCTCATTTGTTCTGAAGGTAACAGATACGATCACCAAGAGTAAAAACTTTTGACATAATTGACAAAAGAGAATTTGTGAACAGAATTTACTCGCATCCGTTTCTCCAGCTGCAATCTCCATGTGAGTTCTTCAACCTGCTTTTCCAATTTGTTTTTAGCAGCCTGAAGTGCGCCAGTTTCTCTTGCAGCCTGAGCGCATATGAATCACAGACTTTTGTAAGTTGTGGTTTTAAGCCAATAAAACAAAACCTCTAGCAACAGCAATTTGTGAAAAATCATTAAGACTGCAGGCCAGACACTGCAAATACCATAAGGACATAGGATGTCACAATATCTAAATGATTGCAGGCAGATATATCCAAAAGAACCATTAAGCTCCTTATAACATCCTTGTGCAACGATGGGAACAACTACATGCACCAATCTGGTACAAAGAAAACCTGGGGGTATTTACAACATAACTGAAAAGATAGAAGCAAGGTAAGTTTTTATGTTTAAGCTGAAATCTATACATTTTTTTCTGGATCACTGCCTATGCCAGAATAACACTTACAAAAAACAGACCACAAAAATAACTGACCAAAGGTAGGTCACATCTCAAATTGATCATGAGACAGACAGAAGTACAACACTCACCAGTTTGAGCTTCCGTAGTTCTTTCTTTGCCATCCTTACCCTATACGCACACTGTGTAGAGATTGCAGCCTTCTTCAACCTCTTATAATGCAATGAAGCCAGATACTTACGGCATTGAGCCTGGGCAGAAAGCCAAAAACAACCAGTAAGGAACCATTCATATCCGGTTAAAACAATTGCAAAGACAAGTAAGCATTTTTATTAATATATCAATACAAAAATCTAGGACTGCACTTCTCTTCAAGCACCAGCATACAGAAAACGAGCAGGACAGAGTTGAAGTTCCGATTCCTGAGGGATCCTATACCTGGATGATAATTGCAGCTTTTGTTTGTCGTCTGAACCGTAGCTCATTACGAGAAGCCATGCCACGTAATCCAGCCTGGAGAGCCATAGCTGCAGATAACATTTTCTTGTAGGCATTGACTGCAATGTGCCTCCGGACATGTTTCTGGATTTTAATGGCAGCGGCTTCTCTACGCATACTCTCATACAGTTTACGAGCAGTCCTTCCTGCAAGCAGTCCAGGACAGCAATTTGCAAAACTCACTGCTCATGTAATTCATTACCAAAAGGGCGGAACCACATCTACCAAATAACAGATGAATTCACGGAAAAAGGAGCAATGTATACTAAAGAGAAAAAATAAATATACTAAAAAATGGTACCTCTCCACAAAGCCTGCATCTTTATTGTGGAACGACGCAATGCAATGAAACTCCTACGAGCCATATATGATCGAACTTTTCTTTGGATAACAGCTGCTGCTCTACCTAAGACTTCTGTCCTACGCGCATCTAGTTCTGCCATCTGGCCAGCCCTCAAGAATACTTTTGTTTTCCCAATCTACATATGGGAGCAATTTTTAAGAAAAGAATTGAGAAATATCCATGTAAACAAGTTAGAACAGCATTCATAATACACAAAAGAAAGGCATGACCACAAGTTAATTGATTGGCCAACCATATGACACTCTTGATGGCTAAATACAGTTAAGATAAAAATTGATACCATGCCATGCAAGATCATGGCACCTTCGAATATCTCTTGTAGTAAAAGAGTTTTCGTGTAAAAAGGCATCTAACTGTAAATCAAGAAAACAGAATGTTCTGTTACCACACACAACATTTCACTAACTATGCAAACAGAATCCTGTAACAACCTAGCAAATTAACAGCCTAAAAGTTCTGAAGAATTTATTATAACTGCATAAAGAAGAAGTCACATGCACAACCATGTTCAGTTATACTATCTTGGCTGATGCTTTCATACATATGGTCATATGTGGGTTACTCTTAAGTTCTTAAGAAACATTAACAACTTATCCATCCCAAGGTACAGCAATGAGCACATCCAGGACCAAAAAGCACGGATTAAGTTAGACTTAATTTTGTTCACGTTAAAATCTGAACCTTGTCCTTAAATGGTTAATTAACTACTACAGGAAAATTGCATACCAAAGCCAAAGTGACACATTTCTTTTTCCACGGACAAGCAGGGTGAACAAGACACATCTTGGATAGTTGAAGCCAGACCTTGTTCAACCTGAAGGTCTCAAGTCCAACCCTAAGTAGGTGGACAGAGCTCTTGTTGGCTGAACTTTCAATGACTAGCACATGCACTCATTTTCCCTCTTGTCACCAAACGGAATCTTCTAATGTTGTATCTTTAAGCCCTGATTATCTAAATAGTAAATACTTGTCAACTAAAAAATTGACATGAAACATTTTAAAATTTTAAATGCTAAAAAGTTGAATCAATTTCTCTTTATACCAAAAAACATGATAAAGTGGTAAAGTTTAGCCTATAGCTATATGAAATGTCTGATACATTTTAAACTAATTCTATCTGTGATGTGCCATCAATGCTGCATTTATACCCTCAAGAAATGCTCCAACATACTCTAAGCTCCATCAAACAGCATATAATGGCATGACTCTAGTCACAAGAAGAAATATAATCACGAGTGGCCAACCACATGAACAAACCAAGATTCACTGCCTTGGAGGATTAACTAATAGAACTATAGAAGACTATAGTAATGAAAGTGGAAAAACTTAAGCTAAAAACTAACATATTGGAGTGCAACATTTGAACCATGTAAAGCATAGACCAAATAACTCATTTGAACTTTGAAGTTTAAGTTCTAACTCAAAGGCAAGGCACAAATCCAAGTTTTTCTGGTCAGAAAAACAACATCAGAAACCAACCATAGAGTTCCCTAGGTTGGTTTGTGTAAAAGGCAGTTCACCTGAATATCTTATGACAACTGATACTCCAAATAGAGAAGGAAATGAAAATGACTTGACACATAAAATAACCCTTCTGAATGCTACCTTTGATTTAAAGTGATTTGTTTGCCGAATTCTGTCAGCGACTCAGCAGCACCAAAATAGCTATACTAACCAGCAAGTTCGTCAAGTTAAATGCAAATACGGGTTGTACACAATCAACCTACATGTGTTGCCTAGTCTCAATCCTCCTCTACTACTATGGCCTTTCTAAAAGATGCTACCTAATAAAACACATTAGTGTGAACTTTAAGAAGTATCTGACAACTAATGCATCATATACAGAAGGGGGTACATTTTTGTCTCATATCCTCTATTGCTAAGTTATGAGATGCAATATTGCAATTTGCATGGCTAGTCATTAAGGTATTTTTCCTGAACACATAAAAAAAAGATGGATGGTCAGTTAAAAGCAATGACGCCTCGGAATGGTAAACATTTTTTTTGTCACCATGGGGGTTAATACCAGGAGTAGATTGATTTCATGATGATTTGACGATCATAGGCATAATTTTCACAACAGTAAGTTACTGGAAGACAAACTATGCAAACAAAAATGCAATCAGATTACCCTAAAAACATCCAGAACCACAAAAACAGTTCAACCTTCTTAACAGAAACAATCACATACCTGGTAGCCCTGAAGGCCCACCTTCTCCAGCAATCGCTTGGATGCTGTGACCTCATCACAGCTGCACAGAGGGTGCGTAAATTAGTTAAGAATTAAGATGTTATGTTCAAGATAACACAGATAAATACCAACTCCAAATATAAGAAAATATACCTTCCATCCAAAACATCGGGTGAGAGGAGGCCAAAGCGATCAACAAATTCATCAAATGTTCTTCTCGTCGGATATCCAGCACAGCTTATTCTAATGGCCTCCAAGACTCCCTAAAAGAACACATGTTTCCTTGGTACCATGCTATAGAAAATCATCACAAATAAAACATGCAAAAACATAGTTATTATGAAAGAAGCAAAACTTACTCCGCAACGAAGTTGTTGGAGGACATTAGTGTTCTCAAAGATTGATGGCTTAAGGAGGTTATTAGGTTTAATACAACGGATGTAATGTGGCTCAGTAGAGCTAAGAGTCTCAAGCAATGACTGCAATTGTTGCTGCAGGTGAAACAGGTCACTCAGAACATTTCACTAGTAAATTCCAGCATCAAATGTAAAAGCTAAAGAAGCAAGAAGACAATACCTTAAACCGAGAACCTATTGAAGAAAACTTTGATGATTTGGAAGATTCTTCAGGTGAAGGGGGGAAAAGGCCTGAAACGAAGGAACATTTTGAAGCACACAGAAGTGCTTGGTGTTCTGCAACAACATAATCTTTGTTCTTGTCTAGGAATAACTCTGTCTGATATGTAACCTGAAAAAAAAAAAGCACAGGTTGAAACATGCCCATGATTCTAAGCTGGTAATTTAGAGCAATATAAATTTCAAATTTTCATACATCACCAGCATAATGGCAGACAGTAAAATCTGTACGCGACAGTTTAGGCTTGCTGAAGCGTTTATGGTTTTTAAATGTTTGATACAGCTTCTGGGCGAAAGTTTCATGTGTCGATCTCGGAAACATGCTGCACATGTCATGGCAGTCATGGCATCATGATCAGATTCAGTCAGATATACCATCTATATTGCAATTTCATCATCAGCAGAAGTGAACAAAGTACACAAATGAGAAAAAAGGACAAAGGATGCACCATCGTACATACCATGCTTCATCTAGAAGTGCAATGATGCCACCAGGCTTCTGCATACCACAAAAGAGTTATATACCATGAGCAAAAGACTGAATATCAACTGACTACTTCAAAAAATTTAATAGCTCCTAAATTGAACTACTAGGCTTCAATAGAACTGTGGTGATGAATTCATGCATAAAATGATGGATTCACAAAAGAGAGTGAAGTGGGTCCACTAACAGTTTTAAAACAAGGACCATCAGATAGAATAGTGCCATCAGCCTAAAGCCACTACTGGGTATAGAGTTCAAACTTCAAAGGAAAATTGTCATAATAATTTTAACCAGGCACAAAAGCAAACTCTCTAGTTTTCTACTTATTGTTCTAGAGAAAAAGATACAGTTAACTCGTCATCAGAGAATAGGAAGCATTTACTACATGTGTTTATTGTTTATCTATTTTCTTGACAAGAAAGTCAGGGATAGACGATGTGATGGGTATGACATAAACCGGAGACATCCTGCCACGAAGGGTGATACACATGTGAGTACCTCTCAATGTGTTGGAACCAGTACAAAAAGAACAAGAAGGGAAATTAACAAATACGCAATAAATCTCGCTATTGAACGATTAAGATGTGAAAGCACTAGGCAGCGCTTTGCCGAAAGGAATAAGGAAGACCTAGGACAGCTCAACTGAAAAAATAAAGGGAAAAAAAATAGGCTACCTATACTGTGACAGAATTAAAAAAGAGCTCAGCAAAATAATTAAATAATTAATGTCGAAGAGATAAAACATGCATGCCATTAAACACTAAACATGGTATTTAATTCTTTAGTGAACAATTCAAATCCCTAAGTTAAAAGTCATTGAATGAATGAATATGAACAGGAAAATAGATCCAGTATATATCCTAAGCAGACCGACCTAGGTGCGCTTTTGACCACCACGAACAAGACCAAAACAAAAAATTGGATAGTGTCAGGGAGTTCAGACTGCAGAATAAAACAAAACATTGGATAATACCAGGAAGACCTAAACTAGTTTTGGCACCTTTCCCTTCTCTTTTACTGGGAGGTATTATGTGATCCATTTCATAAGAAACTGTGAATAGCTTCTTCAAGTTATATTATTCAATCAATGAGCAGTTGAAATTAAGTGCCTGAACCATTGATTCTTATCAATGATTCCGTTCTGCATGTTGGGAGAAACAAAGGAGTATCCGTGCAAATTAACATGGTACTTGAGAACAACCTTTTCAATGAGATCCAACACATCTTGATTATCAATGAACTCAATATAACTCCAATTGATTTCTTCCTTCGTATATTCCTCCTGCTCCATCTTAAACACATGCTGCAAGACATGATGTCAACATGTGTTAGCACAATGTGGAATAAATACCAACGAAATCAAGACAGACAGAAATGATGCAAGCATACCTGATTGAAATGTTGCTGCAATTTCTCATTTGTCAAATTAATGCAAAACTGTTCAAAGCTGCATTCAAAAATAAATTTATAAAAATTGATGTTAATGTTAAATAGCATGTACCAGTAATAGTACATCATAATCTTTTTTTTGCACCAATGAGACATCATTACAAAAACTGTTCAAATATCCTTTTTCTCGTCATTGCATTAGCTGAGCTATTATGTGGCACGAGCCCTTAAATTTTTTTATTGTGACTGAACTGGACATGGGTCCAGCCACATGTGATGCCTACACCAGACCAGGTCAATGCCCCACAAACACCCACTCTACTGAGCCAGAGACCAGTAAGTGCCTCTCAGCCAAAATTTTATGGCTCCACCACAGCGTCATTGTCATTCATATATGCAACATATAACGAGCTAGAAGCTTTCAATCCTAGGACGAGTTAAATAAAAAGTTCATAAGTTAAAGCACTAATAAAATTTTCAGCTTGAGATTTAAAATGTGCTTGTTCACATTTTTTTCTATCATTTGCAATAACAATTTTGTTTAGCAATAATACCATAAAAATAAAGTCATTCTACCTAAAAACAAAGGTCCATGCTCAAGAAACCTACGGTCAAAATATGAAACGAAAATTTTCCATATAATCATGTCTCCAACACAAATGAGACAAAAATCCAAATAAGGCTGAAGTGAAAACCTGTTTGTTTTGAAGCTCTCGAAACCATAAATATCCAGCACACCAATTAGGCACTTCGAATTTGGATCCTGGCCTATTGAACAGTTTATCTTATTCACAATCCTGTAAAACATTGTTTGTAAAAGCAATAAATTAAAAACTATACACTGACATATAGCATAACACATAGTCTCCAAGTCAAGCTAACAGAAGCTGAAGATATACCAATCAAATAAACGTGAGTAGACAACTTTTGCCAATGCATCACGTGTGAGAGTTGCAGCATTTGGGTCAAGAGATTTTGTAATAGTCTCATCACGGGTCACAATGACACGTTTGCATAGAGAATCTTCAAGGGCCTTCACATCACACCTAAATAACAAATATCAGTTCAATATTAATGAAGTTTGGACTATGCGTAGAACCATGCATAAGCATTTTATTAATTGTCATTTACATGAGAAGCTCAGCTGCTGTCCTGAGATGGAACAAGGACTTTTCATCTTTAGGCATAGAAGAGTCAGATTCCTTTCCTTTAGTAAACTCGATATTGCCCAGATGGAGTACAGAGGCCACCACTCGAAAAATTGCATCCTGGATGATTCACATCACAAGAATAAATACTTCAATGAAGAAGAGAAGAAGTTCCTTCACATAGTTAAAATAGAATAATAAATAAATAACCTGCTCAATAGGACTAATTCCAACTACTTCCATGGCTCTTCTGGTTGCCAGATACTCCTCTGCATCGTTCATGCTATCCAACTCAATACAGTTAGACTGATTGAGGTAATGGAATGTCCTTGGGTTTGCCACTTTATACCTCTCAACATCCTAACAGCACAGAGAACATGAGAACTCAAGACATAAAGCAACAAATATATATCCATCATAACAGGTCCACAAGTTCCATTTACCTCAGGTGGTGCAGCACAAAGCATATAGAAGCAATGGTAATTTCTCTCGGGATCAGATATTTGACAAACACGGGATCTTTCTAGCAAGTATGTTCGGACTGCAGCACCAGATATTCTTCCCCTTTGGTCAAACTGAATTTCAACAAACTTCCCAAAACGACTGTGACACCATCCAACAGTCCACATAAGTTTTGAAACAGACTAATCTACGTAATTTACATTATCAGGATAGAGCAGAATGTTGCAAGAAGATAAATTTCAACATCTGCCTGGAACAGATACCTCACCTTGAATTGTTATTCCTAACAGTCTTAGCATTGCCAAATGCTTCAAGAACAGGATTTGACTGTAAATAAGAAGTTAAACCACGAGTTATTTACATGAATAAATGTTCCAAAGTCAATGACCTATAACAAATGTTATTCAATTTCAGAAATAGTTTATCTAAGTAAGATCTTGCCAAAGACAAACATCACAGCTTCTCACCTCCAGCACTTGCTGCTCCACAGTCCTACCCTCTGCAGCAGATGTACCACCCATATATGCAAGGTAACGCATAAGCATCTTTGTGCTTTCTGTCTTCCCTGCACCACTTTCACCACTCACAAGAATAGACTGGCTTTTCCCCTCATGGGTCATCAGTCTGCAGTTGTTGCAAAATAAAGCAATTAGTCCCAGAAATAAAAAGACATTACAGGGTCAGTTCAGAATTATAAAGAACTATTGGAAGTAAGAACTAGAAAGCCTACCTATATGCAGCATCTGCAACAGCAAAAGGATGAGGACTTAGTTCACCAAAGGTTGCGCCTTTATATTGTTCCATCATGTGGCTGTCATATAGATGGGGTAGTCTTCTAAACGGATTGACAGCGATTAATATGTTGCCAGTATATGTCTGCACAGATAATTGAAACTCAAAATTTAACTTAGATTAAACCTGTCAATTAACAATTTCAGCATTATGAACAGGCAATCAAAGCTACAAGCAGATAACAATTAGAACTGTAAGAACTAAACAGGAAGTAGACTCGCATTGTTATACTTACGTAAATTTCATTCATGTCATATCTAGATCTCAAGTTCTGAAGAACACCTGGCTCATGCAAATAAGCCAACTTTGTCATGTCGTCCACACCACATGGTGATGCTTCAGTATCTTGAGGATAAAGATTGGCCACATTGGCAACAACCTGGGCAACAGAAAAAATAGCACACAGTTATTTATAGGAAAGTAAAAGGATTTAGAGCAAAAGCTAATGGCACCGAGTTGACAAACGTAAGCAAAGCAATTTGAGCTCAAAAGTTGCTAAAAGAGCCTTGAGGACTAAGAAAAAATAAAATGCAAGTAGATAAATTGACCAAGGTTGAAGAATGTCCAACTCAATCTTGTCACAGCAAAAAGAAGAAAAGTCAAGTCCATGGGTGCACAGCTAGTAGCTCAACACTAGATGCTTAGGCTGATAAATACAGCTCTGAGTTGCTGAACCCAGAATGCAATGAAGTTGCAATTTTCTAAAAATAAAGAGACAAAACTAAATTAAAAAGCAGTTTAAAAGTGCAAACCAAGGGTCTTCATAAAACAATTAAGCAATATCATGCATCCACCAAAATGGCTCCAAAAGCATCTCAGTGATGTCTGGATACAGCAGCATTTTAAGCACTTGCCTACATTAACAAACCTGATCTTTGATGATCCAAGGAAACTAATACTTGCAATAGTGTTTGCATGCTATGGAAGAGAAAAATGGCCCCAAACAATTTTTCCCGTAAAAGAAAAATAGTAGCAGCACAGGATACAGGATTTCCCAGGCATTTTCTCATTGATAACTTTCAAGCAGAAACCTCAAATTTGTCAAACAGAATGATACACCAGTAACAACTTCTTACCGTCTTCCCAGAGCTACAACTAATCTTTGCATTGTTCCCATCAACTTCAATCACTTCCCCATCTATCCAAGCGACTTCAGGGTCCTCCAGCCACACAAGAGATCCGACATTGATGTGGACTGCACCAGCCTGCATAGCAACAGTATAAGAGAATACACTAAGCATGCATTTGAATATGATTTTTCTTTACAACCAATAAAAAGCTACAGGAGAGACGGTTTCCAGTGCAAAACAATGTGGAAACTCACAGTAGTGTTACGTAATACAAAAACATAGTAAAGAATGTAAATTGAACTCGATTCTCATAGAAAGAAGAATAATAGATAGACTACAATTGTTCAAAAGTCTTTCTCGCTGGTTGCATTTTTATGCTGACCACAAGTATGAGCGCTATTTCTTTCAATTTACCACCCTCGACTGAATCAGCATTAGGTAGAAAGGCGATTGCTCCCAGAACCAGTGTTGTCAGCTTCTACTGGCACTATTCGGCCAACATTCAATATCGATTCTAGTGCCTCCCCTTCACAAACTTGATTTCTTCAATAAACTCTAAGATAGTTGAGAGCCTTGAGACCATCTACTGCCAACATTTTCCCAAATGAGCCAAATTGTCGGAAATTCACATAGTGGTTCATGATTTCATCAATGCAAATCAGGATACACATTTTTTTCCTCTTCCAACCTGCAGCAATCGCCTCTTCCTAGCTCCACCTGCGCACTATGCACCAGCGACAAGAACAAATCCACAGAAACCAAAGAACGACAAAGTACAAACAATCTTCTTCAACAGAAAAGTCTTCAGCTCAAAGTCAAGCTGATATCCAAGAATCCGATAATTTTTTTACATTTAAAATTCAACTACCAATACTTATTCATCTCCTGAATTCCAAGTGACAACTTCCACAAAAATAAACTCCCGCCAGAAAAATAAGATTACCCGAACGAAGAGGCCCATTCCTTCAAGAAACCACAAATTTTCCAAAAAATCACACAGCTAAAACCAAACATTGCTCCATTCACCATACGACAAGCCACACTAAGCCACCACGAAACAAAAAACAAAAAGAAGAGGCACTCCCCACGTAACCACCAAAACAAAACCCAGCAGGAAAACCAATAACCCTTACCATTTCCGGCAGCTCGATGCGATCACCCCCGTTCCGAAGAAAATGGCATCCGAATTCTCCCTTCTCCCTTCCTCACACCAACAAACCAACGACCCCTCACCCCAAAAGAAAAATAACAAATAAACGAAGGCCCAGACTCCCAACCACCCTGGCTTATGGGGCCATTCCTCCCCGCCCAAAAGGAAAAACCCTAGAAATCCCGAAAAATATATATATATATATATATATATATATATATATATATATATATATATAATATATATTTGTATAAAAGAATGTACAAAAAAATTGCAAAAGGGAAAAGGAATCGAGCAGAAACAAGAGGGAAAAGGGAAACTTTCAAAACGCGGTTTACAGATCGGCTTTCCCCTTTCCTTCTTTTGTTTCCCCTCTTTTTTTTTCTCCTCTATTCCTTCTTTTTCTAATACGAGACTCGTCGGTTAACGCCGACGGTCGGTCATGCGAAATGGAAATCCTCTCTTCCCAATCCTTCCCCTGCTGCGTCCCTTCCTTTCTTCACCTGCCGACCGATCGTCCGGCGATCGACCTGACCGGCGTGGTGAAGAAAAAAGAAAAACCCGACCCCTCCAATCACCAGCCTGCCCTCTTCCTCTTCCTTCCCTCGAGCGAAAATGAGCGCCTGCGCTTATTGCTTAGTCTTACACCCTGTAATAGATTCTACCCATTCCCAATTTGCCCTCACCCCTTCCCCTCCCCTGACTGCTTTGTCCCTCCCCCTTCGAATATCCCTCCCTTTCCCTCCGCGTAATCTTCTTGCCCGCCCTTGCTTGCCGTCGGGGACATGGCGGGCATTTATTCAAAAGCTTACTCGTTGTCTCTTCCTACTCCCAAGGGCAAGAGACGTCACCTATTGTTATGAAGTTGGCGAGTGTGAAACGGTTCGGGTCGGTTGTCTCCTGATTATTTGGACTTGGATCTTGAATTTGGATCTTGGATCCTGGCATGTAACTGTTACTGGTGAAGATGCAAATGGATCGGATCTGGGCCACTCCAATGCTTACATTGTCGATTTGAATCCTTCCCAAGTGGTAAAATTTTGGTGATTAATGCAACTCGTTTGCAATTCTAAGTTGGTAACTTGAATTTTAATTAAGTTGGGTTTCTACATGATTGATAAAGACCATTGTGATTATAATTGCTTGGTGTGGTTGGGGACATGTTTAACATGGACAATCTTGTTGTAAAACAAATAATCAAATGCATCACATGGGATTGACTAATGCAGCAATAACTTTTCAAAAGTCCCTTTAATAACTTATACATCACAGAAAATCTTTATCAAATGCCATTGAATCCGGATATGTGTCTAACTTAGAACTTAAGAACCATGAACTTCTGCCTCTCTCAAATTACAATCTACTTTATTTTGGTTGGGTACAACATTGCTCTCAACAAAAGCTACATTGCATCCGCTTTTTGCTATATCCGCGTTGTTTGACTCTAAAAAGGAAGGAAAACGGATCCGATTTCAAGTCTTATATCCAAATCTAGTTAGAATTGAATGTGGTCCAAGGTGCCTAGCAGAGCAAACGTCCATCTTCTGGCTGTTGGTACAACACAAAGCAAGATCCAATTAGCTGTTTCCTTATTGTGCAGTGCAACATTTATCAATAAATGCAATCGATCCAAAATCCAATCCCTCAAATCCACACATGGAAACAACACCGAACCGGGAAAGATCCAATCGTGGCAAAACGGGTCGGATCCACAGGCGATAGCCGGACCCACCGTGCCATCCAACTAGGAAATAGATCCAGAAACAACGCCAGAGCCCTCAGTCGTCCCTCCCAAGGTTTCTTGCACGGCTTCTTTGTCCAATCGGTTCGGGTCTACGGTCAAGACTGGCAGAAAAAGTGACTGGGTCCGGGTCCGGCCGGGGTCCATTTGAGCCCACCGAATTGGACCGGGCACCGTGGACCCGGAACTCACCACCCCACGGGGGCATAACTGTCATTTGCGCAAAAAGCCTCGCCGATTGCATAACCGTCCGTGAGGCGTTAGAACTGTCAGGTTTTTTGTACTGTCAGGCCCAAGATCGTAATTAGTTGAAGGAAGTGGGGCCTTACCAGTCATTTTCGACATAAGTCAGGGACGTGTAGTGGAATTAAGTTTTTTTCTCAGGACGCTTCGGTCATTTCATGTTCGGTTCGGGGCGACCCGAAGGTCCAGAGTCCGCCGAAAGATGGATTCCCAACTGGTGGTCCCCGCCGGCGTCGTGCACTTTCACTACGATCACGACGCCTCGGGGCCCACCTAGATCCACGGGAGGCTGCTGACGTGGCGCGTGGACCCCGCCCGGAGGACGTGAGGCTCACGGCTGTCTTGCTCTCCAGCCAAGCGCTCGCCGTCGATCTCCGCCCTTTGGATGCCAACGGACGGCCAGGATCGTAGGTCCGTGGGCGTATTTAATATCACGGGCAACCCCTTCCGCGGCCTCGGATGCCCTGGACCGTCCGATGGAAGAGGCGGTAGGGGAGATGTGCGGTGCCACCGACAGCCAAAGGAGTCAAAATATTTTATAATTTCCACGTAACGCCTAGTTAATTGGATGCGTTGATTCCGCGCGTTTAGAGAAATACTTAAATATTAATTAAATAAAACGGAATTTACTATAGTAGCCCCAATTTTTAATTGACTATATTGCCCCTGATAGATGAGATTTAATGATTTGTAAGACGTAGTTGACTTGTAAAGATGTGGGCAGTGCTGTAAGAATCGGTTGCCGAATCGAATCGGTCATGTTCAAGTGGCCGGTTAGCCCCCAATGAATCGATTGATTCGGTTCGGCCGATTCAAGCCGAATCTAGTGACATTGGGTACGAGACTTCCCTTTGAGGATATTATGGTCTTTTTGGTAATTATGGGGAGAAATTAGAAGCGTCGGATGGCTTGAGGTGATGGCTAAGATAAGCCCACACGGCATGTGTTCATTTTGTGAATAAGAAGCTAATCAATTCCTCATGGTCCTATTGTTTATTTTTTTTTCAAATGCGAATATTTTTTTTTATTTTTTGTTTTAATGTTGGAAAAATGCAACTCATTCAATGTTTTTGTCCAAATCTACCTACCACCATTAAGTAGGGGCATTAGATTGAATATCTGATCAAACAATTCTAAAAAAAATATATTGAATTAAGCAGTCAAATCGGATTTGGATGCAAGAAACAGTATTCAATCGTATTGTATACAAACATCCAATCGGATTCAGATTCAGATTCAGGTTCATATGAGATTTAGTTTTGAAAAAACATTCTAAATTAGACGTCCTTATATTTTGAAAGTCAAATGGATTCAGCTTTAAATTTTGACTATGGATTCAAATGTGAATTCAAAACCAGATTTGGACTATGAAATTGGATTTCAAACATAGGTAAGGTTGAATCCGAATAAGTGGACAGCTAAAAAAAGCTTATATGATTAAGAATAAATCCGATTCGAATCAAATCCGCCCGAGCTCAAGCTCAACTTGGCTAAGCTTGAGAGAAGAGCCGTTTAGTGCTTGTAGGTTGAGTAGCTCCAAGTGGTGGGGAATCTTTCAATTGGCCCACGATTCTTGGACTTGGTTAAACCCTAATGAATGCAAGTCTTGAATCACCTCAGCAATATGTGGCGTGAAATTTTCCAGTGAGACTTTGAATTTATAAGCACTATCGTGATGTCTATGGTGTTGTTCTCATAAAAATTAGGTAGAATATAATGAAATTAGTTTTCCCATTCCACTTTATGCGCCGCCAATGAAAACGTCATTAAATGCCATGTTTGGACCATCAAAAACATGCAAAATTCATCATTTTCTGAAGCAACCATAGCATTTTGCACCAAACTATGCGTTGAATAAGCTTGAAAATGTCAATAATTGGCTACCCAATACGCATCTGGTGCATAATTCCATAGACAAACACAGGCTGACATTGCTTACCTCAGAGTAAGACTTACTTTCCCTTTGAAAGTCAGCCTTTAAATCTCAACACCACCGGCCGAGACACATGGATGAGAAAGTTAGGCAAAACTACCAAACAATATGACAATAATACTTGGTCATCGACATAAATGATCAGCTCGATGTGGGGATACGATACATGTTGGTTTGGGGCCAGTGGCGGGGGCAAATTTGGTATGTCTATTAGAATCGGACCATAGCGGCTGAGACGGCGCCGTATCGACCAATATCTCGATAAAAATTAGCTTCGAATTTAAGTTATTTTCTTAAAGGGGATATGAAACCATAAATATCATCCACATATTGATCTTCAAGGTTTATATTACGAGACAGAAATCTAAATTTTCGAAATCTAACAAAATTAGTGGTCAAATCCATCAACGTAGAAAAAGGAAAAAAAAAAAAAAAGGGACATGAAAGAGAATCGTCGAACTTCCGAAACGGGACGGAGGAATTTCCGGTACGACCGTGGACGTGGGTCCCACGGATCACATGAGGCACACGATTCGGATCCCCAATCATGGGAAGACGTCCCCTGACCTTCTCTAACCACAAATGTCCTAAAACCCCTTACCTTTTCTTTCCGTACGGATATTGGATCCGTTATGGACCCGAGGCTCTTTTTCGCTAAATGCCGAGACGACCTATGATTACGGTGAATGAAAATGGACAACGTTTAATCATGATATTTTGGATCAGGAAACTTTTATGCGAGTAGATCACGGCTAGATGGAAGAACTTCAACAATTTGTAAAAATTTTGAATTCAAATAAAGAAAAAACAAGAAATTGTATCTCAATTACTCAAGTTAATAGTGACTTTGTTTTTTTAAGTTATCCAGCCATCTTCTTAGGCCGTTGACCTATCATAGAAAAATCTCATCCATTAATATCAATTCTCACAATTTTCTATATGTTTTTTTCTCAATCATTCATATGCATCTGCATTTTAGTTAGATGACTGAGTAGCTCTAAGTAACTTCTGATAGACAGCTTTAGTTAGATGACTGAGTAGCTCTAAGTAACTAGAGACACTATTCAATCGCTCATATATATATATATATATATATATATATATTCAGTTCTCCATAATTAAACGTAATAATGTTAGAGCAAACTTTGACGCTAAGAGCTAACAGGTTGGAACTAATTTTAAGTTGGTCAAAACGAAAGGATTAATTATCTCCAGCATAGAACCATTAATGTCTGTTGACATAATAAATTAGTGAGAATCTGCCTAACATCTACTTCTTTTTTCCGAAAGAATGACTCGTAAGCAATTTAAGCAATTTTCACATTTGTCTATATTTAATTCATATTCCCAAAGCTTCCTTTTTTTTTATGTTCTCATCAAGTTTGATTCAAACTACCGATCGTATTTCAATATTTCATGATATTTGTCGATTCAAATGGTTCGTTTATTTCGGTTCAAGAAACAGTAGCATCACACATAAGGAAAGAACGAGTTAGAAAAAAAAAAAACGAACTTGTAGAATAAAACTGTCAATCGCATACAAATTAGAAACCAATTTATCAGAAACTAACTGATCAGGCTCAAAAAAAGGCGTTGAAACTCCCGAGGAGTTCACTGTTTCTTAAGGCAGAAGGAAGCAGGAAAGAGTAGTGTGTGCCCATCCATGGGGCCTTCAAAGAAAACAACAAGAATGAGAACATGATGCTGCACCTTTTGAGCCTTGACATCAATGCTCCCCACAAAATGCAGACAAAAGCGCCAAAAATGGCGTTTGGTTCAAAGGCTGACCAGTTATAGAGAGAGAGAGAGAGAGAGAGAGAGAGAGAGAGAGGGAGATGCATGTGAAAGCGAGAAAGAAGTCGGCCATTGACATGGGCACCACGATGATGATATTAGTCTGCACCAATCCAGGCACTAAAGAAGGAATGAATATGAATATAAATATAAATATATACTTCTCTCTCTCTCTTTCTTATATATATATATATATATATATATATATATATATATATATATATATAAAGAGAGAGAGAGAGAGAGAGAGAGAGATAATGCGGGGAAGATGGTGGGGTTCGGCTTGTTTTCTTGCTGGCTTGCGTAATACAACAGTGGTAACGAAAATGGCAGAGATGTTTGAGAATAAGAATTTAACAAAAGGTGGGATTCATCTTTCCACGTTGTTAAAGTCACTCATCTTTTCTCGCCAGTGCCAGTGAAGGGGTTGCAGTGAACTTGCTTTCAATGATGGCGAAAAGTGTTTCCAGCAAATTTCCAACCACCGCTCAACTGGGTATGTGTTTTTGTTTATACATGTTTTCTTTTTTATGAAGACGAGCATATGTTTACATTTCTCTAATTTAGTTGCTTATTTGAAATCCTTAATCCAAGGCCGTTAAATCGTGTTTTAATCATTCCATCAGAACTTGGGAGCTAGAATTAAACATCAATTACTTCCTTAACATATAAGTTATAAAGTTAATTTAATGTACGCATTAGTGTTTCTTGACATCGTGCACTCATTCTTGTGTTATTGTTAACTTTCTCATGAGATTTTTATGCCCTTTTGGGTGAATGGGAGAGACCTACTATCCACCTCTTACCCAATTCCTTATTCTAGGGCAAATGATATGCTTCTGATGCCTTGGGTGCTACATTCACTGTGCTTCAACTAACATATCGGTGACCTTCCTTTGCCACCGAAAAGGTCGATGCCTCTGATTGACCGTGACCTTCCTTTGCCACCAAAAGGGTCGATGCCCCTGATTGACCACCTATGATCCTCCGCCTCAAGTTATTGCACCAACCCTTTTAAGGACAAAAAGGGAATGCAACAGGATGACTTTCCTTAGAGATTGTTATGCCATTAAATTGATTTTTCAAATAGATGGCTACAGCTAAGTTTTTGGGTTACTAACCCAAAAAATTCATGTAAAATTAACCTAAAGTTATCATTGGACTAAGTTGAGCCCATCAGTTTCTTGTAAGAATTGCGTTTCACATTCATTAGTTTGCATTTGGATTGCTTGCTGTTGCCAATACTTAACAATCTGAAAACATATTTGACTGCACCTAGAAATTTTCTTTTTTCCAATAACCTACATTGGTTAGGTGGACGTCAGAACATTAGGCAATATGATTAAGATGTCACACGAAGGCCAGGTAATTTTCTCATATACCTTGTACACTAAGGACATCCCACTAATTTAACAGTTGACTTGAATGAAATAAATTTACAATTTTTTTAATAAAATAAAAAAACCATGTATATTTTTTACAATGTTGCAATATCAGGTATAATTTTCCGTTATACTAAAAAAAAATGAAATACCAATTTATTGTCCACATCCAGAATTCACATTTCTTTAAAAAATTTATAATCAGCGTAACGTGATCTTTCTGTACCCATTTTTGTTTTTTCATACTACTTAAGTGGCTTCATTTTTCTTCTTTCATACGCTTCGAACCATAAAATATAAAGACAACGAATGCTATTTCGAAGAAAATCAAATGCTTTTAAGTAGATTGATTAAAGATCCAACGGTTTTTGTAGTTGTTTTTCTGAAAAATGAAATCTGAAACACATCATTTGCGTAGCAATCTGGAAACTGGGGAATGAATTGCAACTTTCTGGAATGAGTTGAAATCTAGTTGGATCTGAACCCGTCTGCCCATGCCCATAAACATCTGTTTATTTTATTTTGTTATTTTCAAAAGCTTCCACAAGTCGAAGTTTAAGCTTATGCAGTCTTAATTTATGCTTTGATGAAAGAATGTAAGGGTCTATCATAAATAAGAATGTATATAAAGTAGTATGGTATGTATACATATTCTCCTTAAGCATTTACAGGAAAAGATTTGAAAGTTGCTTATCAGAACAGATGAGACACAAAATTTGTAAAATTTTTCATTAGATTGTCCAAAGTTTGTTTTTTTGAAAGATTTTACCATGTCTATATTCTCAACACGGGCAGGCCTTTCTTCTGACTTACGGCAATATGCTTCTTTTGACTGGCAAAGAAATTTGGGGTTAGTGGGTCTTAACATTATGTTTCCAAAGTTGCTGTAGAGGAAATTCAAAGGACAGTTTGGCCATGGTTGAGGAAAAGAGAACGTTAGGTTAACAACATCTAATTGCAAAGCATGGCCTTGAAATTTAATCAAAAGTGAAGAACTATGAAGGAGTTGTAAGTCGCCTTTTAACCAGTCGATGTTTTCACCAGGAACATGTTTCAGTGTATCATACATTCCAAGCACATGGCTAATGTATTCAACTTCATTTTCAAACTGAAGGAGAAAGAGCAATACCCATGCTGCCTCACTGGAAAATCTGGTTGATGCCTGCCGAAAGTAAACTTCTTGTCGATAGAAAGCAAGATTGTTATCTTGCTACTAACATCGCAAGGAGCTGACAAAAAATGTCTTTCAAGCAGATTTCAACATGAGGGAAGCAAAAGTTGGGGAACAGACGCCTGACCTACAACACAACACCGACATTATGTCATGAACGGCAGCTGTTCCATTGGCGTAGCTCCAACTTTATTTCTAAAGAACCAAATTGGCATTGCATTATAAACATAAAAATGTGCATAAAAGTGCCTTCAATAACCCACTCCCATGAAAATGTTCTCAGAGGCGGTCAAACCTGCTTTTGGGATGCCATCATGCTTCTGCAAAGTAGACGAAAGTTCAAAACAGTTTGTCACTAGAACATAAAATTCTTGAAAAACTGTGGAATGTTGATTTTCTCAGTTGGAAAATGGTACTTTTTCTGAGATGTGACATGATGAGACCTGATCTCATATTAAAGCCTAATTTTTTTGGCTTGTTACCGTCAAAGTATAGCCACCTTTTACTGCAGACATTTTAAGTGACATGTATCCGCTTCATAAAGTGAAACTGTCACAAGATCAATGTTAGTTTCGACTCCCAACACTTTGTCATCGCATGTTCAACATTTGAGATCCGGGTTCAGTGTCTCAGTTGACAAGGCCAACATACATGGCACGTCGCAGGCAGACTTGTTTGCGGGTGTCATTTCCAGTACATTGCATAGAAGAATCCATGCAAGTCGAAAATTTCCTAATCCATCCTATTATATAGTATACCTCTATTTTGAGTCCGGCAGAGCACGAACAACAATGTTTGGTGATGCCAGAACGGAATAAAAATGTTGCTTTTGCATTTACTCTGAAGAGAAAAATGAGACTGAAGAACCACATGATTTTCCCTTCTAAGATTTTGTTGATAGAAATTCAAGTATTCAATTAAGCTAAGATACCAACAAAAAAATTCCCTTTACAAGGATTTGAAAGTTTAAATATACTCGGACAAGTCGACAATAGTAGCTTCAACCTGCTACACCCTTATGAAAGAAGAAAATGGCTACGCAATTTGAAACCAAACAAAGGTCAACAATTAAGGGAAATAAAGTGGGAGAGAAAATTCCCCTAGAATTCATGGGTCTCCAGTGTCTTTTATTCTCCTCAAACGCGTATTGTGCACCTGACCATAGACACGAATAAATTGGCTGAGTCTGTCCAACTGAGGCCAAATCAAACATCGAGGGGCCGTTATCAGTCATCAAAGGTGATGCCAAATCCCGGAGAGCAAGTAATAGACAGCAAAAGGCACTTTCGGAAACCTGTCAACGATTATTGTAAAACAGCCCCCAACAGACTAGCAGATCCAGAACTAGAAGTCCGGACTCGTTACTCTCTCACTGATCGTAGCACCAAAAGAAGGTCCATTCTTACGGTAGCAAGCGAGGTAATCGGTTGGATAGCCCTTCAGTTTGTGGGGCGCAATCCCTAGGTCTTGAAACGTTAATGCTGCAAGTAGCAAATAAATATTAGTACATGCAAAAGCTTGAGAGATGCTTCTAAAGGAAAAAAAAAATAAAAACCCATGAACGATGACAGTGACCAGCCATTATCAGTTTGCACAATTTCAATCGCCATCTAGAATGATTGACTACCAACCATCTGGGTAGAATTTGCTGAATCAGAGGGCGTCACTTCCAAGAATGACCCCATCTTGAGGGCCTCTATGGGCCCAGTTCGGTATCCTCAAAATGTCTAAGTATGCAATGTCATATACAAGGGGTAGGAAAACTTACCATTTTCAGAAACAACTGTGTCCACTGTAAGAGATTCAATCTGATCCCAATTGAAAATGTCAGGGTTTGGAAGAGGGAATGGAACCTTCCGCAGAAAGAACTCTCTTGGGGTTGCAAAAGCCTGCATGTCCATGAAACCATTCATTACCACCACTAGATGCCAAAGTGGTGCAGCAAATGAAAGTAATATATTACTCCCCACCATCTATGGAGATGAACACAAACGGAAGACAACAAGGTTGACAGCTCAAAAAAGTTACGGGAGAATGACCAAACCCTCACCCAACTTGCTAATTTTCAGATTTTTGTTGAAGAACTACTTTTGAACCTATCAATAGGGGGGGCTATAACAAGAAGATAATTTCTAGACACAGCAACTTTAGGAAAGTACACAGTGCTAATGGATAGTGAAGTATCATTTACAGAGATGTTAAAATTCTCCTTCCAAGGAAAAACATGAACAACACCAGAATACTTACCCTTGCAATAGGAAAAGGTACATTAACATAACGGGGCCATTCACGAATAACTTCATACATCAGTTCAGCCTGCAGAAAAGAGAACTCATATTCATAAGTAACACAAGTCCACAGATCCTTCCAACAGCAGCTTGAAAGAGTACTACCAGTTGATGTACAGTCATAATATCTGGACCACCCAACTCATACACCTTGCCCATGCTAGCTCCATCATCTTTCAAGGCCGCAACAATGGCAGCAGCAACATCAATGACATAAACCGGTTGGATCCTGAACTGAAAGCGTCAGTCAATTAAGCAGAAAAGCTTCTTTCAATCCTCAGGTAGAAACAGAAAGCATGCATTAAAAAAACAGGAATAATTTGAGAGACATAATGACATACTTCGATGATCCATTCCCTATCATTGGAAGAAAACTCCACTTCTTTGCAAACTGTGCCCACTTATTCATAATTCGGTCTTCTGTACCAATCATAACAGCTGGCTTCATGATTGTTGCCTGTAATAATTTAAAATAAATCTACCTGAGAAAATCTCATAGGAAAATGAACAAGATGTTAAGTTTGAAATTTCAGCTTCCGGATAGAACTGCAAATGCATACGGCAGATAAAATTATTTATTACATCCACTTGCAAGGACAGCATTTTCTAGAAACTGACGCCTAGAGAACAAACAAGAACATGTCAAAAACCATAAATCTGGACCACCAGTGAATCGATTAAACTGTTTGGATTCCCAAAGTGTTTCCACAGAAGAGAACTGCAACAGTTTAACAATGTATAGACAGGTAGCTATGTAAGATTTGGAAGATAATGAAACAACTGATACCCTTAATAAGGATATGAAAAGGAAATATATAGAGATAGAAGAAATACCAAGTACCCAGAGCAGCATAAAAGAATAGAAAAACAAAGGCGCACCAATAATTAATCAACTAAGGACAATAATTTCGAACGAACAGCAAAGAGTATCCAGCAGAATCAAGTCTTAATTTCTTTGATATGACATATTGTTATCCTTCTACACCATATTCATCAATGGAAGTAATCCCACTTCCAACTGAATCCCCTTTTACTGAAGAAGTGTGGGTTAATCTACAAATCACAAGGTTATACCTGCTTCAAAGGTTTACTCTGTAGTACCCACCCTTCTCATCAACCTGGAAAGACATTAACATGGTATACCGAAAACATCCTCTGGAAAGCTTGTCAATAAGGGGCTTTTCGAGTGTAGATAAAAAGTCTTATCTACCCAAAGCTTCTCGAGAAGAGATCAATCAGCTTTGAACATTGAAGTGTTTTGGCTCCATAAATAAAGTAAAAATTGTTGCCCAAGGACATCTTCTGTTGTTGGCAGTAGTTTATAACTTTATATATCAAACGCGTTAACTGGTTGTGGAGGAAGGGGTCTTCAATAAAATGCAAGGCCTATGTCTTTTTATTTCATTAAATCAAGTATACCAAACTTATTGTCCTCCAGAGAAGGGCGAAACTTTTGCTAGCAAAATTTTTGCTTCGTCTAAAAGTTTTATTGACAAATTTGGGGCCGACCTAGCAACCCCCACTTCTAGACAAATCTTTACCTATGACCAAACAGTTTTTTCATAAAATCCCACATGGATCATTAGCCATGTTGTGCTCCTTAAGTAACAGTTCTCACCTATCAGTTGGGTCGTATTCTCAACAATTCATATCCCATACTACTCTTATTTCTCTTCTAGAACTTAGGTTGTATAAATAGGGAAATAATCTACACACAAAGATAATTTGCCTTAATATTATTGTTCAAAAAACAAAATCTAATACTAAATGAATAAACCATTGAAATCTATGTAGCACACATTTGAAACAACATAAATTGTATCAGTAGCACCTATTAAAGAAGGGAGGAGGCAGATGGGAATTGGGGACTCCACCTCTGGTAACTCTCTCAGAACCACCGCTTCTGCAGCTGCTTTGGCTCTCAGCATTCTGGATGGAGAAGATGAAGATGCCCCTAAGCAGGACATTTGTATAAATCTCATGATGCCACCATGTTCACTAGCTATCTGCATATAAAAATTTCCAAATCCACATTTAAAGGACAGATCAATGGGATGACAAGTCATGGAAAACAATAACTAGAAGACACAATAGGTATTGGAAATCTGTGATATCCACAAAATTCACTGCAGATTCATATAATTGCAGAGCACATAATGCAGAGGCTCCAGTTGACAATTACATGCAATATATTAATATGCAAAAAAGGTTGTGCACTGGAAGCCCAGACAAAATCCACGGACACCAGATTTCCATACTAATTGACAAGTTTTTTTTTTTTCCAATGCATGTTTCCACTTTGGAGTCCCATCCTTTGTCAAAATACATCTACAAATTTGCATTCAGAGCATATATGGATAGTCTAGAATACCTCACTAAGTCTTTCACTGAAATGATAGGTAAGATACCTATCCTTGTTAAATAGCTACTCCACCAAGCCCCACACATCGAGACATCAAGATTCACTTAAAGTAGGCAGCAGGAAACACCTAAAGTAGGGAAAGTTTCATGAAGTGTGCCTTTACATGTGAAGTATGAACTTGGTCATCAATCATGATGGCTACCAATCAAAATAAAATAATAGTATTTTTCCATTAAAAAAAAATTATCCTCATCATTACCTGGAAACTGCAAGTTGCATTTTCTGTTGCCTATTAGGGATGTACTAGCAATAGTGACTTTATTCTCCAACAACAGATTATGCATGCCAATGCACCTTCTACTAGCAAAAGCGAGAGATCATAGTATTATACAGATAGTCACAAAAACCCCATTTTTCCAAAAAAAAGTCCCGATATAAAACCAATGAAAACGAAAAAATTTCCCTTTTAACAAAGCTCCAAAATAATTTTTTTCACATTCTTTTCATGTTTTTCTGTGTTCTTTCCTCCATTTTTACATTATTTTCTCTTTACAGTTTAAAACTTAAGTTAAAATTATTTATCTTCATTCCTATCATTACAAAAACATCATGTTTATCACTTTGTCAAATTATGTTTTCTTGTTAGCTTTTTCATCTATTTTACTTTTTCGTAATTTTTAGGTTTTTTCTTTTCTAAAAAAAAAGCTGCCGATTTTTTTTCGAGACTTTTAGATTTGCCAAAAAAGTACCCAAGAAAAAACTTGCTGTTTATGACCCTTTAACGATATTTGTAACTATTTTTATTCTCAAATCTCTCCTTTTTTCACTTTGTCAAAATAAAAGCTTATGTTTCCAGTTTTCACTAGGAGAGGAGTAAACACATTCTGCTTCCATTTATTTAAAGGGTCCTGTTTTAATCGCTGCATAAGCATAGAGACCTAAGCCACATGGGTACGGAGATATGGATACGGATACAGATACGGCAACTTTAGAAAATGTGGGTATGAGGGTACAGCCGTGTATATATATATATATATATATATATATATATATATATATATATGCAAAATAACACAGAAAAATCAAAATTAAAGCAACATTTAAATAAACAAGTGATATAAATAAAAAGTTACATGTTAGTGAACAATAGCTTTAAAAAGAGAATGAAAACTGAGTTGGAAAAAATTAAATCGAGTAAGCAATTTTGATCTAAAAAGTACTCAAATGTGTCCAAGTACCTATTTTGGGTACGGGTATGGTGACACGGGTACGTGGACCTTATTGATGTACCCATGTGACTTAGATAGAGACCTTCACATCTGTTGTGGTTCATGCAATTCAAATTTAGCAAACATACTTCAAACACCTAAACCTAGAAACAGAATTCTGATAGCACATGAACACTTTGATTGAGGCTGTATGTAGCATCCAGTTCTTCAACCTGATGCCAGGAAGATATATAGATTTTTCATTCTTAATTTAGAAAGGAATCTAGACAACATCCATAGGGCAGAGGATAAAACCCTCAAGTCATATAGGTGCAGATGCAGTATCAAATGGAACAACATATCTAGAAATGGATCTGACTTTTATGAACTATCTGACAAACACCCAATTTGAGACAAAGTTGATATTGATGAGTCCTGACAATGTTGATAGTTTCAGGTCATTGCTTTTGGTAAGTTCAAGATAACACTCACCCACACCAGTACTTGATGCAGGTGTTAATGGACACGGCAACCTTAGAAAGTCATACTTAAAACAAATGAACTAATGAATCTATAAGCTTATTACTCATTTCTGATCTCACACAACTTGAATCAAGGTTTATCACAATGAGCACTGAGACGTTAGACAGATGTAAGTGGATGCACATGGTTGCACCCAAAATACCTGAACATTGAATTCGAGAAGTCAAAGCTACAGCCACACGCATAGCAGCAGCTCATGTGAGTGCAACATGGTGAGGCAACCCAAAAGAGTCGGTGTTACATAGCCAAACACTAGCCCCACCAAATTCTTTCTGAAGGGGTGGAAATTTTGATGACACAAATTTCTCCAACAGCCCTAACAATAAACTACTTCACTTGATGATTTACAATTTTACACAGCATAGCAATGGAACAAAAATGCCATGAAATGCATAGAATCATAGTAGAGAAACGGGATTCAAACTTTAACCTACCTTAGCTATCTGTTCAGCCATGTCAAGGTTCACTTCCTCAAAACTGTAGTTCCGAGTCTCATACTCTCTTCCTTCAAGCATCCATATATATAAATCCACAATGAAAAAGCTTTTAAAATTCCAATCACAACAGGAGGAACCAAGGACATGAAAAGCAAAATACCAACCAATAAGATTCAGAACAACATTAGCTTTTGCCATAACTGCCTTGATTGAACTTTCATCTCGTGGATTATATTTCATTGGTACAATCTGCACACAATATTATAAACTTCGATACCTTTTTTTTTTTTTTAAATAAAGACAAGACAGTCTTAATCAAGCTCAACAAATAACGAAGCCTAGACATGTTGCATCATGCAGTTGACCCCGCTGAATGAGTTAAAATAATCAAACCATACTCTAGCGGCCTAGCCAACTTGGTGAATCTTTATTCCCCTTTTCCCTGAACATGGCACACGTATGACAGCCCAGCAGACCAGGTGAAATGAAATAACTAAGTTGACAAGATGGAAGAAATTAATTCAGCACTTTCTTTTGGAATCAACTCAATTAACAACCCTTTCAGAATAGTTTTCCTACCAATTCATGATGGCAATGATACACGACTGCAAGAATCTTGCAATCCATGCAACTGAATATTCATTAACGTTCTAGTCTTCCGGAGACTAATATTGTTGTCAAGGACTCAAGGGCACACCTATGCATGCACCTAGGTTCCTCAGGCATGGTTGTTCAGTATAGGCATGAAACAAGCAAGGAACAAAAAGGTTTTCACTTTTCTTTCT
The DNA here is from genome assembly GCA_011799765.1 of Nymphaea thermarum. Classification (NCBI taxonomy): domain Eukaryota; kingdom Viridiplantae; phylum Streptophyta; class Magnoliopsida; order Nymphaeales; family Nymphaeaceae; genus Nymphaea; species Nymphaea thermarum. The sequence continues at coordinate 462,941 of JAANDH010000069.1, forward strand.
TTCTTCGTCTGCTGATTCAATGAAACATTTTCTTTGCATTTTTCCTCTTATATTTCTTCTTTTTCTACCATATGTGGCAGTTTCTTCCTTTCCTATTCACCATTTGCATATTTGATAGTGATAGTTCGCATGCTATGCATAACCTTTAAAAGTTTAATTTTTCAACTTCATTAACTTTCATGCATTGAATTTCTAATTATTTATATAACATGTTTAATGTGCCACTCAATGCATAGGCTGCAGGTGGTGCTTTTGACTATATAGGTTCTAATACATGAGATCGCACCAACATCTGCAGGCGCTAATGTAAGCAGCACACTACGCTGCAATGAAAGAAAGTGAACACAAAATGGCCACGTGGATACCTGACCCAAGTCACCCATCAATTTGAGATGTCTATGGGAATCCTCCGAACCTCTGAAAGGAACCAAAACTTGTGATCCCATTTTGGCTGGAAATAAGAAATTGCATCATCAATCAAGAATACCAAGTAATAAAATAACATCAGAACACCATGAAGCCATAATGTTGTGTCCAAGCACCGTAGGACTAGTTTGAGAAAGTTGCTAAATGTAGAAGAACGCGATACCAACAACTAAATCGATATACACTTTTAACAGAAACTCTGTGAATCAAGCGAAGAAAGGGAACATGTATATACATACCAAGCTGTTGTACCACATAACGGCCAAGGAAGCCCGTAGCTCCAAACACCGTCGCAACAATCCCACTGCCAAAAATTCACTGACATTTCAGAATCGAATTCAGCCAACGATAACAACAAATGGTCACAAATCAATCAAAATCTACGAAAGAGAACGATCGTGTCAACGACCCCTAACTATAAAATGGCGAGCAGCCTTCCAGAAAGTCTCTTGAATCAATGCGTCATCGCAAATTTGGGGGGCGCAAACCAACCAATAGATGAAATTAAACAGCATCTAAAATCAAGTGATGAGATCGTCGCAACAAACCAAACGAAAATGGACACTTCACCTGACGGATGATCGCCCACCGGTGCCCTTCCGAACCAGATGCCCAACGCCCTCAACCGCGAGAGTGGACGCATATCTTGGATGTTCATTTCTGCATTCTGATGGCCACAAGAATAAACATTGTAAAAACAATTGACAGGAAACCCGGGATCAAGAAACCCTAACAAAGAATTCGATGGGGAAGACAAACAGTACAGAAACCGAAGAAAGAAGAATTGAAAACCTGAAGATGCGTAGAGGTATCTGAGCGTGGTGGAGGATTTCATCAGAGGCCCAACACGCCTCGAGTAGGCTTCCATCATCTTTCCCCCGCTCTTTCCCTCCCTCTCCCTCTATGAAGAGAATAACTGGGAAGTGTAGCGAGGAGGAGCGCGGTCTCCTTATTTCCAAGATTGCTGCAAGCTAAACGCGTTGGCGGCTCGGAACCGACTCGGATAATGGTCTGCATAGGAGAACCGGATAATGAATACGAGGGGTGTCAACTTCAACTAGCAGGATTCCTGACTCGGCTTCAATCAATATCCGGTTCCATATTATAATCGGAGCACAACGGAAATGTTTTTCTCTTTAATACTTGAACATATTTATTTTTTCACCATGGTGCATGCCGGGTTCGGTATGGGTTGGATCAGATTTTTACTGTTTAGAATGGCAGGTTGCTAACTACATTCTGCTTTTCTGTAAATCAATATCTGTATTTGGGATCCAGATCCAACTACATCTGTTCGGATCATGTTCATATCTGATTTTGATACCGAGACATAATCCAGATTAAATTTTGAACAAAAACCCAAACTCTACCTTGATTTGTTTGTAGCACTGAAGTTGAACTTGGTTAATCTAAATTGCATTTTCTCACTGGTTTGTGAACATTGAGTAATCCACATGTTTCATCGTAGATCTGAGATTGGCAGTGATATGAAAAGTGGAGTTTTCAACATTCATACGTTGTGGGAGAAACTTGCTTTTTTTTTTTTTTTTCTAGCTGGTTCAAGAAAAAAGAAAAAGAAAATTGAGGGACTTAAGTTGCCTTTGTTACCTAAAAAGAAACTTTTTTTTTTGAAACTCAAATTTTTGAGGTGTCAGCCAAGCGGTGATCTTTACCCATACAAAGTTATATTATTCACCGTTAAAATTAAAGACAAAACCGACAACCTAACATTTTAACGATAGATCAGGGCCTTACTTTTTTAAATGGACGGTATCCTGAAACACTTTGTTCATACCTCCTACGACCAAAATCGGGATATTTTGAAAATGCAGGCTCTATTTAGGGATATCAAATGTCTAATTCGAATCAGATGTACTCATCACTGCATCTGATGCATAGAATGTTCAAATATTCAAAATCTAAATATGATTCCCATCCTACTTTTAAGTTCACAACTAAATTCAAATCCACCGTTTAAATGCACAGTCGAATCCAACCATATTATGATATGTTAAGAATCAACATTACAAATAATGTACGGATTTTGGATTCAAGATATTTATTTAAAACTGAATCATAATTGAATAAATATTTGCCTAAAACTAAATTCAATTGGATGCCATTTTTCCTAAATGTGAATGCAATTTCTTAACCGGACGTTAAATTTATTTTTCCATATTGATTTTTTTTTCTCATTTCTTTGACAAAACCTAGTCTTTACGGACAACTAGTACAACGGTATGGTGCTTCTTGTTCTTCATCTTTTTTTTTTGTGTGTTTGAATGGTTAATTTCTTCTGAAACTGCAACACAAAAATGGATCAAATTCTTGTGCATCACATTTATCCAATTGCTTAGGTTAGAAATATGATTACCGGTAAATAAACAATTCTAGCCGCGATCCAGAACTTGACCAAATCTAGATCCAGATTCGAATGTTTTCCAACTTCGAACCCATGCAGCGAGTTGGTCCAACTACCCAATCACGCTTTCGGCTGAGTTACAATTAGTTTGTGCATGGACATTTCCCCCGTCATCTCATGTTTGAATCGCCAAAAGGGCACCTCTTAGTTTGTTCAATGTTGAGCAAAATGATACAATTTTAAGTTGATATGCTTTCTTTTAAATGAACAAATCAGTACAATATTAACTTAATATTGAACCATGTAAAAAATATTGACTTGGGTCATAAGGATGTTTCGTATATGAGCCTCTTCAAACGGGGCTTATTGCTATTGATTCGATGATCCCTATAGGACACAGTCAACGCGAATTAATTATTGGGGACAGACAGTAGATACAAATATTATTCTCAATCAAAAAGGTCAAAATGTAATATGCCTTTATGTAGCTATTGGTTAAAAATCATCTTTTAAAACTCTGGTTACAAAAGAAAAAAAAAATCTAATTAAGAGTTTGACAACACTTTGCCTGCCACTGGCCCCTATTATTATTAAACTAGCATTAGCAAATTTGTTTAACTTAAAGCTGATATACTATTATTTAAGTTTAACATTGAAACTGTCCAAAATTTTAAGAGGGAGGGTGGAGAGAGAGAGTCAAATATATGGTGTTTTCTTGGCACTTGTACATCTTTTCAAGAGGCTTAAATCAAGGATATTGAAGAAATCTATACAAAATAAATGAGAGTAACCAATCATGGCTGTATATAATAGAATATTTGTCCCAAAAAGTCAAGTGGATCTAGGTATTGGATTTTGAATCACTTTGGGTTCCAAATCTCATTGGGATCCTTAAAAGTTGATGCATAGGCTGAAATTGTATCCTGCCATATCAACCATAAAATGAAATAGAGAGTGATATTTTTGTTATTTTATTAATATATCATGAATCAATATTTTATGGGGTCTGGATGAAAAAATATTGATAGAAATATTGCATGCATAGACAAAGTTCTTAGCAAATTTCAATTTAAATATATAATTTCAGATATTTTATCTTTATTATCTAATAAGATTTTGAATATAAAAGTTGGATTTGGGTTAGATTAAGATTTCAAATGTAAAAGATTGATTCAATTAGATATCAGTTCTGATCAATTAAATAATGTCTTCTAGCAAAAATTTGTTTAAAATGTCAAGTACTTCATGAAATATAGCTGATATGTGCCACATTCACCTAACCTTTGATGTGAATTAGGGTCTAGTGCATCACACGATTTCCGATGCAGAATTTAGTCCTGTATTTATTGTGGAGGGAAAGTTCTTCCCTCTCTGCAGCTATAAATAGAGATGACTTGTGGGAGGTCATGGCACAAATTCTAGGGCAAAGAGAGTTGGGAAGAAAACCCAAATCATGCTCTGTCTTTGGTGAAGGAAGGCCTCTTGGAGTTATGATCTTGCTTTTGCTTAGCGCTTATGTGATAGACTACATTATATTTCTTGCATGTGCATATAGTTTCCTTTAAATTATTGTATATTTCAGCTCATTAGGCATGCATTGACACATTGTTTTAATTGTTGCACTTGTGGATCTTTACAGATGTCGCACACAGCATACCAAGTCAAAAGTTAAGTGAAACATGTTAAGTAGGCTGTTTCTTTTTGAAAAACCCTAATTTCACTTAGCATTTGATTGGGTACACTTTAGAATTGCTGGTAAAAGTAGTTAAAGAGAGAAAGAGATTGCGTGAAAGAGAGAGGGAGTCGATTGGCCCATACCCAAAAAAGAGATTGCGTGAAAGTAGTTACATCTCCAGAAAGTTATTGTTGGGGAGTGAAGAAATAACTCAAAAAAGGCTGAAGTCCCTCTTCTTTGCCTGCATTCATGGTGGTCGGAAATTTCTTTCTTAGAAAAAGGCCTCTGCCGTGTGGAAAGATCGAGACCAAAGCGCGTTTCTTTGGAGTGGTGCTGCTGTTGATAAGAAAAATGCATTTCTTTGATTAACGTCGACATCATAGCACTCACACTGGCACACGCTACTAAGATGNCCCACTGTGGGTTTGGTGGCTGTGTCACCGACAGAAAATCTCGCCCACTGTGGGTTTCCGGCATGCCTTTGCTGCTTAGACGGTGTCGTCTGTCTAGATTGCCGTCCGTCTAGATTCCTGCATTCCCCTGTCCACGTCTTAACTTGGTTGCTTTTTCGTTTCCTTCCCATGCAAGAATTTTCATATCTAGCAAAAGAAATAGTGAAAGCATAAGTTGCTTTAAAAATAGCTTCTAAATAGCTCGAGTATGCAAGCAAGCGGAACAAGTGATCGCTCAAGTTGGGGAAATGCAGCTGATTGGACAACGAAAATGTCTATATTTAACCAGCTTGGGAAGTCCTCAATGGCAAAAGACTTTCATGCACTGAGCAGGAAACATACGTCAAGCAACAAGTGCCTGACTTCAGATACCACATGATTCCATGATACAGTAACCGGTAATTATAAAGATATCAAAAAAGTGAAGCTTTAAAGAATAAATTTTCAGAAATGACGAAAATGTAGTCCCGAATGCCTTCATCCTCATCATTACTGATTACTCCCCTCTCTCTATGTCCGATTTAACCATGGTTAACCAAACCAAAGAGGCGGTTGGAGATTCTGAGAATAATGTTCCGGTGGGTCTGGAGCGCTTTTATGCTTCTCTGAGAATACTGGAGTTTACAAGATTATCCCCACAAAGGGTCCAAATCAAAAGTTTCTAAAAGAAGGATCAGTATGGGCATGACACAAGCACCCACATCCCCTCTCTCACAACTTCTCTTAGTGCTTAGAAGCTTTACAAGAAGTTGATAAAATGGATCCAAGCTCACGCTAAAACCGACCTCGCCCACCCTCCCATCACATCCCGAGGTGCCTTCCTTCAAGAAAATCATTCCCTACCATGTCACATCCATGCGTACATTAAAAATAATAAATAAGAACAAGAAAAAGGAAATTAGACTGCACATGAATATTACCTCAGGAGACGGACGGTCGATAATAAAGTTCAGAAAACTTCAAAAGCGAAAACCGGGCAAGATTCAGAACAGGAATCGACTGTATGGGTTTTAAAATCAGGTGAAACCTGTTTCTCTAGGAGGTTTACGGTTACGGCCCTTTATTTTAAAAGCGTCATTCGGAGTTTAAAAATAACAAGTTCACCGTGGAGGAACTTGGAGCATCATGCATGACGTTGCGTCTTCCTTCTCTTCTACTTTTTGGTTTTTCCTTTTTAGCCTCACAGGTGACGTGCCGAAGAGAGCGGCCCCACCGAAAATAAAGGTAGAGGTTATCTTAAAAGTTATTTTAAAGGCTCGCCAACAGCGACGGGGGTTCTGTCACCGTCTACAGTTAAAGAATCTATTTCTTAAAAGGAAAAAAAAAATCACTAAAAAGATTATCGTTTCTTATTTATTTATTTCGTCCTCGCGTTCCCTGTTTGTTGGGGAAAAAAGCGACGCACGAGTCAACATCGGCGCTGTGGACATAAAACGAGCGGGGCAGAGTCATATGCCCTGTTTTGATCAGGGAAATTACTCTTAGGACCCTTCGTTTCGTCCATATATAATAATAAGACCTTTTCTTTTTTAATTTTTATCTGATGTGCGTATGTCTTACTTTGGGGTTTCTGCATCTGGAAGTGATTTTTTTTTTTTGTGATACAATGGTATGCTTTTGCAGTAATCCTGGATTATATTGTAGCTATGAACACTCTAGAACATTCATAGCAATTGTTTGAGGATTTGTGCTGCAGAGATCTACCTGTTGCCTCTTCTTTTCAAGTATAAGAATAATCAGTAGAGAGATGTTCGTGATGTTGGATGCAAAGCACAAAGCCGACGGCCTAAAAACTCATGCCGGTGTTCCCGAAATCGCGCTGCCCACATGTCGAAGGCATTGAAATTTAAAAATGGAAACTCCCAGTTTTAAGGAACTTGGTTCTTTACTCTCCTTTGCTTCCCTTTCTTCTGTTTCGGTTTTCCTCGCAACTTCACGCTTCCTTTTCTCTTTTTCTTCTGTTATTTTCCCCATAACTTCACTATTCTTCTTCTCTTTTTTAGAGAGAACTAGAGACGAAGGTACTTTTCGTATCCTCTTTTAACCATCTGCACGCTACCATTTTGGTTTGAATTTATCTTATGTTCGTGTACTTATTTTTGGTATTCATAAGGACTACTTGGGCTTCCTTTAAGGCCTGTATATAGTCGTTTTTCAACCTACTAAACCTTCTACATCTATTTCAACCTTCTACATCTATCCAGAAGACGATAACACAGGTTTTTTTGCTTTCTTTAGAGAGAGAGAGAGATGCTGCCCTCTCCGGCATGTTCACTATCTCGTTTTCTTGATCTTCATCTTCAGATAGGAGATAGTGACGATACTTCCAAGATAGCAGATCATTAGGACCCCTGCTGAAATATGCAGCATGCAACAGCTGCAGAGCAGAAAGAAAGACCGAAAGTATAAGAAGAAAGAAGGAAAAAAAAGAAAGAAAGCAAGAAAGAGAAGAAAACACACAACAGAAGATCATGGCCAATTTCGTCGGTACGTCATAAACTATGTGGGATCTGATGAGATTTCTCAATCTCCCCATTGCCGTCTGTCGGTGGCACAACTTTTTGTTTAAAGAAACATTTCACGAAAAAGGCACCTAACTTTTACTAAAAAGGCAAAAACATGGTCATCTTTCAAAGAAAGCTCACTTAACCACTTATATATCTGATCATACCTTATCTGAAGTCATTAAATGCAAAATATCCGAACTTCAACTATGCTTTTGTGAGACACATGTTGCTTAATATTATCTGCATGCCTGTCTCTTTCGTTTAGCATCCCTGGTTGTAGCAGCGAGCTTTGCTATGGATAAGGATGAGAGTCACATAATCAGGGTCTTGGTTTTCTCAACCTTATTTAATGAAGTTCTCCTGGTAGCCCCGGGTCCCATATAGTCTCTTGTTCCGATAGAAGGTGAACGGGTGTCCTGCTTTCACTGGCCTGGCCACTGGAGTTCTCAAAAGCCGCCATTGGTAGAGACTGTTGCTGCATAGCTGGTCATGATTGAAGGGTTAAATAGCAAGCACACATGCAAAAGATGCAATTACATGAGTTAGTGGGAAATGGGTAGTCACTGTACAGCAGTTTCTGATGCCATTTGCATCAGAAGTTGCGTTTTACCATGAAAAATGTATGAAATGAGGACAAAATTGATGTATTTTTGAAAATTTTCATGCACTTTGCTGAGGAGTTGAGTAGAATTTTTGGAGGAAACATTTATATACCTGTGTTTAGATGCTGCTCTTGGAGTAATTTGGTATGGACCTGCTCAACACAAACTGGTACTGAAGCAAGAAATTTACGTTTATCTGACTCAGGTCGCGCAGTAGGAAGCTAACTATTGAAAGAAATTGCTCATTAGTTCACAGCTAAGTTGGTTTCATTAAGTTAATACTGTTTTTGTTGCCTCATGGAACAAGTTGGTCAGATGGAGATTGTGAAAGCCATTGGTTCCTCACGCACAGTCAGCAAACATACTGAACAGTTAAATGAGAGGGAGGGTGAGGCAAAGGAATAGTTTGGGGTAACAATTTCTGGAAAATGGACCTCTAGATTCACAATATAGAGAAGCAAGAGCTCTTAGATCACCCTAAGTCCAAAGTTCAGGAAGACTTTTGATAAAATATAGTAAAGAGATCAGCAGTTTTGGGTCTTCTAATTCAAAATAAGAGCCCTTTAGGATAGCAAATAACGCTTGCTTGGCCTCCCTGAAATTATATTAACTCACAAATTCCGGTATACAGTAGTATAATTCTCAAAGAATTTGTATCATCAACCTTGGCATTACTAAATCTACTACTTCGATTCCCTTTGGATGTCAATATCCATATATAAATTCACCTGATTTGATGTTTAAACTAGCAGTTTCAATCCAGTTTAGATGCCGAAAATGAAATTTAAGTTCAACAGACCTTAACATATCTACCCATCTGCGGATGGTTTTGCACAATATTGATGAATATTGATGAGAAGAAAATTTTTCTTATATATGTAAATGGAAGTTATATATAGGTAGACAACTTAATCTTACAACTTTTAAATAAGCCTGGGCATCATGCTGGGATGGCCTGACACTTGAAATTCGGACCATCAAATCCGAGCTCAAGCCTGGCCCGATTAAATTAAAAATTATATTTTTAAATATAAAATAATATATACATGTAATTAATCATAATAAACTATTATATAAAACTTTAATGTCTCTCACCCTTAATGTATAGTTGTCTTACTAGTACACTTTTGGGGAACTGTGTCAAAACAGACAACTCGGACCTTCCTACTCTAATCTACATCAAGTTTAGTAAGATGGGCAAGCAATTCCATGCACAGACAAAACTAAGATGTGCATATAAAGAACCCTTACGTCTTGAAGAACAATGTTTGCACATCCTTCATAGTATGTTAACCTTTAATTCAACATATTCAAGTGGTTCAGCACACAATGTCGCCAACCTAAGGAAGTTTAGAGCTCAATACTTGATGAATGTGCATATTTCATGCCACATTAGCAATGAAAACAGGACAAGAAAATGAATAGTTTTTATACGTCATAACATAATGAATAGGCACCTTTTTAAGATTATATATATATATATATATATATATATATACCATTTGGGTGGTGAACTAAGTTTAGAGCCGGTCCTTTAGAACACGGAAGCACCACGGCCACATGTTGGGTCCGGAAATTTTGGAGGGGAGAATAACGGATTACCGGTAAAGCCAGACAAAGAAAAAGGGAGAAAATGGTGACCGAATCAATGCACCAACAAGGGAAAATTGAAATCGGAGGAGGAGGTGGAGGAGGAGTCAGGGAAAGGAGTTGGGCTTCAGAGTGGGATGGGAGACCGCCGGTCATCGTCGTCCGGCTGGAGCCAGATGCGGCAGGCAGCGGTGGCGGTGACGGTGTCGCCATCACCGGCGCCGGCGGCGGGCCAAGCGATGGGAGAGGCGGGAGGAAGGGATTCCGCGGGTCCACGGAAGGTGATGGTGGTGGCCGACCCCACGAGGGAGTCGATGGGGGCGCTGGAGTGGGCCCTCTCGCACGCGCTGCTCGACAAGGACCAGCTCATCCTGCTGCATGTGGTGCCGTCGGTGACGAGGCGGAGCTCGTTTTCGTCGCTGCTGAAGTGGCCTCCGGCGAATTACTCCGCGGTTGGCGGTGTTGAGGGAGGCGGAGGAGGTGGCGTTGTTGGCTGCGTCGGCGGCGGTGGGGAGAAGGACTTCCTGGATGCCATGAAGGCGGCGTGCGAGTCGAAGCTGCCAAAGACCAGGGTTGGGGTAGAGACTGTGGGGATGGAGGCGGAGGGGAAGGGTCCTACCATTCTCAGCCAGACCAGAGCCCACGCCGTCGACCTTCTCATCATCGGCCAGCGCCGGCCTACCTTCCTGGCGTGGGTCTCTCTCTCTCTCTCTCCCCCTCTCACACACACGCCCACGCACACGCACATATTCTCCCTCCCCATTTTCTACAATGTGCATTCCACTATATGAAGTTTAAAAATGCACACAAAATTATTTCGCATATCTATATATCCATAGTATGATTGCGAATTTCAAATATTATAATTCTTCTGTAATATGGTAGCAAGAGCATGTAATATTTATTAAACTCACATCCAAGAAATTTGCAAACATATGTTGTGAATTTTTCCAACATCTACATCTGAAAAGTGGGTTGGGTATCCAGGAAACATTATCAGATGATTATATGATCATAAATATTCCTAAGTACCTGACATCGTAAAAATAGCAGATCTATACATTTCAATCAACTCAATTGAACGAATGTGTACCTGACACCACTTCGAAGTGAAATTTTTCATACATCTGCCCACAGGAATGGATTTTTATAGTTACCAAACTGAATGTTCGTGTGTAATCAAATTTCATGCTGTTAGTTTCAAGTTTCAACATGTTTATGAAATTTAGTTCATGCATTTTATAAGTACCTATAACATATTGATCTATAGGTTTTTGAACTTGCCGATACATTCATATTGCTAAATTTACAAGAACATCTTAAGTATTATTAATTTCAAACGCACAAAAACACCTTAACATCGTTTGTAGGGTCAATCTCGTGATTGTAGCTTTTCACTGTGAGCTTCCATCTGTTGTCAACTGTATGTAACAAACTCCGCTATTTTTTGTTCTAAACGACTCCAAAATACCAATTTTTTCTTCACAAAACTGAAAGACAGATCTGCCTTTACATTTATTTGTTTCGTCTTTCCAAATTCTTGCAGGTACAAGCTAAGCGGATCTCACAAGCCAGTGGACACGGCCGATTATTGCATCGAGAACAGCAAGTGCTTGTGCGTTGGAGTTCATAAGAAGGGACAGAATTCAGGCTATCTGCTCAACAGCAAGAAGCACAAGAATTTTTGGCACCTCGCCTAGTAGCCAATGACTCTTTATTTTCTTCTTTCTTCCTTTTTGTGGTTTGAATCGTACCGGGCCTTCCATCACTTGATCCCATGCACGGCAACCAGGTGTACATATATGATAAGCTCCGCCACATCTCCCCACTTTTTTGGACTTAAAACGGTGCCACTGCCGCAACAAAGACTCGCATTTTCTAACATAGCGAGAAGGATCACATTCACCACGTGAAGGGAAGTCGCTATCATGGTGCAGAACTCATCTAAGTGTATGATATTAAGATGTAACAGAGATTTTATCAAATGAGGCTTACAACTCTAACGGGGCTATATCGTCTTCAACATGCTGTTACCATTTTTATATTTCATTACTATTACATCATAGTTCCCAGAGACATAACAATGCTTGGTCGAACTGGCAGTTGGCAGATAAAAATTCTAAGACCACTTCCTCAGGTCATAGCATGTATGGCAAGAACCAGGGTTAGCACCTATGCCACTCTACCAGGGACTGGCTGCTTACCGAGCCCTTCCGACACCTTCACATGCCACAAAAAAAAAAAGGAAAGGAAAAAATAAAAAATAAAAGCCAACATACAGCTTCAATGCTTCTGTTAGTCATTTTTCAAGCAAAAGATGTCTGATTCTTATCCTAACAATCTAAAGCTCTTCAATTAATCAACAAAATAACAAGTGAAACATAGTTTCTATATGATCACAGGGTCCGGAAAGCATACAGCTTCATGAATAGTCATACAAGGATATGATCTTGTCGTCAGAGACACTTGCAAGCCTACCTACGCGCACTCCTGTTCCTCCTGGAGGCCGGAAAGCAACCCCCCAGACCTGGTCTGTGTGGTTGGTCATTGTCTGCACAGAAGCTCTCATAGTCAAATCCCAGAGACGTACGGTTCTATCGCTAGAGCCGGTGGCCACTGCCGCACCATCAGGGCTGGCGTCAACCGTTAGCACCCAGCTCGAATGCCCTGACATGGCTGAAACCAGGCTTTTGCCGTCAGCATCATACATGTGAACATGCATATCATCTGATGCAGAAAACAGCACTCGCGGGTCCACTGGTGAGAACACGAGCGAGCGAACTGGCATAAAGTGGCCTTCAAGATGGTGCAGGAACTTCGCACGTGCCACGTCAAACACAGAGATTACACCATCCATGGTGCTGCAGGCCAGCCGCTTCCCATCCGGGCTCCAAGCAACAGATAGCACAAACTTGCCGCCACTTTTATCTGGCTTGACTCCGTCGGGCCGCGGTACAGTCAATGTGTCGATCAATTGCCAAGTTGAAGTATCCCACAGCTTCACTGAGGAGCTACCCCCACCTGCAACAGCTAATATTTCACCCTGAAAACAAGAGGAGTTGAATCAGGAGGGGGACACCATCTCATTTCAAAAGATGAAAGGTCATTTGCATAGAATGGGACATAGTTCTCGTCCATTGAAGAAAACTAGCAAGTCGATTAATGCTGGCTGAACACCACATTAGAAAATGATAAACCCATTCCTGCTTTTGACAAAAGAGTTTCCGCAGAAAATGCTTGCCTGAGTTTCCAAAACCATCTTAATTATGTCAGATGAAATAAATGTCGCACCATCTATTGATTTCTAAAAACAATTCAATCAGAGTCTAACATATTGTGTTTCATATGTGTAACTAACATGCTCCCAGTTTGTTACCATGAGATGTTTACAATCGTTTAGCACCACATTCCAACATGAAACTAAGGTGGCAAACAACTTGGACTTGTAAAAATTGCACAGATATAGAACAATCAACTGTTGGATTCTTCAATCGCTTAGCAATAGCATCACATTCTGACATGGAACTAAAGTGCTCAACAACAGTAACCAATACACAATTTGACTTGTAAAATTGTACCTACATAGAACCATCAACTTGAACAAACAATCTGCACCAAACAATTCATGCAGTCATGGGCTACAGTCTACAGACAATTTCAACATATCATCCAATGTGTAATGAGGTTTGTAAAAGAATACAAATCCAAACAACTTAAGAACATGGACTGAGAATGTGCAGAATACAGACTAAATGTGAAAATTTTAAAGGTGTTAGTGCCCTCTGCACATTATCCGTAATGGTTAACAACAATTTCATGATCTCCAGGAAAACCTATCACAAAGCTGCAATTTCATCAGATCTTCATAAGCGACCACAGACTAAATGTGAAAATTTTAAAGGTGTTAGTGTCCTCTGCACATTATCCGTAATGGTTAACAACAATTTCATGATCTCCAGGAAAACCTATCACAAAGCTGCAATTTCATCAGATCTTCATAAGCGACCACTCTGAACACAGACAAGCTATAGGACAAGTAGTGAGGGCACCCAATGCCAGAGGATACTCGCGTCTTGGCATGTAGAAACTAGAAACTGCCACTACAGGCCACAATCATCACATAGACATTTGTAATGGTCATCAAGTAACAAAAAGTTCATCGAGCAAAAAAATGGCTGGCTATTGTAGAACAAGATGTAGCCCTGATAAAGCAACCCAGAAAACAAAGTAATCATGAGCTCAACTCTCTCTCAGCAGCTGCAGCTTCTGTTCATCTCAAAAGTCAAACCCATTTAAAACTTTCATCATCTAAAACATCCTTACTAGTAACTGGGTACTAGTTGTTTAACTTTGGTCTTCGACCAGCAAAGGCCAACACCTAAAAACAATTTCAAGCCTGTTCTGATCACGATAGTCCAAGATAGAGATTCACTGGTGCTTCAACATGAGGACTAAATGTAACATTACTAGAAATTGGTGACCAGTCATGTACCTCATGGATAGAATTAAACATTTGACATCAACGCAAGTGAATTTCTATCATGTGGCAACCTCACAGAGATTAATGGCATCAAACCACCAGCTCCATCGAAGAGCTACATCATGTCTGAAGCATAACCTATTTGATCATACCATGAGCCTATGTCACATGGGTGCGGGTGTGGACCAAATTCAAATTCACGGGTATGTGGGTGCGGCTGGCAAGGAAGAATCTGTGGTAAACAAGAGGCCTGAGTGCAGCAACGAAGATGAGGCGGAGGAAGGAGAAGGACAGAGCACAGTAGGGAACAGGTGGAAGGAAGGGAAGTTGCAGGTGGAAACAGGAAAATGGGGAAAGTCGACGAGATCGGGTTCGGTCAGTGCTGACCGTATTCGACAATGGACGGACACAGGGTCGGATGATGTCAAAGGATCGGATGGGGGTGACCAGCGTGTCTGCCGTGTCTAGCCCATGTCCATACCCTCACCCGTGTCTGGCCAAATCGACACCGACACATGACCTCCTGTGCTGCATCCGTGTTTCATAGCCATATAGCCATGAGCAATCGTTAGAGGCAGACAAGGTACAAAGAGCCAGAAAATAAATGAAAGGGTCCTTTAGAGATGAACCAGAGAAATAAAAATAGAGGATTTGCATCATTCACCACTTGACCATGCTTGGCAGCATCTCATTTTTTTCCTTTTTTCCTCTTCTGTGTCAATATTTATTGTAGACGTCAAAATCAGAAATCAGATTCAGGTCGTTTAAGGCTCTAAAAAGACTAGTTGAGACTAGTCAGTCTGAATCGGCTGAAGTTGGTTGACTAAAATAAATTTCAGAAAAGAGGCATGGAGACACAATATTTAAAGTGCAAAGAAAATATAAGACACAAAATCAAGTCAACCACATAGTTCACTGGTTGTCATAGCACCATAATTTGAACATACAGAATACAAAAAAACATACAGGACATACACACAAAAAATATAGAATAAATAGAAATTGAATATAGAATGCACAAAATAAGCAATATAAAAATAGAACACAAAGATATAGAGTATACAGAACTACATAGAGCAGAATACACGACATGCACAACACATGTAGGCTATATAGAATATAGGACATATACACTGAATGCTCTTTTGAATCTTCAAATGACTGGTGGATCCGCCAAAAGTAAAAACATTGCCAGAGCGAGGGAGAGTCCAGGGAGACTTAGCAGATCAGGCAGCCTCTGGCACACCGCAATTCTATATCTGATATAGATGCTCACCCTATTTTGTGCCAGGGCTCAGAATAGTGCTCCCTGGTTTCCTACTAGGAAATTTTGCTCATGTAGGTGCATTGAAACCAAAATTGTCTGGGTAAGTTAGACAAATTCATGAAATACTTCTTCAGTGCTTGATCCAGAAAATGTCATCACAGCAAAACAATGAACATAATTACGAACAAGGTTGTGAGTATGAATTGGGATAGACATAGATAAATTTTGTGCCAGGGCTCAGAATAGTGCTCCCTGGTTTCCTACTAGGAAATTTTGTTCATGTAGGTGCATTAAAACCAAAATTGTCTGGGTAAGTTAGACAAATTCATGAAATACTTCTTCAGTGCTTGATCCAGAAAATGTCATCACAGCAAAACAATGAACATAATTACGAACAAGGTTGTGAGTATGGATTGGGATAGACATAGATAGCCCAGATCTCACCCATCATGCAAATATAATGACAAATCGTCCAACCAGTACAAAATTTTGGCAGTGGAATAATATATTATTTATTATACTAAGGGTCATAAAAAATGCAACAGCAAGATGATAGCAGGGAGATAACATAAAAATAAATAGATAAGCCAATGGCAAAAGTTACTGACAAGACAAGCACGAACGTCCTCAATTCATAAGCCACACAATCCAAAAGATCCTTTTCGTACATATCTAACGTTTAGTATCAGAGATTCAGAGGAATCTTCATGGTTTTAGTTCAAGTCTCAGAAGGGGAAACCAAAGAAAAAGAGCTACCTGACTATTTGTAACTAAGGCCAGATTAAGGTCCGACTTAGAGTGTGCTGCCGAGGATAGCTGTGGTTAAAGAAAGACGAGGCTGCTTGAAACTAAGGCCACTCCGAGAATATAATGGAACGGGCCACCAAGGATTGACTGCAACTTTGGTGGACTTAACTGGTTGTGTAAGAGAAGGTTATTCACCAAAATCGGCCTAGGGATTTTTAGTGCACAAGCTACAGCTGAAATAAAACACATTAAAAATTGCAGATACCAAGCACTCTCGCGGAGTAACTTTTGCACACAAAGAACAAACAGAAACAAGCTCCAGATATCCGAGCATTTTTCACAGTTTCACCGCTAGCTTCAGCCATCCATGCATTTGTCACAATCCCAGAGAAAGAAAGAGAGAGAGAGAGAGAGAGAGAGAGAGAGAGAGAGAGAGAGAGAGAGAGGAAGAGAGAGTAGCGTGACTATTTTGACAAGGACACCAAGATTACAGCAGCCTATGCTTCCACTAAGCCCTAACTTGTAGCAGAAAGGAAAAAATAGAAGCCTTTTCCACCTGAACAAGCACAGAAAGGTAGGCTTTTTCCCGTATGACCAAATAAACAACGAATTCTTACATGAAACTAAATTCAACGTGTTGATCACAATACAACGAGGAACAGACCGATCAACAAAAAACAAAAGTAAACACGAAGACAAAATTTCCTTAGCCCACACAGAAATGGATTGAAAACTCACTTGCTTTGCGAGTTGGGGACAACTAAAATGTTAAATTGCATGAAGTTGCCATCTCAGAGCATATATGGAGATTAAACAAAAGTCATGCGGGCTTCACCTTGGGATCGAACCTCATGTTCCACACTTCCGATGGAGGCGCTTCGAGCGTGGCGATCGTCTGGTTGCTGTCCACGTCAAAGACGCGGATGAAGCTGTCCATGGAGGCCGAGGCAGCGACGACACCCGAAGGGTGGGCGGCGACGGAGACGACGCCGAGGCAGTGGCCCGTGCTCGTACCCTCGCAAATGAGCTCGTCAGACCGCCACAGCTTCACTGTCTCGTCAAGCGAACCGGTGAGGAGTAACGCCGGCCGGGAGTCTGTGGCCGGCACCCATGCCGCCGCCCAAATCGACTCTTCGTGCGCATTCTCCACCGATTTCAGCCCCGCAAGCTTCATCCCGAAACTCAAAATCCTAAGATCCCCGACCTCTCTTCTTCTTATTGCCGTCTTCGGCCCAAAACCCTAGCACCGACGACGAAGAGACCTTAAACCCTTCAAATCGCGTCGGAAGACGGCCAACGGGCGAGAATTCTACGGAAATTCTAGGATAGAGGAAAATAAACTCGGATAAGAATGGACGCTGAAGTTCCAGGGAATCTCTTTCTCGAGGAAAACAAATCCTGGGTTTTACAATTACAGTACAGGGAATCTCATACTACGGAAACAAATTCGAGCTTCTCATTTGTTACTCTTGCCATTAGAAATTTGGTCCTAAGACAACCAAGTTTTAAGTGGTGTAAGCGAATCTATTGAAGTTCAATCAAACTCAGTTTGATCTATATGAGCCGTGATCCCCTTTCACTATAAACAATAGATGAACAAGATTCTCATTGCATGGTGTGCCATTTCTTCCAAAGTCTCAAAGATTGTATCGTTCCACCCACATCCCGAAGCAGTCCCGAACCTTGAAAGGAGAGACAGAATTTATTCTCCTTCCTTATCACCCTTGATGAAGATCACTATGGACTACCTCAATGTTAGGTGACACCCATGCTTGATGCACTTGTTGTTGCCCTCAAAAATCAAGTAATGTTTGACTGGGTGGTTCTATTATCTACAAAATTATTTTTTTGATTCTTGTGGAGAAATTGTTTAATGAATCGAACCTGATTCTTTTTCCTTTTAAAATTGAGTGCCTTGCATATCAATTTCAGGTTAGCAGGAGGAGCAAACCCCTTTCCCTTGTCTTTAAAGTCGAAAGTTATATTGATGTATGATATTGACTCTCCAATATATGTCATTGGTACCATTAGTTTCATTTAAACCAATGATTGGTTGCTTACTAACCCCTGGAGTGATAGGGGTGAATGACTTGTTAAAGCTCGGTTTATGAATGAGTTCGAGCTGAGTCATTTGTTTAACGAGTCGAGCTCGAGTTCACGAGTCGATTCGTTTAAATAATCGAGTGGAGTTTGAGTTCACTAAACTTGAACTGTTAAAGCTCGTCTTGGCTTGAAAATAATGTGTAGTGATTTTTAAACATCTGATTTGTTTTTTTAATTAAAAGACCTGGTATATTTATGTTAATTAATTATGTAAATTTTTACAAAAGCTCATTCAACTTTGTAGAGCCTTAATCGAGTCGACCTCAAGCTCAACACGTAATTGTTGAATCAAGCTCGAACTTCTTTTAAGCTATTATCGAGCTCGAGCCGGCTCGAACTCGAAGTTTCATTAGTCGAGCCGAGTTCTAGCTGAATGAATTCGGGCTCGACTCCGCTAGTGTTGATCCTGGGAATGAGTTAGTGAATCAACCCTGTTTATATCCATTTCATTTTAAAACCTTACTACAATTTCTTTTTATGGGACAATCTATATGAAATTAGACGTTATTCAACATTTACATATTTGTAGCTCCAAATTGTTTCAGTCTATGCTCCTACAAGAATAAATTCCACGAGAACAAAAACTCTGGCTATTATTGGCCGGCCGGAATCAATTGGGTGGTCACAAATTCCAAGCACATATTCCGGCGCGGCGGGTGGGACTCTTCAGCTAAACAATGGAAAATGGTCAGATTTGGATTCAATGGCTAAAACCCACTCCAAATCCGTGACCGTCTTCCGAACATATAATTTGCACCTTAGTTTTATAATTCCCAAACAAGCTCAACTCTTGAAAGTGTAGGAAAAATATACTGAAGCTATGTTAAATTTAACTACCCCAATTACATATGAAGGCAGCTTGTTGGATGAAAGATATGCGAACTTACGGTTGCATCTGACAAAACACTTGAACTCGATATAGTTTTTGCAAAATATTATAAAAAAGTAGAAGACTAGCTGATTGAATCTGATCATTGGTTTTTATAATCCAAATCCATAATATTCAATCTGATCAGATTTAGTGATCCACTTATATACATGCCGAATCATACAAGGGCAGGGGGTGGGGTGGGAGGCGAGAGAGAAAAGGTGAGTGGGGGAGTTTGTATGATTGGACCATGGGAGATGCTTTTTATATCCGCATATATTCTGTTGGGGACTTCTCGCTTCACCTTCTTGTGTTCCTCGTAACTCTCTTCCGGTAGCTCGAACGAGATGATGAATGTTTTCCATCGACATTGGTAAAAGCAGGTTTTTGTGTTTTCGTTGGTCAATCTTGGTCACACTCTTAAATTGTTTGATATAATTAATCGTCTGATTCTGTGTGATTTCTTCATCTGTCTGACTTTTTCATTTTCACTCTTGTTGTTTCGTGGCCGGTTGTTGAGATTTGAGAACAACTGATTAAGTGACGTTCTTGTGACAATTGCGACTGGCGTGCTCCTCTTTTCCTTTAGGTCTTAACCATCCGTCTAGGATGTTTGAGTAGGACCGCTTTCCGATTAAGATTACTGGAGGCTACAGTGTTAGCAGTGAAAGGAGAATCGGTGTCTATTGGGTGGTACTTGAAATTGTTCCCGAGATGATCTTTCCGTACCTTAAATAATCAATTGTGGATCTTTGGTGGGGATAGTCTGCATGATTTTGGAAGGTTTGACTCCTTCACCATCCGTGACCGCTTCAGTTGCATGGCATGATCAGAGTATATTTGCTGAAGTTATTTCATGTGAACTGACCTTTTCTAATTCTTACTGCTAGGTGGCAGGTGTTCCTCCCAATAATTGTATGAACCTGCAAAAGTGATAGCTATGAAGCCTTTAACTAGAAAGCTTGTTTCTTGCGTTATCCTTGACTTAGATGGAACACTCATAAATACAGGTATTTTATCGTTCTCTGTTTTCTGTACTGCCACTACGCAACCAACTCCGCATGCCAATTTTGCTTGTATCAACCCAAATGCTTTCGTCTAATATAAGTTAAATCACGTCTACATAAACGTGTCTTGTTTCGTATTTCTCTTTGCAGAAGGAGTTGTGGAAGATATATTAAAAGTATTTTTGGTCAAGTATGGCAAGCAGTGGGATGGAAGAGGAACACTAAACAGAACAGGCAAGGCACCAATAGAAGCTGCAGCTTCCATTATAGAAGATTATGGACTCCCTTGCACTACAGAAGAATTTATGACTGATATTGCTCCTTTGTTTTCTGATTGGTAGGATTCACTCTTGATGTTTTATATTAGGCACTCTGTATTTTTCCAGAATAGACATTCAAAGGACAGAACATTGAGTAGTTACCTAGTCAATGTCATCTACTACTGCACGGTTGAGATGGAACTCCAAAATTTGTCCAAATGACACAAAATTTGTTAAGTTAGAAGTAGGCGTACAACTTTGTTGGTTTTGGTCTCTCACGTGGTACTTTATTATTCAGTTGGTCCAAGATGGTTGCACTTCCTGGTGCTGACAGGCTCATCAAGCATTTGCATAATCATGGTGTGCCGATTGCACTAGCTTCAAACTCTCCTAAAGCCAGCATAGAAACAAAGCTGTCATATCATCATGGTATCATTCATTTGAAAAACTACAATTGATCTCTCAGTTGAAACATTTAACAGAAACAAATGACAGTACTTTCAGACTCTGGGTATTTTAGAGTTTTAGTACCATGTTTTTTGTCCTTTAATGTCTACTGCATGCAGGATGGACAGATAAATTCTCTGTCATCATTGGTGGTGATGAAGTGCGAGAGGGGAAGCCATCACCTGAAATGTAGGATTGCCTTCCAGAAAATTGATTTTTTGGGGCTATGTTTGTGCAAATTAAATGCATGTCCCATTATGTTTGCTAGTGTTTACTCAATTAACTCTCTCTTGAAAACTTATTTGTCTTCTATAGATTTCTTGAAGCTGCTAAGAAGTTAAATGTTGATCCTTCCAGCTGTCTGGTTGTCGAGGATTCACTGTAAGAAACCAATTATCCTCAAATATGTTGTTTCAATCCTGCTTCAATCACAAGGAACAGCAACACATAGAGAAAGTTATGCATATTTTCAAGGAAAGATATTAACCAGCCAACATCTTATTGTTGCCATTCTTGCTCTACATTTTTCCAGTATTACAGCATCTTATTTGACAGCCGCTGCACATTGTGTGTTCAGAAGCATAGCTAATAGTGTTTCTATAACCATGTGTTTTATTTATTTTTTTTTTTTTTAAGTTACAGTGGGGACTATATGTGATGCGATAGCAGATAACTGTTGCTTCTTAGTTTGATCATTTTTGTCTGCGATTGGTGCTTTAGTTATTCATCCATTATGCAACCATATACAAGTGTGTATATGCTGTCCATGACTATCGTTCTTCAGCTGTGAATTGGCAGAGAAGCATGTCTTGCCAAATGCATTGCTCTAAACAGTGTTTGGTTCTCAAACTTTTAAGTTTTTAACATGCTAAAGATTATATGTGATCATTCATCCATGTTTCTTTCATTGTTATTCTTTTAGGGTATGGACCTATTAGAATAGGATGAAATGGGCATGATGCAGGTGAGCAAGAGGAATTCACTTCTGAGGAATTGTCAGAATAAGTATGACATCATGCATTGTTATCACAAAGGACAACATCATGTCAATATTTTTTACAAATTCATTACTCTGTGTAGGAGTTGCAGACACTATTTCTGGTCCATAACTCGTAGCGAAATATACCAGTCTATGATATCCCTTTTAACTTGGAAAACTTGAAACTTTGATGTATGCTCTACTAGTTCATTTGAATTGAACATGCAATTTGGTAAAATATTCTATCTATGACTCACCACCAGGAATTCATTTTCTATATCCTTCTGTATACTTGTCTGAGCATTATAGAGCTCTTTGTGCTATCATAACTGAAATGGGAGTTGATTCATTCTTAATATTTCCATCAGTCCAGGAATCACCGCTGCTAAGGCTGCTGGAATGGCAGTAGTCGCTGTACCTTCTGTTCCAAACCAAACCCATGTTTACAGCTGTGCAGATGAGGTCATTAATTCTCTGCTGGATTTGCACCTTGAGAACTGGGGTTTGCCGCCATTTCAGGATTGTATGCGTTCAATGCTTTTACGAAAGAGCAGTAATCTCTTGATTTAAATTTTTTCTTGGCCTGGTTGGATGTTAAATTTGATGTTCAGTTCCAACTATAGGGATTGAAGGTACTTTACCTATTGGGCCTTGGTACATTGGTGGTCCTGTTATTAAAGGCTATGGGCGTGGCTCGAAAGTTCTTGGAATTCCTACAGGTATCTCAGTTAACTTTGAGCATACCATTTTGTACATGGTTTACCTTCCATTCCTTTTTTTTCCCTTCCCATCTTTTGCATGCTGAAGATCTCTTTGAACAATAATAATAGTTTCTGATGGATGAAGCTTGATCATTTTGCAGTTTGTATGATTGTCACATGCAAGACAAATCATGTCTGCCTTGATCATACTCTACATTTTACTTTTACAGTTTTACCGTTGACCATTCAGATATTTATGCTCATAAAATTCAGCCAATGGATGTATATTCAGAAACATTAGAGAACCACAATAGTTTCTGTCTCGACAAAATTTTACTTCAACTGGATGAATGAACTGATATTTATGATATGATTCTTCAAGCCATATATGTTAGAAAAAACTTGAACCATGATGAAGAAGTTTGCAATTTTGTTAGTTCTTACTTAAGTTATAGTCACAAATATCGCGATATTTTAAAAAATATCGCGATATTAGCGAGAAAAAAAATAAAAATGAAAAAGCCCAAAAAACACATCTTTTTGAAAGAAAACATGAAAAATATATTTACCGCATTTTTGTCGAGTTTTTTTATCGTTCTTTTTTCCCCTTTTTTCAGTTTTATCTTTTTTAAGATTAGGGACATGATGGATTCACCTTTAAACTTAAAATTAAATTATTTATTATCATTCTTATCATCATTAAGACAATGTCTGCTTATTAGTTTCGCATTTGTTTTATTTTTACCTAATTTTTAGGATTTTTTTTATTTTTCAAAAATTTGTCAAGATTTTCCCGAGAAAAACAACTTTGCAAAAAATACCTGAGAAAAAACTGCTTATTAAAAACCCAATAATTATATATTTGGTGTGGCTTTTACCAATTTTATAGTTCTCTGTTATTCTTTATTTGGACTTGGAACCCATACCTTTTTCAGCTGGATATGTCAGTTAAGATGCAGGATGGTTGTACTTGTACCAGTTTGCCATTATTATGGTGGTAAAAATGGGCACATTTTTTGCATTTTATGATGTGGAATTACTATATGCATTTGGCACATGAATACATGAGTAACAAGATTATTCATACTTCCCATTATAACGTCCTGGGATTATTTAGTATAGGGTAGTATAATCTTTCCATTTTTTTGAAATATTGTGCTTACAGACTTCTTTCTGTGCAGCTAATATATCCCCAAACGGCTTCTCAGATATACTCTCAGTTAGTGCCTCAGGGGTGTATTTTGGTTGGGCTGGGCTCTCAACTCGGGGTATCTATAAGATGGTGATGAGTATTGGTTGGAATCCTTACTTTCACAATGCTGAAAAGACTATTGTGAGTATTTGGTTTGATGGCATTCATGAAGTTGGCTACTTTTTAATGGAAGTAACTACATCCTATAGTCGTAGAAATTGAGACCACTCAGGGTCTGTCTCATCTGTGTGAACAATTATAAGCCACTAACAACTAGTTTCCAGTGCGAGACGTTCAATTTAGTTGGCATGATCCTCTTGCTACTCAATAACGCATATTTCTGCTCTCTTCTTAAGTTTGAGTTTCAGGCTATTTGCTATCACATGAACTACTCTTCCTACTTCTGTGACTCTGACCTTGGCAAAAACTATTTCAGGAACCTTGGCTGCTTCATGATTTTAATGAGGATTTCTATGGTGAAGAGCTTCGCCTTGCTATTGTTGGGTACATCAGACCCGAGGTAGCAATCCTAGAATCTAAATTTCCTCCTTATGCTGTTCATCAGTTCTTTCCCATCTTCTGCTGTAGATCCTAAAGTTTTTTCGTCCAAATTTATTTTCAGGCAAATTTTCCTTCACTGGACGATTTGATTGAGAGAATTCACGAGGATAGAAGGATTGCAGAGAAAGCCCTTGACCTACCCTTGTACTCGAGCTACAAGGGTGCACCATATCTGATGACTCCTTTGGTGCAAGATGATCGATAAATTGATACACTTTTAAGGAGGCTATCAAGTTCGTTTTGTCATCGCCAGTGGAACTGGTATCCTCAACTAATAAGGGTTCTGCTGCTAGATGGCTGACGGTCAGAATCTAGATTGTTCAAAAATGACTATCAATATATTTTCTTGGTGGAACTTTTCATTGATGTTGTCATTTATCATTGGATAGATGGAGAAAGCTTAGCAGGGGAAAATGAACCATTTCTTTGCAACTTTTCAATGACTGGTCATTCTTGTAGAGCAATCAAGCGATTAAAGGGGTGCATTATGGTGCACAAGCCGTAAGCCTGGTATATGTACGTTAATGGGACCCCAAAGAAAGAACCATGGCTCAAACTGGACTCTGCACCTGTATATAGAAAATAAAGAAAAACAAACTCTAGGAATTACCATAATCTAGCAAGATTTTGTTGAGTAAACTGTCATCAGTTCAAATCTCATTATAGTGTCTTGAAGAGGCAAAGTCCTCCTTGTGCTTCGTTTTGATGAAGGTTCTTATTATTATAGTCAAAGAGTAGTATTTCATCATCCTATTGTTCAAATGAGAGCCAAAGCTTTCACCTAACCCCCCTCGGGGACAAGGTTCTTATGATTCAAGTGTCTTTTACTCTATAGGTCCCTACTGCTGAGGAAGCAATGATGTTGAAAGTTTGAAAGTTCAACATTTTATAGTTCCCTACTGTTGCAGAAGCATAAAAAATACGCAGGCTAAACTGTAACATAGTATCTTTTTCTTGTTTCTTAGGAAAAGAAAGGGACGCTTGGTTTAGTGAAGGGATTATGGATGTCAAATGAGTAGTTACAGTTCAATTCTCGTAGACATCTCTCCTCATGCAAGTTAAAGCTGAAGGCATTAGGTGGACCTATTGCTACTGCCCTGCTAGGGTTCGGGATTGTGCTTGCTGCCGTATCTTACGGGAAGAATAAGCTTGTGGTGTAAAGCGGCAGGGTTGTGGGCTTGTGCAAGATCAAGGGATCAAGCCAAATTCTGAGATTGGATTTGTAAGACATAGTCTGAATCCAAAGACAACCCCAATTATCATTTTACCTACTGAGGCAGGTGGACATTCACTATGCCAAGTTCGTTTTGTTGGGAGATTTCCCTCATGCATAAACAAAAGCGAATATGTCCTAAACAGGATCATGTTCATGCTAAATCATTGAATAAAAAATTAACTGTAGCGAAAGCGTACCTGAATCCATCTGAAGTGCACGGATGGTAGATCGCGGTAGGATCTTCCAGAGTCTGTGCGGCGCACGTGAGGTCTCTCTCAAATAGGAAAGAGACAACCCGTTCGTTTCAGGCAACCATCGCACGACCCCAGGGACCACTACCATTTTATATTAAAGGCAATTGCGGATTCAACCCATCAAAGAGTCCGTAATTGCGTACAGGTATCTATACATTACAAAATTACATCATACCATATTAAATGACATAATATCTCAAAATGCAATCACTTAAGCAGATATTTACGTAAAGATAGCCATAATATCTGAAATTCTTAAATGACATATGTCGGCCCACCAAATGATCTTACACGTTTGGCTACTCTTCATCGAAGTCGAATCTGCATCTTCGCCAACTGAAGCACTTTACAATGGTGAGCCTGCTCACTGAAATTACTAAACCCCGTTTTAACGGGGACTTTCTTGGCGCCAACAGTTCATTGATTCATTTTTCTTTTCTGGTTCTGCTCATGCACATCTTCAATGGCGGAATGGAGAACCGGGGTGTCATGAGGCGAACCCAAGTCAATTGAGGATGGTGCTACTTCTAATTATTTCGAAGGAACGCACTCATGCGATTTTCTTTCTTGGTTCTTTTCTCCCAGGGATTATTTGAATTGGGTAGCTAACTTTTTGGTGGATATGTTTCTGTTGCTCTTTGTGCAGAAGAATTTTGTCTTAACAGTTAAGATTGGATCATATATATCCTTCTTGCTTGCTGTTCCTTGATTTATGTGACCCATGATTTTTCTTCAGTGGCGGTTTTCAAACAACAGAAATTGATTCATAAGTTTCCGTTGGGAAATAAGGACACAATGTGATGCTTTTTTTGTTTTTCCGCACCCGATTTATCTTACTTGCATATGTTTCCTTTTTTCTTTTCTCACTTTTCTTCGTCCATTAGTTGCAGCTGAAGCTTGTATTCGGTTCTTCGTTGCCTGCACCGAAGTCGTAAGTTCTTGTTTGTGCAACTAATCTTGCTGAAAGCTCAATCATTTGGTTGGTCTGGAACAATGTGGTGGATAGTGGCGAAGGCACATGACTGGTCTGGCCAAATTAATACCTCATGGCAATTTAATTATATTTTACATCTTGTTTGCTCCTTAAAAGTTAGAAATTGATGGCAATTAATTATATTTTGCATCTTGATTTCTCCTTAAAAAGTTAGTAATTGATGTATGATGCAGCTCATATCTTGGGTTGAGCAAAGGAAGATGAAAATTATGCAATCACTGCAGAGTCTTCTCGGACGTTCTTATTCATGTGGTAGTCGTAGGCAATGAAGATCTTACCACAACTGATGGATTTTAACAGTGTCGTGAAACGCGGACCATTCAAATTAAATTGGAGGCTAATCGGTTCAATTCACCAGCCGATACAAGGGTTCAAACTTCAAAGAATCACATGCTACACTTTTTATTGTTAAAAATTAAACATTTTTCTTCTTCTTTTACCACCCATTTCTTTAAAAAATGAATAAATATTTTTTGCTGATTCTCAACTGATTCAATTTCAGATTTTTATACCACTGGATTAAACCATCATACAGGCTTCCAGAGTCAATGACAAATATGGCCCATATCATGACTTCAGGTATCATCAAAATGATTGGATGCAAGTAGCTCAGCATCAGCACAGGCAAAACCAAATTCATCAGCTCATTCCTAGGATCATAAAACAATAACTGGTAACTGAACACCATTTCCATGCATCATAGTACATCAGACTTCAGGTATCATTTCAATAAGTTGATGTGGAGTAGGTCGGCATCAGCAAAGGCAAAACCAAATCATCAGCTCATACCTAAGATCATAAAACGATGACTGACAAGTGACAACTGAACATTTTCATGCTTGGTAGTCATTCAGACATTGGGCATAATTACAAGGATTTGATGTAGGGTAGCTCGGCATCAGCATAGACAAAACCAAATTCATCAGCTCATCCTAAGATCGTAAAAAAAATAACTGATAACTGAACACCATTTCCATGTTCGGTTCATCAAGAGAACAGACTGCGTTACAGTCACCTTTTTACTTCTGCAGGAAGGCTTCTTGTTGTTAGATATAACAGATTTCAAGTATCACTACAACAATTTTACTTAGAATAGCTTAGCATCAACATTGACATGACCAAGTCTTAACTCACTCCTAAGATTATAAAACAGTGCCTGATAATTGAACACACTATTTCCATGTTCAGCTTATGAAAAGAGCATGGCATGTTGATGTTGTATTACACTAACCCCTTCTCGCTTCTGCAGGAAGACTCCCATTTACCAATCTTAGAGTATGAATCAATTATTAGAGAACCACTTGATGATCGTACTACCTCCGCAGGCTTCAGGAGAGACATTCCTATCTAGCAGCACTACAGTGAACTGGAGATATGCATCTAGCTGAAGCGATGTAAAAATATCTTTATCCTGTCAAGCATGTTGATCATCTTTTAAATCCTACCTCAAGAAAGGATAGCTTTCTTATACTCGTAATTCTTAAGTGTCCATTGGAAATGGAAAATTTTGTGTCATTTGCTGCTAAAAGACGAGCACGCCAACATACATCAATTCAACCAAGACGGACCAAGGACGAAATTCGCCATCAGCCTCAGATGCTAGGAAATAGAAAAACTATTGCACAACATGGTATTAAAAATGTAAAAAAGTAGGGATTTCTGTTGTAATGTTTTGCCATAGGAACAATTATATGATTTTAATTACTTACAGGATCTATCGTTCTTCACTTTTTCTGTAGAAATTACAAAGAAGCACAAGAAGATGTAAATGTGACTCACAGCACCAATAAATGAACTAGCGGTTCCTAGATGTTAATCATTTATATAGACCAGCGAAATCGTGAAAATCAGTACCCACATATTTACTGCCGGAGAATGGCAACTTAGATGACAAGGGCATCATAAAAATCCTATCAAGCAGCAGTCCAAAGTAAGACAAGAGAAACTAAAAGAGGCATGACAATGCCAGTCAAATACAACACAAACGAAAAGCTACAGAAAAGTAACTTGTCCCACCATAAGATACTTCAGTGCTTCCTCTTCATCAAATTTTTGTTGCCTTATTCTTTGTAAAGTCAAGGAGTTGATGTTAGGGCTGGGACAGAGTCTCGTTAGTCAAATAAAACTGTTACTGACCTGCCTGACTCGTAGGTGTTTTTTTCATATTACATAATGCACACCATCAAATTTCTGTTTAATTCATTTTCACTTTTTAGGCCAATTCATGTAGATACATCAACAAAAATCAACTCAAGATTTCAAGATAAGATTGTGCTTTTAAAATTTTGTGATTGTTAATATTACACTGTCAATCTGAATTCGAGAATAAATTGAGTTCAAGCTTGACTTGTAATATAGATTGAACAATTCATGAGACAATTTGGAATAGTTCACGAGATAAGCCCGAGTAAGCTGTTTTTGTTATCAAAAGATCAGGCTCGCTTCATGATTGAACATGACCAGAGTTCAACAAACTCCTAGTCAACAAACTCCTAGTTCCTCATGATTGAACATGACCAGAGAAACTCCTAGTTCCTCGTGGTTGAACATGATCAGAGTTCACGAAACTCCTACTAGAGAACTCGGCTTGAACATGCCCTGTACAGTTAACTACCAACCCCTAGTTGATGTGTAGTTCTTCAGAATAAAGAATCCCGATGAGCAGGATATGCAAATAACTCTCCCCTGCCTAGGAGCAAAAAGGGAAAGCCAAACACAGTATGACTCAGTTACTGTATCATCATCGGCAATTGTATCAAAGTTAAAATAAGCACAATTAACTGAGACAAAAAGAAAAGGGGCAGAATCCCTGTCCTCTCTGAAACAGCCCCTCAAAGGAAACTTTTTCCGGACTACTAAGATTAGCAAGAAACAGCTATCTGTGTGAAGAAGAGACTACTCCTGTTAGTGTTATGGCTTGCGTTCTCGCATACACGTTGATGACAAAATCGAGCAGAAAAACAGCGATACAGATGAATTCTTGCAAAACCAACTACCCATTTTCAGCCGAATTGTGTTAACACGTCTAGCAGGAGGATCAAATTCACCCAATCTACATCTTACAGTAATTAGTCAGGAAAACACGTCTTGAGGAGACGATCAATACAGCAAAAAAGAGGAGTCATCCAACACAAGTTGCTGTTGTTCTCGAAATAAAAAATGACATTATCAAAAGGATAATTTAACAACAAAATCATATTCCCTTTACTTGCAAATCCATCTCAGCAGTCATACAAGCACAGCCTGAAAGCACGCTCGAATTGTTTTACCTCTCAGAGCTCCTATTTCCCCCCTCCAGCGGCAGCAGCACCGGCCTCGCCCGTTCCCTTCCCCCCGCCTTTCGCGTCGCCGCCACCGGAACAACATGCGCCACCGTGATGGTGATGGTGATGGTGGTGGTGCTTGGCGCCGCCAGCGCTACCGGCGCCTTCAGGCTTGCCCTTGAGCTGCTTCCGCATGTCGTAGGCATCCTCGCCGTCGGCGTAGTACTTGGCCTCGATGTCGTGGATCTTGTAGCCAAGGGTCTGGGTGTAGAGGTTGAAGGCGGCGCGGTTGCTCTTGCGGACATGAAGGGAGACGTACTCGGCGCCGAAGACGTCCTCCATGGCCTTCTGGGCGGCGGTCATGAGCTTGGTGGCGAGGCCCAGCTTGCGGTGGGTCCGGAGGACGGCGAGGGAGGTGATGTGGCCGTGGCACTCGGTGGACTCCTCCTCCATCTTGGCGAGGACGTATCCGACGATCTTCTTGTTGTAGTCCTCGGCGACGTAGAGGAGCTGCGGCCACGAGAGGATGTGGTAGAAGTAGTACTTCATCTGGTAGTTCTCCGGAAGGCACAACAGGTTGCAGGCCTGCATCGCCAGCAGGTCATCGATCGTCGCCTGCCGAATGCACACCATCTCTCCCTCTCTCTCCCTTCCTCTCTCTCTTCTCCTTCTTCCCCCCCTGCTCCTTGATGCCTAGGGTTTTCTACCTTCCTTTCGAGCGCGTTGGATTCGCGGTTCTCGGAACTGCTCGTTTCGCGTTTGTTTTCTCTAATGCTAGCGCCACGAACAAGCTGTCCTGCAGACCGGAATATGATCTTGTCTTCATTAATTTTGATTAAATATCTTCAAAAAAATAAATAAATGAGAGTGAATTTTGTCTTCATTAATTTTGATTAAATATCTTCAAAAAAACAAATAAATGACAGTGAATTTTGTCTATAAAGCCTCATTGATTTATGAAAAATGGTATTGGCCGGCTTGGCCCGGTGCTCAGGCTTATTTAAACTTATAAATGATAAAATTTGAATATATGTATTGGGTCAATCAAACTCGGGCAGTTCGGCCTACCTCCGTTTATATAGCTCGTTCAAATCAGCTCAATTCTGACCCACCTCCTTTTATATAGCTCGTTCAAATCAGCTCAATTCTGACCCATTAGCGGCCCGGTATTCGGCTTAATGCCCACTCTAAATTTTTTTGTTTAAAAAAAATTTAAAAAGGCCAACCATTTGTTGGTATAATGAAAAAATTCTTAAGCTTGAATTTTTGTCTAACTATTAAATAAGCAGATGGTCAGATTAAAGAAACCCAATGTTGAGCGCGTCCCATAAAACATTGGGCACATTTTGTGAAGCACACAAGAAAAAAAGCTTTTGATCCAATCCCCGACAAGTCTTACAAACGAGAGTTTGCGTCGTAAACAAGATAACAAGGCGGAGATAAGGTTGCCCTATGCCTGTTCGTAAGACACGACAGTTTCTTAGAATCCACAAGGCAGAAAAATTTTTGCACAAAAAAACGAATAAATCTGAATCCGGAGCGTGTGATCACTGCACACCATTGAATACAGCTCTCGAAAATGCAAATTCGACACTAGTCGCGGTTCGAGTCGTTCGACCATTCGGCGTTCTTGGCGCATGAGTTGATGATAGAAGACCACTCCTCGATAACTAACGTCCATTACCGCGGTCGACCACTCTCAACTCTGATCGTTTACTAGCGGGCGGCATCATCTCCATTCCCGCTTGTTGGCGCCAAAGAAAGAGAAAGAAGGCCTACCAATGTAGTTGAACACCCATTCGTTTCATACCCTCATCGTGTTTTCATCTGAGATTGTTGGAATTTTCAGAGAAATCAAAATAAAAAACTGAAAGATGGGACTTGTGCAGGGAGAACTGCAATGGCGAAGACATGAAGCAACGGGTTGCATTGAAGCCCATGGACGCCGAACAGCTAAGAGAATATGGTCACAAGGTCGTCGATTTCGTAGCCGATTACTACAAAAGCATCGAGAGCTTCCCCGTCCTCAGCCAAGTTAAGGTACGTAACTGGCCGGGCACCTTCGACTTCTACCCTTTACTGCGTGGATCCTCGCTTTCATCGGTCATTCTTTTCCTTTTTTCCCTCTAACTGTGTATGTTTCCCAAGACTGTGATTTGTCGGTGTTGGTTGATCGCGCGCTGATGAATACTTCTTAGCGTCTACCAGCTATGGTTTTCTCAGTTCTTGTTTTGCTTCCTTTCTGAATCAATCAGAAGGTTGGTTTGAAGAGTCGCCCTTCCACGGGTTATTGGTAGTGTTTTTTTTTCTTTGCTTGTCTCATTGTCCGCATTCTTCAAATAGATATTTTTATTCCCCTTGAATTTGTTGGCAGCCTGGTTACCTGAAAGAAATTTTACCTCAATCTGCTCCAAGTCACCCAGAGCCTTTGGAGGATGTTCTTAATGGTGAACTTTCTCTTACTTTTCGTTTCAACTGTGAATGATATGATCATTTCACAAACACGTTTCATGACTTAATTTTTCCGTTGTTTTTGGCATGCTACTTTTATTGCAACTATCTTGTCATTTGATATATCTCCATAGGCCATGGCCATGGTCTGCCAATTTCACATAAACATGTGGTGCTTATATTTTTTCATCTTCTGCAGATTTATAATCCAATTTACAAGTGGATTTTAATTGCTCAACTTTTGCAATGAACAGATCTTCAACATAAGATTGTCCCTGGCGTCACGCACTGGCAGAGCCCAAATTATTTTGCGTATTTTCCATCTAATAGTAGCACTGCTGGGTTTCTAGGGGAAATGCTTAGTGCTGGATTCAATATTGTGGGCTTTAGTTGGTTGACTTCCCCTGCTGCTACGGAGCTTGAGGTGATTGTCATGGATTGGCTTGCTAAAATGTTGGAACTTCCTGAACAGTTTCTTTCGTCAGGCAAGTCCCTGTGCTTGTTGATGTTATCAATGCTTAAGCTCCTTTACGGTGTAGATCGGCCGTTCTTTTGCCTCATTAAAAGTTTATCATTGTAAATCCTTGCATCATGAATTAGGGGTTGAAATACTAATCTGCTTTAGTATCACAGTCAGTCCTCGTATGTCTACCCACGCGTCTATGTTGACATTGTCATATACTATCTTGGAACTGATTGTTATACTAGAATCCACGTATAACTTAGTGAAGCCTTCAATTTAGACAAACTAGGAATGCAGACAGTTGGTCTCTGATTCATGTCCTTTTCTTTACTCTCCATGCAAAAATATATGTCCATGTTGACCATATTCCAGTTTCCACTTTAAAAGTGATACGTAGCAAAGGATCAAGTAGATGGAAATTGTGACAAGTCATTCTCCTTCCATTTTGGTCCATGACATGCGTCTGTTCCTTTTTTTGTCTGGAGTCCATCTTTTTAACTGTTTTATTGCATGTCTTCTCCTTTTCTTCCTCATAATAAGTTCTCTTGTACTGCACTTTTAGGAACCTTGCGATAGTTGTAGGCAAACTTGCAAGGATAAATAGCTTGCGCTCCCTCATTCCGTATTTATTTATTTATTTATTTTTTGGGTTACTGGGGTGGGGGGAGGGGGAGGGGTGTGGTCGTGGGGAGGGGAGGGCTTTGGTTTTCCTTGGAACCCCTTTACCGACGTCTTACCTTTGTCTTCAGTCTTGTACTCTACATGCAGCTTTGTCTCCAATATTTGGTATGTGATGCTGGAGATTCTGATGCAGGGAATGGTGGTGGAGTGATTCAGGGTACAGCAAGTGAAGCAGTTCTAGTTGCACTGTTAGCTGCACGTGATCGTACATTAAGGAGAGATGAATCAGTTGGTATTGATAGACTGGTGGTTTATGGATCGGATCAGACTCATTCAGCATTGAAGAAGGCTTGCCAGGTGCATTTGTTAATTACATTTTTGAATGCTTTATAGTGCTGGATCACAATCACGCAATTGAGATTCATGGAATATGACTCATGCATTTTCAATGACTGATTCATATCAAGGCAGCTAGTACCTTTGCCTGTAGAGTGTAGAGTTACCTGGTTTTGGAAAATATCACATGTGATGCACTTGTTAGCTTTTTCTTATATGTATGAAATGTTGGATTACAGTTGGGAATCAGTACTAGGCTAACATTATCATATTGTTGGCAGATTGCTGGAATTCATCCAAAAAATTGCAGACTCTTGCCTACAAGTTCATCTACAAATTATGCTTTTAACCCAAAGGTTTTATCTGGAACAATCTCTGAAGACAGCATGAACGGCTTATGTCCTTTTTTTCTTTGTGCTACAGTAAGTATGTCTTTATATGTGTTTTTGTGCATTTGTGTGTGTGAGAATGTCTATTAACTGGGTCTTGGCTGCATCCAACTTCTCTCATTTCTGTATGTGTTGTTGATACGTTTTGGCTTATGAATGATGAATATTCTTTATTTACATGAGTTTTTTATATTGCATACATTTTTCCTGATACTTTTATATTTTTTCTCTATTTTTTCGAATTTTTTATGATTTTCCCCATTTTTTCTATTTTTAATTTTTTATTAAAAAAATAAATTTACAACACATTACGCTACATTTATGATACGCATTACAATATGCCTTTTACAACATTGTATCAGATATCAACCTTTGTGATGTTGAAGTTTGTGTAGAAAGTAATTTACACAAATACAATTTTTGATATCTGGCTGTTCAAAACTACCCTTTTTCATGTCTTTAAAGTGGGAACTCATTTTCCTTCCTTTGATTATCTCTTTTTGGGCATCAGACAATGGTGGTCTGGTCTGCTACATAGATTTGTCCAACTTGTCATATATCCAATATATCTCTTGCTAATTCTTTTGTTGCCAAATAAACTTCAATATTTTTCAGGTTGGCACAACTTCCTCAACTGCTGTGGATCCTCTACCTGCCTTAGGAAAGATAGCTAAGGTGATTTTATTTCTTAGACGCCCTTCTCTTTTGGCATTATATCTTGTTTCCTAGACGACCCTTCTCTTTTGGCATTATATCATCAGTTTATCTCAAATGCTGTTCCTTTTTCTCCTTTTATGATGTGCTCACTTTGGGGAATGCATAAAAAGGTCAAGGAACTTCTATTGGCATGCTAAACCTGTGTTATGCTCTAGCATACTCAACAGTTGACAATGAACAAGATAATTCTTATCACCAAAATACTTTTTACTTGCAAGTCATCAATATTTTAGATTTGTAAAGCCAATACTTCAGATGGAGCTCGGCGGTTGGTATGTAGTTGTGTGCATACCTTCTACTCCAATCTTGGGTGCATTTGACTTATCTATCCTTCCCTGCATCATTCCTCAACTTCTTGGAAATTAAGAAACTTCCATAGGATATGCGTGCACTTTCTCTGTTCTGGCAATTTACATTTCTACAGAACGTTGAGATCTAATTCAGCCTTTTTTGGTCTTGGTAGGACAACAAAATGTGGTTCCATGTTGATGCTGCATATGCTGGAAGTGCATGCATCTGCCCTGAATATCGGCATTATCTTGATGGAGTTGAGGAAGCAGATTCTTTCAATATGAATGCACATAAATGGCTTTTGACAAATTTTGATTGTTCAGCACTTTGGGTGAAGGTAAGCCACATTTTGTGATGGTTTTATACTTCTCTTCCATAGCTTGAAAGCTATTGGCCCATGCATTTTTTCCTTTTTAGTAGGACTCAAGTTCATTGGTTCAAGCACTTTCTACAAACCCGGAGTTTCTGAAAAATAAGGTACTCTCTTGTGGTCGATGTCTACAAGTAGAGTATGTAAACAATTTTTGTTCAGACGATAACCCCTCAAGGCTACAGGTTTCAGAAGAAAAGCTTGTCATAGATTACAAAGATTGGCAAGTGCCTCTTGGGCGAAGGTTCAGGTATGCCCTTTGCATTCCTTTGCTACTGCTTATACTTTTGGTGTCACTTAGTACATTCTATTGGCCCCATTGCTGGTACCACTTTGCATGTTTTATAATTCTTTACTCTTTCATGGACATCTGATTGCTGTTGCCTCCACATCTTTGTATAGTATGATATGGAAGAGAGTTTTCCATGCTGTTGTCTTCTTCAGGATCTTCCTTGCTACTTTACAAGTTTGATGTGTCTTGATGTAAAAGAGTATTTACCCTCCTTGTGCCACCTTGTCAATGAACTTGAATGAACAGCTATTAGTGTCACGGTTGCAGTGCATCATTTTGTGCTTGCTGCAGATCCTATTAGCTAAGCATGTAGACCTAGTAGTGGATTTACATACATATCCTGCAAATGGAATGAAAATTTGTCTGTATTTGTCACATTTAAGTCGGAATTGACATGGGGAAGGACCATATTCAATTTCTGATTCAGTTGGAAGTTTCTGAACAGTGGAGCCCAAATGCATACTTGATAATGGCAGAGATGCAAATACGCTTGTTTTGCTTTTTGTGTCAACAGTTGTTAATATGAAGACAGAAATGCATTTGCGAAACTTGTATATATATGAAGGAGTCCTTTTCTCAATTCCGTGATTGCTTGATCCATGATCTGGCATTTCTAGAGACGAAGTTCTTCACATTTGCAAATTATTTTGGTTATTTGGTTGCAGGTCGTTGAAGTTATGGATGGTTATGCGACTTTATGGTTCAGAAAACCTACAAAATTACATCCGTGGTCATATCAAGTTGGCTGAATATTTTGAACAATTACTTGTGGGAGATCCTAGATTCAAGGTAAAGTCATTTTCCCGATTTGCTGGTTGGGTTTGTAAGCACTGAACTTCTCTGTTTATTTTGGAAGCTAGTCTTTTTCATTAATGGTTGATGCTAAGATAGATTCGACAGTGTAAACGAGGGATCATGAACATTGATTTCTTTTCCATAGTGGTCATCTATAATACTTTTTGGTTCGTTAAAGAAGTGGAGTGTCACACTTCAGAAACTTGGGATCTACACAGCATTTGATTTTTCTTGTTTTCACTTATTATTGACTCTGCAGGTTGTTGCACCTCGAACATTTGCTCTTGTATGCTTTCGTCTAGAAGCCCCCAAAAATAGTCCTGACAACGGAGATAAACTTAATCGAGATTTACTGGAGGCTGTAAATTCAAGTGGAGATATTTTTCTTTCGCATACTGTAAGTTTCAAATTTTGTATTCCTTGCACCAAAAAGCGAAGTGCAAAATTTTTCTTCGAAACAGCAGAACTCTTGACAAGTAGTCAATGTTTGCCCATGTCATTTCCTGTGGAAATGAAAACGGTAATCCCTTCTCTTGTTTGAGCAGGTTTTATCTGGTCAATTCATTCTGCGATTTGCTGTTGGTGCGCCGCTGACAGAAGAGAGGCATATCAAGGCTGCGTGGAAGCTGTTGCAGGAAAAGGCCACTTTATTGCTGGAGCATGATGCTCTGTAAACCTGGGGTCTACATTCATGTTGCCATGATAGGATTCCTTCATCCAAACAGCCATGGGAATTTATTCTTTGAATTCAAGAGACAAGACCATTTGCAAGTGTACGGGCCGAGGCCCCAGCCGGTAAACGAGGTGTTAGCCTTTTATTGAACTACAGCTCTTAAAACTGGTCAGTCGGAGCAACATTGCGATGCATCTAGAGTCATGCTGAGGATCTCAATTTCAAGACTTTATTTTAATCTTAAAGACTGTGTTCGCCCAGTAAGATTCCCATCTTGGTGAAAGACTGGAAATCTAAGGTACAGCGTTCCTCTTAATGGAATGACGTCTATAATACAAAATGGCATCAGGATACAAGAGCAAATATTTAAGATGCCCGCCTTTCTCTTGCAAACTCGAGGCCACTTCACCTCTTTATTACTGTGTGGCATGCTACCGGAAATGAAGAGAACCAGGAAAGCAAAAAATATCCGTCGCTCATCGCTGGTATGTAAAGGCTATAACGTACACTTCACATTCACCTCTACGATTGACTAATTCTAATCTTAACGTAAATAAATCCCAATATTTTGATACATTTTCCCGTGTTCAACAGCTGCACAGTAGCAACTCGCAGGGCTGAACCATCCGCGCTTAATTCACACTTCCATCTTTTCCAACAAGTCGCACAATATAACCCGACGGGGACTAAATTTGACATGTTTAGTGGAAGATTCCCAGAGACAACCACCAGTAGATGGCTGTAGTACAGAAGAAAACCACAAATTGCACCTTTTTATGGGAAGAAAGCAGGGGCAGAAGACACTCCACCGTTCAGTATTTCAATTCCGATGGCGCCAGGTGCTCAGTGCAACTTTGTTCAGGTCTCCCCTGAAAATGCAGTTTACTTCAGTTCCCCCCGCATCACTCCTGCAGGATGTCGATGCCCGGTAATGAACAGGGATCAACCTCAACAGACTAACAATAGAGCGATCGACCGTAGCCATCCTATGCACCATTTTGACAGTTGTTTTGAAGCGTATCCAAATTTTGAATAACATAAATTTTATGCTATATCGTTAAGAATCCAAATATTATACACGGCATTTCCAAATGTAACCTAATCATTCTGCAAAAAAAATTATGTCTGGTCGACAGCAGATACAGCTCGCGGGATCTGAACTTGCCTTTGTTTCTGAAGAGCAGCCCAACCAACTCAAAGCGACTTCTTATTTGTGCCATGACCTGCAACCGAAAGAAGAAATTCACGATTCAAATAAAGGCAGCCTTCTCAGTTCACGAGCAAGTTCACATGATAAAGCACTAAAGCAGCAACCACACTAGCGAAAGAAAACCAGATAAACAAGACCTGGATATTACCGGTAGTAAAACAGCATTCAGACGTCAATAATGAAGATGACAAAAAGAAAGGCCAAACTAACAACGACCATGCCTAAACATGTCTCACTAAAGAAAGTATCTTTTCAGTGGCAATGTTATAAAGGGAATGTATTTGCAGTTTGACAAAATTCGTGCCAGCCAAACGTAGTTCTGATCCGAGGGTTTCTAGTTAGAAGAAGACAACAGTTAGTGCACTGAGGTTTTCGAAATTCCTTCAAGTAGCGCCCAACGTCTAAACTAGTCAATGAAGCTGTCGGCTTTATCAATCTCATCGTGAACACCTAGAAAACATAACTAAATTCTCTTTTAGAAGCAGTCAGTCCCATGAAGCCATACGCTAAAAGCATGAAGCGATAAGCTAGAAATTACGATTAGAGGGGCAAGGCAGATGATGAAAAAACATGAACGTTTTGAAGTTTTTTCAAAAGCAATACTAGCAAAGTAACACCAGACATAAATATGCAACGACCAGTCTAAGATAAAAAGTTTTAAGCAATAAAAATGAACCCAAATTTAAGCTCTCCAGTATAACTTGTACAACAAAGAGTTCCATGAGGAGTAGATCCGTCATTGCATATGAAGAACATAAGAGATGTGATACATGCGGAGCATTTCTCCAACTAAAAGGCAAAAAAAGTGTCTAGTTTGTAATTTAAAGTATAAAGAGCGCCTTCAACAGTACACATAATGAGAAGAAAAGTAAAAAACTGATACTACTAACAACAACAAAAAAAAGATACTTTACATGCAAACTAACTAAATCACATTCATAATTTAATGTGTACATCATAGAATAGGTGCCAAATTTTAAAACTTACTCATACTTCCCAAGGCACTGCTTTTAATCAGTGATATCAACATGTTAGCTTTATCTACCGATAAACTCAAACGTGATCTCAACAGCGAGGTTTGGTAAAGTAAGCAGAGTGAGATTAAGAATTAGATTTGGACGCATTACATTGTTTTGCATCTCTAACTGGGCCTGAGTCAAACTGGAGCCCAAATCCAGCTAAATATAACCTATTTACATATCAAGTCAGACTTATTGCCACCTGGAGTCACGGAGTGGGAGATCACAAGCTTCTCTCCAACTAAGCAAAAGAACTCTGGGTGAGCACTGCCTAAACTGCAAAAAGATGAGAACCAGGCAAAGATCCACACAGGAATGACCTCCCGCCTGAGTGAGATAAGCATATCTAGCTAGCAAGGCAACTATTGCTAATGCTTCACTTGGAATGAACGAACAAGAAGAAGGCAAGACATAACGTCGAACTCAAGAGTATCCTCATTCTTTCCTTTTCTTCAGATGGTGGATTCATGATACGGTAAGCATATCATGCCGTGATGATGACACTTCCTATCATATCTACAGTACCGAAAATTCCTCTCAATGCGACAACCTGAGGCATTCCCTTCGCAAAAGTGGATACGGCACATCACAATTCCAGCATAACGTACTAAATGAATATCAATCTCAAAAGAACTAACAGGCCTCAATCTTGCAACAATCAAAGTAGAAAGATACCATGAGAGCTTAAAGCATTGAAACCTAGGATTTAAGAACCCACACCATTGTAATGACTAAACGTACAAAATCGATATCTCCCTATTACAGATGCAAAATTTAACAACCGTTTGTTGCATAGACCAAAAAGGCTCAGGAAGATGGTGACACTAATAACACAAACAGCAAATGATTGTTTACAGGAAAGTAACCCAAGACCGTAATAACACCAAATTGGAACATGAATCCAGTAATACAC
Organism: Nymphaea thermarum; assembly: GCA_011799765.1. Taxonomy (NCBI): domain Eukaryota; kingdom Viridiplantae; phylum Streptophyta; class Magnoliopsida; order Nymphaeales; family Nymphaeaceae; genus Nymphaea; species Nymphaea thermarum. Next base: position 503,434 of record JAANDH010000069.1, read on the forward strand.
AATGGTGATTCTAATGATGTACAGTCACGACTCCAAAAGAACACGCACGTTGCCACAAGGCAAGCCACATAGCAGAAAATATTTATATCAAAAGAAACAAGTACAAAAGAACTCCTAAATATGCAAGACTATATGGAGCATCTCATCAGCGACTGATAAAAAAAACGAACATCACATGGATACCGAAGCCTCACCTGGAACATCGGAGACACGGAAAGAAAGGAAACCCCTCACTTGTATTCGAAAGTGGGGATGGGTGTGCTTGAAGAATCAAAGCTCTCCAATACCTCAGTCTTGGCTGAACCGGATGGCTCCGTCTCCTTCTTCCCCCCAAAGAAACCGCCAAACCACGAAGATGACTCCTCCGCCTTTGGCCGTTGATCAACTCCGATCTCCACACCCCCAGGGGTCATCATGGCGGGAATCGGCTCCTCCATTGGCGGGAAATTCTGGGGCGCGCTGAGCACTTTATTAAGCATGATACCGGCCCCCTCGATGAGGGCGAGAAGGACCCCTCCGAATACGGCCGATCGCGAAGCGGCGCCAAGACCCTGGCGCATCGAGAGGAATCCGCCGGTAGCAGCTCCGGCGATGATGGAGTTCCAAGGGTCCTCCTTCTGCCGGACGTAGACCATGGAGCAGTCGAAGGCTGAGAAGAGGCCACCCCAGACGGCGAAGCTCCCGCCGACGCGCGGCGCGTTCATCCGGACGGCCTGTACTCCGCCGACAAAGCGCTCGCCCTTCGGCGAGTTGTAGAGTCCCTTGATGAAATGGAAGGCGGAGCCGCCCACCGCGCCCATCCCGAACGCCCCTCCTATATCGTCCAAGATCCGGTCAGGGCACGGCTCCCTCGACGTCTCCGGCGTACCCATTGGCAAATAACAGGAGACCTCTCTAGCGTTCTTCTTTTCCTAGGGGACGGAGATCGCCGGAGACGGGACTGACCAGAAAAGGAAACCCTAAACAAGGGTCGAGGAAGAAAGCTTGGCCGCAAAGACACGATTTATAGACAGAGACATAATTGCTTCAAGTTCAAATTTAGGTTTCCCATTTTGCCCTACCCACGGTTTTCCTTGCCGCCAAATCCTTGGTCAAGGGGAAATCGGAGACGGAAAAGGAAACGTGTTCGGGAGACGGGAAAGGGAAGCGCGGTTCTAATCACGGAAGAAGCGTTTATAGACCATGTAAAAGGAAGCTTCATACTAGGACAGATCCTGTGATATTTAGTTTTTCTTATTTTTATAGTCGGCCTAATAAATCGATATATACACATTCTAAATTTCAGAAATAGTTGTTTTATCCATGCACTGATTTGATTTGATTTGATCCAACTTCTTCTATGTTGGATTCAATCTATCTGAAATTGTAGGAAGATCTTGGAGTAAAATATTTAGTTTGTTCTAAACAAACTAAATATATACAAAGTAAAAAAAAAAAAAGGAAAATCTTATGTTATAGAAACTGATGTAGTTGAGTTTCAGGTGACTGATGCCCAAGTGTTAATGCAAGCAAAAATGCAACCAATGTCAGCTATTTCTGCAAACTTTCAACATGGGTGAACATTGTTTTTTCAAAAGTTTAATTTTAAATTTAATATGTACAATTTCACTTTTTCCAAAATTTGATACTGACGTGACAGAAGATCTTCACTAAAAATATAAAGTCCAACAAACTAAATGCATGAAATCTTCATGTCACTTTTTTTGTACTGTTTCCTTTAATAATGTCTGGGATCTCCTATGTGATTTCATGTGATCCAAATTTTTGTTATGCATACTCTTAAAAGTTTTCTGCTAATAAAAGTCATAGGTCAACTTTAGGGTCATGTTTGAATATGTGGTATTCCACAATAGAGGCGAAGCTTTAGTTCAATTTGTTTATGAAAAGTTCCAAAAAAGAAACAAACATTGAACAAATGTGTCAGGACTTTCGAACAAGTTCTAAAACTTTATTACCAAGAAATAAAGTTTTGCCTAAACAGGTACAAAGCTTTAAACCCAAGTAAAATATTTTGACCATTACTTTTTAGCTTTGTTTGTACATCAAGATGTGTATCATGAAAACTTTCATGCACAAATAAAGATGAAGCTAAAAAACTCGAAGAGAAGTTTCGGGTTATCAAACAAGATTGAGTATATGAAACTTGGAACTTTTGTTAGACCTTCCAGCCAGTTGCTACTAAATATCTAGCATTATGTCTGGGCATTTAATGCCATGTATTCAAACTTAACATTCAAACTTAACCTAAAGGAAGCTTTTGGCAGGTAGGGATGTCAACGGATCTGATTCGGATTGGATACATCTTTAATTATATCCGCTTTTTCAGATATTCATATATTCAGATTCAAATTCGAATAAAGCAAAGTCATATATGAATCCGAATCTGAATTTTGAACTGGATTTTGCCATTTTTCAAGCGTTAGATAGAGGACATTTGGTCTAAAAATGAATCTGATCCGATATTTATGTATATCTGAATCCGATTGAATGTCATTTATTAAATCCGAATCCGATCCGATTTCTTAATCGAATATTAAATTTTTATCTATATCCAATTTTTTCGGATCGGTTGAATATCCGATTCAAATCAGATATATTGACATCCCTACTTGCAGGTGTCACGTGTCAGGGATTGCAAGCTTGCGAGCAAAATGGTGGTACAAATGCTCCTAATGATGTTTCACATATAAAAGTTGACTAAGAAAAAGGCGAATTGATTTATGGGCCATTTCCATTATTGACATGGTGGGGTGCTTTGCATGGCATGATTATGATGAGAATGGATTGTTCACTTTTGATGTAGACCATCAACTTCCATAATCAGCTTATAGATTGATTAAGGCCATAAAAAATATTGGTCTCCATTGCAACGTTGACCCCAAAAGGGGCATGAGAAAATGAGTACACTTCCATGGACCTAAAGTTTGTGCCTTGGTTTAACTCTTATTATATGTTCGACATGTCAAATTTCTTACATAATAAAAAATATGAAGGGAATTCTAAATAATCTAAGAGGTAGAGGAGAGATCAAAGAAGTGCATACTTCCTTAGTATCTTCTTCTTACTCAATGAAGCTCAGCTCTTTTGTTTTTCGCCAGCCCAGGTTGGTATATCTAGCAGGTGGGCTCGAGCGGGAGGAGGGTTCAAGGAGTTCAACTAGGCGGAGTGGGCTCGCCGGTTGCGGCTCCTTTGCTACCGGGTGGTTTGAAGTTTGACTAGAGAAAAGGTCAACAATAATATGACCGCCCACCACAGAAGCGTCAAAGCACTTTCTCTTCGACCTGCTTCTCGTGGAAGGATCCGCGGATTGGGAGAGGATTCGGAAATGCTGGAGAACCCACCACCGGATTCTGGCAGAGACCCAAATTCCGACCAAGAACCGGCTGATTCTCCCGCCACCAACGAGCAGGTATCGCCGGTGCGAGACGAGGAGACCCTCGGCAACGCCAAAGAGGAGGAGGAGGAAGTGTCCCGTGAGCCCAAAAGGAGGAGGACTTCATGCCCCTCAGCAATTGACGCGTGTGCGCCGGTGGCCGAGAACTCCGGCGGCCTGCCCCCTTTCTCCTTCGACACAAAGATCCAACCGATGTACTCGACTCCCAAGTTCGGGTCCTTCTCGGTGCCGAATTTGGGGACGTCCGATCTTCAAGATCCGGCGTCGGCCCGGTCGCCGGAAGGAGCCAAGAAGGCCAAAGGGGAGGCCGGAATCGGGCCGGACACGAAGCCGCTTGTTGGACTGGGCTCCGCCGATGGTGGGGATGCAACCAAAGATGAACGATGAAGAAGATGGGGCTATCCCAATTTGGGGCTTCCCTTTTGGCCCTTAATTTTTTTTTGCTGGTTCTGTACTGATTTTTGAAGGAAGCACCATGGTTAATGGCGTCATGTATCAAAGAAAGTTGAGCTCAGCTTGTTACTACTACTATTATTGTAATAATAACGATCTCATCTCTCTGAAATTCTGGCCTGATTGTCTAAGCGTTCAAGAAGATCCAGTTCTTCGTTTTCCTTTCCAGGATGAGACAATTCACAATTGGGGAGTTCAGAGTTCAATCTTCAAAGTTCGAGAAGAATGCCAATCTGTGATTAGATGCATTTGTTTGATGTTGATGAGACAACATGCTCGTTTTAGTGTGTTAGAGAGGCCGCGGATAAGTTGATAATGCAGCAACAATTATCTTCCAATTTTCTGGAAGACAGTTACCATGGGAAACCACGGGACAAAAGAAACGAAAAGAACAAATGTAGCATAATTGGCAAAGCAACAACTTGAATCTGAGGTCGACACCAAGGTAATGCAACAACTTGACATTAATACAACTCTTAGAAATGAAGACTTGACATTTATCTCAGCGACAAAGTGCCAAGGATTAGAGAAAGAGAGGGAGAGAACAGAAAATCACCGGCCGATTATTGCAACCGCCGGCCGCTGGTAAAGAAAAACAGGACCTAAAACAAAAAGAAATAAATGACAAAAAACCATCATGTCGCAGCCATTTCGTCAGTTTCCGATGATTCATAACAGATATTTCTTTCATCGTTGGTCCTCAGCCGACTGATCTTCAGCAGTCGTTGTCCAATTAAACGCGATCAAGAAGAAAGAACGTTGTCCAATTAAACGCGATCAAGAAGAAAGAACGTTGTCCAATTAAACGCGATGAAGAAGAAAGAACGATGGACTGAAGACGAAGACAAAAAACAGAAGAAAGAAAACATCGAACCCTTTGTATAACGCCCCAGTTATTTTTCTTTATTTTCAATATTTTCAGCTCCCTTTAACAAAATTAGCTAAATGCATATGCATTTTAGTAAAAATTCTCAACTACTCATCATTTTCATGAATCCAGAGTTTATCCTTTAATTGGTCTGACAAACATGAAAAAGGATATAAATTTAGATCTATCAAACAAGCTGCCATTTTGAAAATATATGCATTATATTTTCATTCCATTGGAAATTGTTTCTAGAAACAACTCTCTTATTCCACAATTCCTATACCAAAATTCAAAAACGCCTTTTGTTTTCAACCCTTGTAACAAGGCTTTCGACTGTATGCTGATATTTCCTTAGGACCTTTACATCATTATTGTGGCCACAGTCATAGCCCCCAAGTAGACATTTGTCCAGATAATTGTTTGAAGTTATTGGGATGATTAGTAGCATAAGATTAATGGACATAAAAAGCATAATAAACCTTTAATATTGTGAATATTTGTAAACGAACATAAGATAAAACCTCATGAAAAAGTGATTACGAACTTTGGCAAATTGACATCATTTTTAGGGGATCGCTTGGTAACAGTATAAATAGTTACTGTTTCTTGTTTTCATCTTACAAGTTTCATATTCATCCATGACTGTCATCTTATATTATAAGATTTCATGAATTTGCTCCAAACTTTCAAAGCAAATCCATAATCATGCTCATATCATTCCATGGACTTACGCCCCCCTCTTTACTCTAATGTTAATATATAATCATTGAACAAACTGAATTCAGCCGGTAGATAAAAAGTTCGATCTACATTGCATCGCTGAGTAAATAAAAAGTTACATCGGATTCACCCGAACCACTCCGTCTATGGTCAGGAAGAAGTTTACAGGCTTAAAAAACAAAAACTCTCGAGCGAATTGCTCCTGCTTTCGTCCTTCTCTTACACCACGATTATTTGACACCAAACCAGCGCAGCCAAATCCAAAAACAAACTGAACAGGAAAGGGAAAGTTAAAGAAGCCTACGCAGACCAGATCAGACACTGAATCAAACACTAGCTAGCGAGGGCAGCAAACAAAGGACAGAGAGACGATCAATTAACAAAGGTTGATCAATGCTTCTCCTTGTCACCACCTCCCATGCCAAGGGTGCTCTTCACAGCATCCGCAGCTCCCTGAGCCATGCTCTTCACCTGCTCCCCCGTCTGCACCCGCAACATGCAACAGTTAAAGTCTCAAAGATTAATTCCAACAAGTACTCAATGAAGGGTCGCTTATAACACAGCGGTGCAATTCAAAGCCGGCCGGCCATGGACGTACCTGCTGCAGGATCCCTCCGGCCCGCTCCTTCCCCTCGTGGGCAGTCTCCTGGGTAGACTCGGCAGCGCCGGAGGCCTTGTCCTTGGCCGCACCGGCGGCCCCCGACGCCTTGTCCTTGACGGTCTGCGCGCCGCTGCCAGCCTTGTCCTTGACGGTCTGCGCGCCGCTGCCCGCCTTGTCCTTCGCCGCCTGGGCTGTGTCGCTCCCCTTCTCCATCACCTGACCAGTTTTCTCCTGCAAATTTCAATGAGCGTTGCAGTCAGCCATACTTATACAGCGCGAGTAACATGATGACATGCGCCTCGGCGCTTAGTACCTGAGTGTGGGCCTTTGCTTCCCCTGCCTTGAACTGCCCTTGGTCCGCCATTGTTGGTTCTCGCGACGAGGAAGAGATGAAAAGCGCACGTAGATTTAGAGAGAGGAAGAGTTGGAGAGATCGATGATAGGAGGAGAGGAGAACGCAGACGGCAGACGCGTTTTATAGAGGAGGGAACGCTAGTGCAGTGAAGACGCATGTCCTTCAACGTGTCCTGAGACCACGTAGACGTGTTCATTGGGTGCCAACAGATTCCCTTATCTGCACAAGATCGGCGCGCGTCTTTGTTTGAGAGGCAAGTGTCCCCTTCGCTAAGAACGTGGTGGACACGTATCATTAGTCTACTGGATTCATGTCTAATTTGAGTGGAAAAGACCTCAAGTCCATGCTTTCTAAATTCTAGGCCTGGCAGCACCATGCACATGTGGGGCATTTTAACAATTTTTTGAAAAAAAAAAATATTTTCAAAGATATTATTTTTTCACTTTTCCTTACCAAAGGCTTCTCATTTTAATGTAAGTGGAAATTTTTTGTCCTCAAATTTTGGTATAGATTTCTATTTTATCGACTCATTTGGTTTTCAAAGTATATCTTCTCTCTCAAAACACAATGTTTTTATCTAGTTTTGGGACCCAAACACAACCTAAAAAGAATATGTTTTGTTATCGGACGCCAATTTTAGTAAATGACTCCTCATAAATGCAAGACTATATACATACATCCCCATGACATATGCAATGTAACACTCAAAGAGGATGAAGAAACGATAGTGAACAACATTAGGAAAATTGCACTAAGAAAAGTAGAGTTCAAGAAAGAAAATTTTTAACTTCTATCTCACCCTGCAAATCAATTTATTGAACACGAGAATATAATTCAAGCAAAATGCTGGAATAGTTAAAATCACTAGCACATAGTTAAAGCAAAACCAACGTAAAGCACCAATCCATATCATCAAGTCTGCTCATTTAAATGGATCTGATTCCATGCTGATAAAAGGCCGATCATTAGTTCAATTCTTATAAGCGTTGCTCTTCTATATTACAAACGGTAAGTGTACGACACTTAGTTGACAGGATGTTGTTTCTTACCTAGTTCTAAAGCAACTATGGACATTGGGAGCAGGAAAAAAAAAAGAGAAAGACTTCGGTCTCTTTCATGTTGCGCCCAAATTCCAAATCCCCAAAAAAGTTTGAGAAATAGAAAAGGAAATGCTTAACAAATTAGATATACCACAAACCAATCGTGGTGACTTTGAAGGCGAAGATTGACATATTCTTTCCAATACCATGAAATTTTCTAATAATTCTATGAGATTATAATCAAGATTTGGATCGGAATACATGGATTATATCTAGTTGTGACTCCTAAACAACGGAGCTGTTCAGAATCTCACAGACCTACAACGGTTACCTTCACCAGCACCATTTTTAGGAGCGGAGTTTCCGGGGTGCTTTGACGCTTTCAGGTCGCCTCGAAATCTTCCCTACCGTCCATTTCACCAGATAAGCGGTCGTGATTCCGGAGCACGAAGGCCACTGGTTTGGGAACACGATTTAATCCGTTCTCCCGTCCCTGGGAACGCGAGCGAATCGCTGGTCCGCGTTTGTGTGCGTATTAAACTGCAAGATTTTTGGATCTCGGGGACACTTGGTGGCCAAGGGCAGGCCCGCGTTCACCTATAAAATGGTCGCCCCTCCATCCCCTTTCCCCACCAAACTCACTCGGTTCGATCTAGGCGCGACCAACTTAGCCAACCCCAACTTCGCTGTTCAGGAAGAAACGAGAAGGAAGCAATACAATGGCAAGCCAGGGACAGGACATCCGCTACAAGGCTGGTGAGCTCGCCGGCCAAGCTCAGGTACACCTCCCTTTTCAGACTCATATCCAAAAATGTGGTTTCATGGCGGAGTATTTTAGGTGAGCAGGAGGAAATTCCACCGCCAAGATACGCCGGCAACCCCTTACTCCGCGGCACAATGTAGAGGATATACCCTCATCTCGATACTGTGCCCGCTCAAGAGTACAACTAATGAACATAGCAATCGAACTGACAACCGAACTTTCATAGCCTAATCAGCCATATTATGCTCTGGAGGCTCCTGATATCAATGTTTTTTAAAGATCTTGAGTGACTTATAATATATGTGTATGTTTTACTCAATCAAAGTTATGGGGGTTCAAGTTCATTGCTTTATCGGATATTTATTTGTGGGCAGGTGAAGAAGGATGAGCTGATGGACAAGGGAAGGGACGCGGCTCAGAACGTGAAGGAGAAGGCCAGCAGCGGCATGCAGGCGGCCAAGGATGCTGCCAATTCTGCCGCTGACAAGTGCTGCAGCGCCGCCGAAAGCGGCAAAAGCGCCGCCAGTGACTGCAAGAACCAGACCAGTGGATTTCTCCAGCAGGTGACGACATGCATCTACGTGCATATGGTCTTCTTTTTCACGGCTAAAAGAGTTCGGTTTTTGTTGCTACTTTGGAGAGAATTTTCACTAACACAATCTAAAGTTTTACATTCAGCAAACACAGAGAGAGGAAGGTTTATCTTTCTTTTCTTTGTTTAGACACGAAGAAAAAGCAAAACATGAGAATCCAATTGTAAACATAAAAGAATCCTGTTTTAACTACTGTTTTTACTTCTTAAAAATGCAATTTGGTAGTTCTACTACCAACTATTTCTAGCTTAAAACAATTTAATGTTTTCAATTTTTTGTAAACACAGTTTGATGACATTGCTTTATGAGCCAAGTTATAGTTTTGATCTGACAAAAGGAAAAATTGGTTGATTGGCAGACTGGGGAGCAAGCAATGAGCATGGCGCAGGGTGCCGCAGAAGCTGTGAAGAACACTCTGGGCATTGGAAGCGGCAACAACAAGAGCAGCTGAAGAAGATGATGAAGATGGGATCTGATTTTGTTTGCTCCCTCCTGGAGGCCATTTTCGTGTTCAAGTTGTGTCTGTGATGTGAGGTTGTGGTGTCTGTGTTTTTGCTTCGAGTTTGCAGTTTTGTTGTCGTCGTTGTAAGGTTTTGATTCATAAATTGATGGGAGCAATTTTGATGTTTGGTAGATCGATGGTCTCTTTGCTCACTTTAATGCGTCCAAATAATTCAACTTCAACGAGCATATACACTGATGTATAGCTGAACTCAAGGCAAAACTATCCAGAAATCACATATAAAAGGTTTGAGTTCAAAACTATCCAGAAATCACATATAAAATGTTTAGATTCAAATCGGATGTACTCTTAACTAAGTCCCATTTGTTGGATATTCTCATATTCAGATTCAAATATGAATAAAGAAAGGTATGTACTATATCCAAATCCATTTTCTTTTAACTCGTATCGAAAACTGACTTTTATTTTCACATACAAATCCGACCTAGAATTTTAGATATACAACCAAATCAGGTCCAAGGGGATCCGAAATCAACGATAGCTGAAATTTACAGTTTAAATTTACAGCATGGATCTAAAATCCACGCCACGTTGTAAAAAAACGTGGATGAGACCGCGGACCGGAGATCTCAAGTCCATGGTAATCAAACGCGACCTTGATCATTTATATTTGGAGTCTTGTCAGTCCTAGAGCACTTCAAACTTGACAAAGATCTGAATGAAAAACTGCACACAAAACTGACTTTTAAATTAATAATCTGAATTGGATCTTTCGGAAACCAACCAGGGGCGGAGCCAGGATTTTCTTCAGGGCCGAGCCGACAGTCCAACCTTTGGATCCGGGTAGGGTCAAATTAAATTCAAATTCAAAAAATACATGGCACAATTAAAAAATTATATTTTTTTCAATATAATTTTTTTTTCAATGGCCAGGGTAGGGCCATGGCCTAGGCGAGAGATTAATTGGTTAATTTGTTTTAAAAATTCAATCAAATTTAGATGAATGGGGTCATTAATTTGTTTTAAAAACTCAATCAAATTTAGATGATCAATGAGAGCACTAATTTCCAGCTCCCATTTGGTTTATTTTATCCAGCCATTTTTCAAAATATTTCTTCCATATTCGTGCTTGCATAATTTTGTATCTTTAATCTCAGAGTTCAGCTCGTCCCTCGGCCTGTTAGGGGGAATCAGATTTATATACATAGTACACATATATATTCTGGTGCCTATATTTTTCAAATAACAACATTCTTAGGAGAATTCATGACACCACATAAGTATCACATAAATCTACCTCAAAATAGAGACAGATTTGAGGAACATTCGATCAAGGGTGTCATGAAACTAGTTTAACATTTTTTAAGCAGATTCATGCATATTCATACAATACTCACACAGTGTTCTTAATGCCAAATGGCCTCGCAAGTTTGTCGGCGTGGTGATGAGATCATGCTGACAACTTAGTTGAGGGCATATTGTACCTAGGCCGCGAAGAAAAGATGACATGGCCAGTGACTTGTATTGCTCCAATTTTATCAGTTGTCTTTGAAAAGAGAAAATGGCCGGTGACCTGATCACTTTACACCACTACAAATCCGCACACACACTATAGGCAGGGCCCGAGCCAGGGTAGGGCCCTGGCCTTACCAATTTTTTTTATTATATGTAAATTTTAGAAGATTTCAATTGTTCTACATAAAAATTAAAAAAAATGATATTTCAACCCTAATCAAAATTTTAAAACTTTAATTCGGCTCTGCTCACGAAAAATTTCTATCTCTGTCCCTAACTATGGGACCCATCCTCGAAAGTTCAAACTAGGGCAGTTAGGAAGACACTTCATCTAATCATGTGCGTGGACGGGCTTGTCAAAATCAGTATTTTAATCGCCTTGAGAAAGAAATTAGGTTAATCATAAAGCGGATTTGGCTCAATGAATCTTGATTGGCACACAGGCAGGAACCCTAGAATGCATAAACAAACAAGTGCATCGATCATAATAATAAGCATAACTGATCAAATACACAAATTATGCGAGAATATGATCTGTCTCATTAATGGCCCTCTCACATTTAGAGATTCTTTTCATATTTTATCTTCTCCAGGTCCGGCATTCAGGGGGGTCACCCTAGAATCTCCCGTTGCTAAACATCATCCAAGCTCAAGTTTTTAGTATATATGCTTAGCTTCTAGTATATTTTATTCTATTTCTTGAGATTTACATCCTTGGGCATATCCCTCACTGTGATCACTTGAAATTTGAGCCCATGTGATTTTGCTATTAATCAGCTGTCACATGAATCACTGGATATATATATATATATATATATATATATATATATATATATATATATATGGTGATTGAAAAGATTTTTCAGATCGTACATCTCGGATTTTCTTTAATACTTTGCGAGGTAAGCCGCCTAGCAGTGATGAACATGTTAATAATTATACTTTATTATTACCATTTTAAATGCCTTAATCAAAATGTTAACATCGATGGGATCTCTATCCTTTTGTTTAGGAAAATGAATTCATGACAAATTAATTTCTAGTTAAAAGAGGTCAGGAGTTGAATACTTGAGGTGCTCTTTTTGTTGAGAATTGGGAGCTAGAGTGCACTTAGCTGCCTAAAACTTAGTTGTTGCATAAGAGAAGAATGAACAAGATGTTCATCATAATGTTGTAGGAATCAGATTTTTTTTTTTTTTTTTTTCAAGTTAGAAAGTGACCATTACATGGAGGTTCGGCGCATTGGCTAGAGCAAATCGTTAGCCTGCAGCTGTTCACTGGTTTGGTGACATAAACATAATCTGGCATTCTACCAATGGAGTCCGACCAGTACACGGGCGGAGGGAGTGGGCCCGCCAAGGCCGTGGCCCCACACCAACTAATTAAAAATATTATATTAAAAACTTAAAAAAAAATTAGTTGCTTAATGTATTTTTTGAATTCGTGTGTAGTTTGGCCCTACTCGGATAAGTTCATTGGACCATTTGATTAGCTCATGAAAGTTATACTTGCTTTGCCCCGGCATAAGTATACTAGACGATGGGCGAAGATGCGGCCCTAGACCAGAGGGTCATCGAGAAGACTGGTTTCAGCTCTTGATCAGGTTTTGAGATACTTTCTTGCTCACCCAAAAATCGCTAGTTACATTTATGACGGTTAATTTCTTAGAAGATAAGATGGAGATTATGTGCAAATTCTAACGGAGTAATCCCTAGCAACATCTTAGTGCATATGCATTTTCTAGGAAGACAAAATCAAGCATCTTTAGACCTATAGTACTAGCTTTATCAAATTTCACCTCAAGGAGCATAGTGCGGTAGGGTGGTAAGGCGACTCACAGCCAAGGGGTTTGAAGTTTGAATCCTATGGTCACTATCACACTTTGTTGCGCTACTCTTCTAGGCTGCAAGCAGCTGCAAATGTGACAATCTGACCAGTTAAATGATATATTAGGTCCGCCCAGGGCAAAAGTGGAGCCAACGTAGGGCCTGCATGGGCCCTGGCTCCACCTCAATTAAAAAAAATACATGTAAATTTTAAAAAATTTCATTTGTTATGTATAAAAATGTTGAAAAATGATATTTCGGCCCTAGTCAAAATTTAAAAAACTTTAATTCGGCCCACCTCATGAAAAATTTCTGGCTCTGCCCCTGACGTAGGGTGCCTGAAGCAAGGGAAAACCTTGAAAGCATAAGGGTATGTCTTTAAGGATTTCATACTGAAAGTGTAATAGCATTAAAAAAGTTTAGCATATTTCCACCTAGCAGAGACTCTGAGTTTCAGGACTCTTCATTACAACTTGAATTTTCAGAGACTATTGGGTTGATTGAACTAATGCACAAAGATTTGGATTTCATGGACGGCCAGAAAACTGTTTTTATATTTAAAAGCTGTTTATTCTCTAGCATATTGCAACAATGGCTCCATTGTTGAGTCCTTATATGCAGCTTCCTTTATACAAGTACATTAAACACTATGAGATATAAAAATAATTTCTTTCCTTCTCGTGCCAGGGACATTTAAAATGTTGTTTCTTATATTGAACTAACTTCAAGACCATAAATGAATTCATTTTAGATAGGGAGAGAGAAAGGAGAGATGGAAAGAATAAAAGACATCAGCCTCCAAGAACACAATCTTGAATTCAAATCAACATTCTTATTATGTAAAAGAAGTTGGTAATCGCTACCATGTATCATATTATTATGTGATGTTATCAGAAGCATGGAAATTATTATAGTCGTGGAAAATTAATACTGTTGGGGCAATCACATGGTGCAATTACTCGCGCGGCCTGAAAAGTGGAAGCTCCGGCAAGAGAGAACGGACGCAGCACGCTGTCAGCCAAGGCAGCAGCAGAAAAATGAAGCAACCCCACGCCTGTTCAATGATGATTGCAGGAAGCCCGAGGAAGAAGACGTTCCCCTTCCCCTAATTTCTGGGCCCTTTTTGCTTTCTTCCTCCCACATCCTTCATTTCTTCCCCACATGCAAGATGCCTTTATTTCTTCCCATTGCTTCAAATTTATATGTTGTCAAATTTTAGGAACTTTGAGTGGCTTTATCACATGGTGTCTAAAGCTGCGATGTTTATGGATCTATTTGGACCGGATATCCGACCGAATTGCCTGAAAATTGTTTGATATGGAAAAAAATTTAATACCTGATGAAAAACCTGGATTGAACTTGGATTTAAGAAGTGACATCCAAAGGGGTTCATGTTTGGATTTGGTTTTAAGTAAATTTTGATCAAATTCAGATTCAGTTTCAACTAAATATCTTATACCCAATATTCATTCAGGTTCAAAGTCGATTTTTAACATATAATAATGTGGTTTACATTTAGTTGTTGACTTAAAAGTCAGACGTAAAAAGAAAAAAGTCAGGTTCGAATATGGTACAAATCAGATTCCCAACGGTTCAAAGCGTCGGTATTTGTACAATCAGTGCCAGCTTCCTACACCAAAACCATGTTTTGCCCACGGCTAAAGCCGTCGGCAGTTTTCCTTAGTGTAACATCCAACAAATTGGCTATTATAAAGGGTACATCCAGTTCCATCGGTTCACATTCCTAACTGACTTGAAGCTCTGCACTAAATACAATAAATAAGTTAAACAAATGCACCTAAGTTTGATCTCCCTCGATAATGAAAACTTGATTTCTCTATTATCAAAAACAAGTTATATGAACAGATACATAAGTTTCTGAAAGCCCAAACCAGCGGCTTTGGCGTTCCCTTAGCAATGGAATGAATTTCACTCTCGCATCCCAAGGAAAGAGAAAACAAAAGTCCAAAAGGAAATTAAAGAACTCAGAGAGAGAAAAAGGGGAAAGCATGGATTGCATTGACCGGCAGCCTACGCTGCATGTGAGCGCACTCATTCTTCCTTTCAGTTGAAGCCTTGAAATATTCCCCGCAATTCAGGAGATGATTCCGGCGCTTCTGTGGTGACTAACATTATTCGTCTTCCTTCTTCATCGCCTACCGTTTCCCCATGCCGATAGCTTCTCAGTAGATAGAGAATGGCTGTCGCCCGTTAATCTAGGCGGCACCAATTGGTTTAGGACTCAAGTGTAGAGCCTCTGCAATTTCTTCTATTCCTTCTCACTCATTCCTCATGTGTTTGCTTATTACAGATGGATTCTGCATTATCACTTGGTGTGAAAGCTTATGGATGAAAGTGCATATCTGTTACATTATTGTGCTCCTCAATCCTCAAGTTCAATTTGCACTCTTGGTAAGCTGAAATGGTGTCAAGGAGCATAGGATAGCTGGCCAGGTTAAGAGTCTATGAAAAAGCAGATTTCTAGTTTGATTCTCATGGACGCTTTATTTCTTAAGTGGTAGGCATGACACCTAAGTTACCATCATTGACACTGATGCACGAAGGAATAAGGGAGTCTTCAAGTCTTATTTCTAAACGATGGGTTGTTAACCTTCTGCTCGCCTAGAAATGAGATACCTAACTTAAGTTACAATCGTTGACGCCGATGCACCTCTGGACCCCAAAAAGGAGTCATGAGCCTTTTTTCTAAATGATGAGTTGTTAACCTTCTACTCGCCTGAAAATGGGATATCAAACCTAAGTTACCATCGTTGATGCTGATGCACCTTAGGAACCCAGAGGCAAGGGAATAAGGGAGTCTTCGAGCCTTATTTCTAGAGATAGGTTGTTAACCTTCTGCTGGCTTCAAAATGAGATATCAAACCTAAGTTACCATCATTGACGCTGATGCACCTTAGGATCCCGGAGAAAAGGGGAATAAGGGAGCCTTCGAGCCTTATTTGTAGATGATGGGTTGTTAACCTTCTGCTCACCTAGAAATGGGAAACCCAAATGATACAACTTTGATGTCTTGTATGCTACATACCTTGTCCAATCATATTTGGCTCTTTTGGTACTTAATTCTTGTCATCAACTGAACTATTTTTAAATCCAAACGCAAGATAAGCGTTCAATCTCGAATGCAAATCCGAGTTATATTGACAACATTCTGCAGTGAAAGTATCAAGACAGAGGATGCATCAAGGTCTACTGTCTAATCCTGGAAGGCTGATGCCTTCCTGGTTCGTCTCTTGCAAGACCAACAAAAAAAAACTCTCGCGTGATTCTCTGTCAAAGTCTGTAACTATAATCTTCTGATGTTGATCAGCACATCAAAGCTTCTAATCTCTGGTCAGAAATAATTGATCTTTGCCTGCATGATTGAACAAAGCCACAAGAAAATTATTTGCATCGTGTCCGATCCAGCCCATTCGCAACTGTAATTTGCACAAAGAATATGAAGGGTGAGGGCCTGCGGCCTTTTCGAGGTGCCTATATACCTAATCCCTTTCTTATTATCAAGCTTCAAATCCAGGGCTAGCTAGACTCACGAGCAGTGTTTTAATAATTTATTGTTCATATGTATATTATGGCAGAGGGATGATAGCACGTGATGTAAGAGTAGTTATTTGCTCATTGCATTCTCATTTGGAGAATAACGTGCTTTCACTTAAATATTAGTTGCATTAAAATAAATAAGCACATTCATTCGAGGTTATGAATGGCCGTGCACCATTGATCTTAGGAATTAAGATAAGGTTATATATGCGGCCCGGACACATGTCTAAAGTGGCCTCGAACATGTCCCTAGCAGCAGTGGCAGAGCCACATGTAGGCTCGTATAGGCAGTTGCCCACACCAGCTTCTCAATTTTCTTTCAGACCGTTTAATGTTCACTTTGTTATACATGTAAGTACCCGTTTAGGTATGAAAACCTGTGAATCAGTGCCCCTTCAAAAAAAATTTTCTAGCTCCAACATTGCCTAGTAGTGTCGGAGTTAGGTGTAGGCTTGTGCGGGCAGTTGCCTGATTAACCTTACAGACTCTCACGTCGGCCCCAAACACACACATGTACAAATGCATGCGCGCATGCACTTGAAGCTCACAGATCTAACATTGGCGAAGACATTCAAGTCAAATATATGTGTTCATTTCCCATACTTATGTGCCCACATGACATGTATCGTATGTACACATGTGTGTGCGTGTGTGTGTGTGTGAGCATGGGCATTGTAGCAAGAATTTACTTCCCTTACTTTTTCCTTTGTCTTTAGCAACAAACTTCAGTTTCAAGACTCAATATATGTCATAGGATTGGCCAAAAGGGATTCAAGACAAAAGGCAAGGAGGTGCCCATATTACATATAGAGGAATTTCTCTTCAGTTTCTGATGGACCACCTGCCTGGTGATACCACAACCACCTCTCCCCATTTGCTTCCATCTGAATTTATTTCTGAAACTGAACTCATTGTCTTCACCTGGAAGGCCAAGGAATGCCAAAAACAGGTATTCCAACTGTCTGTCTCTTTTCCCTTGTACAAGTTCAGTACATTAGTGGAAGCATTTGAACATCCATTTGCTTCGCCTTCTCTAGAGATGCAAATGGTTCGGATTCAGGACCACTTGTGCCATATGTTACTTTATATTTGAACGGAACACAGACATATAGCGTGGTGTTTGTCGGGTAGATGGCACAAAAAAGATACATTGTCTGTTTGATTCTCATGGACGCTATGCTCATGTGTTTCATAACGTGGAGTTAGAGTACCAAAAAGTATATTGTTTCCTTAACAGGCACCAATGCAACTCTGAACCCGAGGGGCAAATGAGAAAAGGGGGGAGTAGAGCTCGGCTTTTTTCTCTGTTGCGGCCACCTTATGCAACTAATCACCGATCTTACATCAAACCCTCAAATTGAACCTTTTTTGGGGGCGTTCCTCGATTCCCGGGCTTCAGCCGCTGTTGCGGCCGGCACCGAACCACGCCTCGAGCCGAGCACCGGACCGGCCACAAGCCGTTCCGCATACGACCGAGGCAAATCGCCGGCCCCCATCCGCTTCCCACCCGGCAATTTCATGCACTTTTTGACTCCCTTTTCAAAGTCTTTTTCATCTTTCCTTTGCAGTACTTGTTCGCTATCGGTCTCCCACCTATATTTAGCCTTAGACGGAATTTACCGCTCGATTAGGGCTGCATTCCCAAACAACCCGACTCGTTGACAGCGCCTCGTGATGCGTCAGGGTCCAGGCACGACGGGGATAACTAACCACGGTTATGTTCAGATTGATAAAACACCTAATCATCTGACTCCTTCATTAATATTTTTTCGATGAGATAATAAGAAATCAACTCCTTTGCTTGAGGGAAGAACCAACTGGCCATTTGATTCCTTGTGTAGGCCTTACTCACTTCTAGGTCATTTGAAATTGGAGACGAGGATGCGTGGTAAGGTAGGAGTAGGAAAATTAAATATTGTTGTAGAGGAATGGGTTCACTTCTTGAAGAGGCAAGAAAGAGTAGAAGAGAAGCTGGTAGTTTCTATAAACCATGTGGGTTAGTTGCACTCTTCTTGCTGCTTGTTTTTCACACTAGCATCTAATAAATGCTGGCCCATAATTTTCAAACCTTCACCCAATAATTTCCACATGCTGTTACCAACATAGTCCTTTTGTTTCTCTCTCAAGCAACAAAAAATACATCCATGAGAGAGAAAGAGAAAGAGAAAGAGAGAGAAACACGGAAAACATTATTCCATGAAAATTTTTTCCACATTCACCTAAGCAAATCTTTAGATCTCAATCTAACATTTTATACATGCATACGTGTACGACTTCGTTCGACTTATTATACATGTGTGTGTGTATGCATACGCGCATATGGACAAGCAAACACTAATAAGTATATATGCAGCCAATCTATACGACAAGAAGTTAGTATTAAGGTGCACTCTATGCCTCACAGGCTTCTACAGTGCCTTGCTTCCATGAAGAGTCCAGGTAGACGCTCCTTTGTTCTCTAGTGGGCCTTCTTGTAACTATTTCGCGTATCTGGTGGCAACACGTGGCGTCTGGATTCAATGGGTTCTCATCCCGGACGTCGGTGCGGGTGCGGACCCAGGTGTGGCGCATACATGGTGCAAGAGTGTGAGTTGTCTTTGGGTCACTCATGACAAATATGGGCCAAATATTTTATGCATTCATGCACAGACAGACATGGACAAAAAACAGATGGGTTGCCTTAGAAGATTAGTGTCTTGCTTCATTTTGTAGCATCCTGACAATTTTCATGTGTGTCCACAGTTCAGTGATCATGTTTCTTTCTTCCCCACTAATTCACTAAACCCAGGAGTTGGCTTCAAAATGTTCTCCATTAAAGAAGCTGGCTGTCTTGCTTAGTGTTCTCTTCTTTGACTAAAAAAATGTGGAAATTTTGGAACCACACTCAACTAGAAGTCCAAAAAATGTGACCAAATTCTTGAAGTTAGGAATGAATCCTGGTTGTGGTTGCTGGTTTACCAAGCTTACATGTTTTGAAAAATTGGAACTTTGACCCATCAAGTTCGGCTTGCGTTTACTTTCTCGTCCTTATGATCACCTAACCAGGTGGTTGGTCGAAAGGATGTCAATGGATTGAATTCGAATCGGATATCTGATTAAAATACTTCGGAAAGATCAAATATGCGAAAGAATTTCACATCCGATTAAGATACTAGATCTGTTTCGGTAATTCAGAAAACGACATGCAATCGTATTTGGATTCGGATTTAGTTTTAAATGAATGTCAAATTAAATTTGGGTCGAATTCTGTCTTGGGTATCTATTCATTTTGAAGGTTGGTTCTTAACATATTATAGTATGATTGGGATTTCGATTTTTTACTTAAAAGGCAGATTCAAATGTGAAAAGAAAAGTCAGATTTGGACCACATTCATCTGGTACATTTTAAAAATTGGATCTGAATATGTATGGGCTTTATCGTTCATACCTAAATCAGAATTTGAATTTGAATTTGAATTTGTATTTGTATTTGTAAACATATGATTAATAGAACATGGTAAAACATGGATCCAATTCCAAATGAACTGACAATGCCGTCCAATTTTGACTTGTCTTCTCTAAGGTTGCATTTGGATGACACCCTTTTGGAACCCAGTGTTTGTAAAAACTAGGTTTTAAGAAAATCAAGTTTTTTAACGAGTTTTAAAGATTTTGTGTTTTTGTTAGGGTGAAGCAGCTAAACGGACCAGGTTTTCCACTCGCTTTCACAAAACCAGGTTTTGTCAAAATTGGATTTTCTCTGTTCTGATGGCACCCAAACACTTGGAAAACCTGATTTTTCGGAGGCAAATCCCGGTTTTGAGATGCAAAATCTGGTTTTGAAGTGTCACCCAAACACCCTTAACATTCGTTCTCATTGAAAACTAGTTTTTTTTTTAGTGGGTCCACTTGGCTAATAAGTAAACTTAGCCAAAAAGTATGGCCAGTTTTGTGTTTTGTGCCCCCAATCATGTAAAAACCGGTTTTTCTGCACTCAAAAAAGTTAAAACTCTGCTAACTACTAACTCTTTGGCGAATATTTTACCTAACCCTAGCATGTGAAATATCAAAGAATGAAGTCTTTGGAAACCTCACTTTTTCAAGATCCCCTTGACTAGAAAACTAGAAGTGGGTGGGAGTCAATTTCTAAGGGCGTTGTCAACACGGGACTCGGAATCGACCGATACTTATCGTATTGATTGCGAAACTTATAAGATATTGACTGATGTAAAGCTTGAAATCTCAAACATTTTTGTTCTATTAAATACAATTTGGAAGTTGATCGATCCGGCTAAGCACCGTATCGGTCGACCGATACTGAACAAATGAACAAGGAGTATCGGTCTTCGTAGTCAAGATGCTTGTGCCGTGGGTTTAGGTTGCGTGGGCCGTTTCGTTTTTCTCCTTGATTTGGGGTTGGATGGGCGGAGGAGTGGGCTCGTGGATCGATGCTGATGGTTACTTTTAACGGACTCACCATTCCCGTGATCACCGGAAGGCGGTTGGGTTGACCGCTAGCAGTCAAAGCACGGTGACCCAAGCCCCTAACCTTCTCCGCCACCCCCCACTTGCAACGGCTTTCTTGACAGGATGTTCGGGTCCGCCGTCTGCCCCGAAATTCCTCGAATCCAAACCCATTGTCCTTTTCCTCCCCCAAACTGAAAAATGAAGATAAAAGATTATACGGAATGCCATATCTTTGTATTAGGAATATAAATTAATTACGTAAAAGATCAAACAACAACTTATTTTAAACGCATATGCTTTAATAATATAATGCTCTTATTATCAAAACATTTTAAGTTCAGTTCATGTTAGCTCACATGGACGATTTGGTCCCATGTCAGTTAAAAAGTTTTAATCTAAATTCTCAAACCAAGTTGTTCTGACGATATATATATATATATATATATATATATATATATATATATATATATATATATATATATATATATATATATATAT
>JAANDH010000069.1:524626-543465 GCA_011799765.1 Nymphaea thermarum
TGAATACCAATTTAAATTCCAAAGGTAATCTGAGTAAGAATACGTGAGTAAATATCTTATGTTTCTAGGCATCTCATGCCTAAGTTACGAAATCTGAACTCAACTAGACCAGATCCAAACAAGTTGGATTCTTCATAGCCCAAGTCCGACACGGATTTTGATCCTTATATATCGGCCCGATGAAATGTATCATCTTGACCATAATTAGTTGCAAGGACGTGAATCCGGATCTGGAAATATATATTCTCAGATCCAACTGCTCTATATACAAGCGAGCTTTGTCACCTACTTCCCGACTCGAAACAACAACTACCAAAACTGAATTTGCATGTGATTATTAATTGGATTTGGATTTGTTTACCAGGCTTTTAACTAATCTACGTCAGATTCGAGTCGGTGATTGGATCGATGCAAATCAATATCGGGCACCACATGGGCGGTGGTCCAGGACAAGTTGCACCCTGTTTGGTTCATTTACCAGCCGTATCGGATACATGTTCATTCCAAGCAAGCAAGTGTGTGATGGATGATAGATTTTTTGCTAGCAAGATCTGAGTTTGGTATATCCGAAAGGATTCGCACAATGGTTGGGGCGGAGGTCGTCGACAGCTAGTTTTTGTTTTGAGCTACTGTAGCGTCAACTTTCTATGCTGCAAAAAAAAAAGTATCGGTATGTAAATTGAAGCATAGTCGGGGGCATCACCCGATGCACCAAAAGCAACGCTAGACCTGCGGGTGAGTGAAAGGACGGAGACTTCGGCCTTCACTCCTACTCAACTGAAGATCAGAATTTAGTTTTTAAAAAGTGTCTAAATTCTAATCCTTATTGTAATTTGATAACATTGTTTAATCAAATTAAATCAAATTCTATAGAATCTAAATCGGACCGATTTCCCAACTGCTGCATCTTCAAAATCCAATAACCATAGAGCAGAGTGAGACCCAAAATGACTAAAATACCCTTGCAAATAGGGCGGAGGGAGGGGGCCCACTTAGGCCTTGGCTCCACCCTAGCTAAGTATAAAAATATATATTAAAAAATTTGAAAATCTTTAGTTGTCTCATGTATTTTTTGTATCCTGATTTAGTTTGTTCATACCCGAATAAATTCGTTGGACCGTTTGGCTCGATCGAACGACCGTTTGGGTCGCTCCAAAAAAAAATCTTGTTTTCACCCCTGGCTGCAAAAGCAAAAAATGAAAGGAAATAAGGTCCTTTTCTAAATTCGGGTCTCTTTTGTAGGAAATAAGTGACATTTAGTTGTTTTTTGTCACTTATGTTTTTTTATTTTTTGAATAATAGTTTTCTATACTTTAGAATTGGTGAATAAAAAAAGATCGATACATAGGTTATTTATATGATCAGATCTTCGCTCACGTGGGTAGAATTATGCTTGTAATGATGTTCACAAAAAGTGTTGGAAGTACAGTACTAGTCCCCAAAAATCTCGTGAGAAAATTATTGAGTTTTAAAACATTTTTTTTTTTAACAAAAGGAAAGCCATCGATCTTTATTCTTTCATTGGGATTGAACTCTCCTTGTTTGCTAGAATAATGGATCTAAGTAGGAACCCGATCCATTTTCAATTATGCAAATCGGAGAAACCCATATTTATGATTACTCGGTTCAAACATTTCGTATCGGATTAATAAAAGATTTTAAGCCCCGATCTAAAATGTTAATAAATAGAATAAAGGAATCCGCCAATGCTGCTAAGGTTCAAACATTCCCTATCGGATTAATAAAAAATTTTATGCCCCGATCTAAAATGTTAATGAATAGAATAAAGGAATCCGCCAATGCTCCTAAGTCGCATATGTTGAGAGTGAACTCACATATGAGCTCGTATGTTAGGAGCAATTGCCTACATATGGGTAGTTGCCAACACCAGCCGCTCAATGTTTTTTTATTTTCACATTAACGTCTTCAAATATTTGTTATGTTACGCATATTTGGATTTGGTACATGAAAATGTCTTTTTCATAAGAAAGCATATGTACTTATGAACATATTTTTGAATAGCACCATTAAACATAGAATCATTGCGTCTAACATTTAATTTCCATATTCAAGAACATTCATTCCTTGAAAAAAAAAAAATGTTCTTAAATTATGTCTTGAAAACATATAAGTGAAAACTAATATTATTCTATTAAACGGGTTGCCTAAAATGGGTCGGAGCCAAACGGCCGGGTATCTCACCTTTGGGTGTACCAAACGCCAACATTCCACCGACCGAGTAACGCCTTTCACTCACGACCCGCGCGCCATGGTTCCGAACCTACCTTTAACGTAAAAAGACGAAACTGGGCCCGCGAAGATCCTTGTATACAGCCTTGTCCTGTTAAAGCGGCACGACAATCTTATATACGGAGGGGTATTTTAGTCATGCGGGAAAAGTCACGTGCTCTCCCTGTGGAACGGCGAAGAGGAAGAAGAGTGCCGGCGAGAGACGAGCCTTTCTTTTAAGAAGGTTACGGGAAGCGAGTGTTTGAGAAGCGTAAAAGAGAAGGAAGCGGACGGGGAAGCGACTGCGCATTCGGAAAAGTTTGGGACGGACGAGGCTTTGCGGTCCGGAGTAGTTTCGGATCCGGATGTTCCCGATCCGTTGAGGCGAGGAGCCTACGGTCTGGGATCCGTTGAAAACAGGGTAACGTCTACTTCCTTACGTGTGCAAAATGTAATCGTTTTTTTGTCCGGATATTACGATATGCGGTTATCCAGTTCTGACCGGATCCCGATATGAGGAACCAATGACAAAATGTGTCAGCCTTGATCTTACCCCGTTAGGATCTTTTCTGCCCATTTGGCTCTTTTATATATATATATATATATATATATATATATATATATATATAAAGTATTGATGGTTATACGATAAGGAATTTTAGAAACATACAGAAAATTTGATAAATGAGTATCACATCTTATGACTTCTTATCATCGAATTTTAAACTCGTTGTCTTGTATAATTTCCAGAACCTTTTTGATATGAATAGCATCTTTGTAAAGTAAACTGCATAAAGAATGTAAAATTTGTGACAAATAACGAGACTAGATGACGAGTCTCACCTGGGCTTAGAAGACCCAAAAGACAAAGAAGGAACAAGTTGGTAACCTCTATTATATATAAGAAACCAATCTCAGGAACACACATGTATATGCCTTTGGACCGCAGCATTCTTATCTCATTATATTACGGTCATTTTGTCTCATATCTCATTCCTATATATATATATATATATATATATATATATATATATATATATATATATATATATATATATATATATATATATATATATATATATATATATATAATGCTTAGTGGGGTGTAGCCGTGGGCACTACTTTCTTAAATTGCAAACAATTGTAGGTGCTATTATTGGGTTTAAAGGAGTAACTGTAAGTTCTTCCAAATCCCAGTGACTATCTACTGCTGAGTTTAAGGGAGTAACTTTAAGTTGTTCCAAATCCCAGTGGCATAGCCATACATTGGTAAATTTAATATATATATATATATATTCCTCCAAATATAAATGTTTCTAAACATGTTCCTTTTCAATTTTTTTTTTTACTCTGTCACTGCCAAATGCCAATGCGGCTTTGTACCATGATGGCAAAGGAAACAAACCGGATGCTTTTGGCATGGTATCTTTCTTTTATATATATATATATATATATATATATATATATATATATATGAAAGGGAAATATGCTAAATATAAGAAGGATCTTTTCATAAAAAATGACACCATTATGCTAAAAAAACTTTATCAAATTGTCTTAATAAGACGATGGTTAACCATTTGTGCTACGTGTTTGTGTGGGAGACGAACAGGGTTTGATGTGAACCCACGTAACATCTAGATAGTTTCGGAACAGTCTCGCATCCAAAAAAAAAAAAAAAAAAGTGCAAATAAATGTTCGAAACAGTCCTCTGTCGGGCCGCTTTCATTTACCTTCTGAAACATTTTTATAACCGGGCCGAACCGATTCTGAAAGCGATATCGGTCTCGAATTTGGATCCGATAGAAAGATCCATAATCTCAAAACGGATTTAGAAACAAAAAAAAAGAGAGGGGGTCCACGAGGAAAACGGAAAATCATTTCTATTGGTCCACGTGGCCGTGCGGGTCCCACTTTCGTGTGAAGCCGACACTTCCTCACACGCGTCAAGCGAGGGCGTCGGTGATGGCACGCGCAGATGCGTGCGTGTTGGTGCGTGCGCTGGAGTATGTGTGTGGCAGGTGTGTGCGTTGGTGCGTGCGCTCGAGTGTATGTGTGTTGGAGGCGGGTGGGGGACGGAGGAAAATCCGTTGATGGCGGTTAGGGGAGACTCGTTTCCTTAACTATGGTTAGTGGAGAGGGTGGGAGGGTTAACCGGGGGTTTGTGGGGCGTCCGGGTCGGGTCGGGGCTCCCCTTTTCTATAAAAGACCGTCCCGATGGGTGGTTTTTTTGACTGCGTTGCTTTTTCTGTTTTTTCCCCGCTGTGTTCTCTCACTCACAGTGTTATCTGCAAGAGCGGCAGTGGTGACGACGGCGGGGGGCGGAGGAGCCATGGCGGAGAAAGCGGGAGCCCTGACGGTCGTGGCCTTGATTATGGTGGCGGTGGCCATCGGAGGGCTCTCCGGCGTCCGAGGGAGCAGAGAGGAGGCGGATCTGAGGTACATTGCCGCTCGATCGCGCTTCTTCTTTTGTTTTTCCGGTTTGGAGCTCGGCGTCAGCTCCTGCTCTCTGAGATTCGAGGATTTCGATAAGAGGACGCACTTTGTCGCTGTTTTTCGGTGATAGTGAAGGAATTTAGGGGGTTCTGGAGAGTTTTCTGGGCTTAGTGGACAATTCTTTGAGTGCTGGGAGTTTTGAGTGCGAGAGTGGGGAACTTGAGTGGCTTATGGATGATGATAAGGAGTTTGCGTCGGGTTTAGACGTGAATGTAGGGGATTTGGCGTTCTGAATGACAGAGAATTGGTTGAATTAGCTTCATTCTGCTTGCGATCTGTTTTCTCTTTTACTTTATCCTGCGTTTCCCTTTACCTCTCCGCATTTTCGGGAAATGCAGAAGGATTTGACTGAAGCACTTTCGACCTTTTTCAGTTTCGACGATTTTCCTGGTCTATCTTTGAGAAATATTTACAAGTTTTATAAAGAACGAATGGATCATCTCTTGAGTTCTCTGGTTTCTGGATTTGCAGCACGCTTTTCTCTTACTTCAGCGGAATCTTACAGCAGGCGAAATCCTTCCAGTGGAAGCGTATGTTTTTTTGTTTTTTCCTTCTTGGTTTCTCCGTCTGATTTCCACGTTCGTACTGAAAGGTGATGGGAGTATTTCTGTGTTTGCACTAAAATCTGATTTGAAATACACAATGCGATGGGGGATCAGAGTGCTGCTTCTAGTAGATGGATTTTTACTGCTTTACCGACAAATAAGGCTAAAATTACTGCGGAGAAAAGGAGGAGAAAATCCTTATTAACTTGTGGCTATGGCGGAACAGATCTTACATAAGTCCCCATTATTTTTTTCATGTCAATTCCAGTTGCTCTTTTCCAATTTTACCCGTAGCTAGCGCTCACTATACTAGCCCGAGAAAACAGGGGGACGAGATGAGCATTTTTTTTGGGCCCTGTGTGGCAGACGTTCTGCTTTTCGGAGTGCTGCTGCTTCTGGCGTTATAAGCATTTTCCTTAGCTGTGCGCTATATTAATGGCTTCTTTTAAGTTTAGTTAAAATTTTGCTTCCTGGCCATTATATAGGTTTACTGCGTCAGTTAGGCCCTGAAGCCTCGTGAACCACATTCAAGTAAACTAGGATGGCAGTTCTCTTTCTGTTGTCATCTAGAAGCAAGGCCTCAGCCCTTGGATCCACTCTTCCCACCAGATCCTTCCTGAGATCAAGAACCAGGTTCGGTACTCGAGAATTTAGTCCCGGGTCGCCGATACCCGTTCTCCTCTCTGTCGTCTGCTCTGTTTGGAAGTATAGCACATAACATGTGCAGATCGTTAATGTGTGGCGCATGGCGAAGGGAGGAAAACGGTTGCTTTCGTTTTAATGATCGTGGATGCATTAGGCAGCCTTCCTCCTTTTGGAAGTCGGGCTGGTGAGACCTGAAGACACTATCCATCGGCAATTTCGGGTGCAGGCCTTTCACTTTTTTTTTTTTTCTTGGGGAGCGGGTTCTGCGTTCCCGTCGACTCCCTCTCGGTTTTTGAGTCGCGCACCTTTTGTCCCTCCTTCCGGCACAGATCAAGTATTTCGCCGTTCAGGGTCTGTGCTTCCTTTTCGTCGAGTGGGAAAAGAGTTCGAACGTCGCCGTCGGTCTTAGAAGGAAAACGACCCCATCGACCACCATCACGACGCTTGAGCTGAATAGAAAAGTTTGGCTCTGGGCTCGTTTTAGAATAACAACTTAATGTACCGCCAATTATTATTACTGCAATCGTTGTTGCCAAGGTACCCACATTCTATTATACTACAGAGGGCCTGGCTGTCTTTTTTCATATAGGGGTAAGAAAGTAATTTAGGATCAACCTGGATATCGGTCCGCCTTTCAATGTGGCACCGTATTCTCTAATATGAAAATGCTGACTCCATTCTTATGTTTTTTGGTTATTTTCTCAGAGGAGTTAATGCTGAAGCGTATGAAGCGGAAAGAAGGCTGCAAGCAATCAGATCTAACACGTTAGTATTACCTCTTTCCTTCCCTTTGCGCTTCCCAGAGTTGGCTTTTACTTGTGGGTTCGGAAGACTGCTTTTATTTCCATATTTTGGGGTCTTCATTTACTGTTAAAATTTCCCTTCGTGCATTTCCAACTGATGTGCTTGTTACGCTGCTTAGGTCTTTCATTAATCCGGTCGTGGACGACCCAGATGCCGTCGCAGAGATGGTCACCATGTAAGTCCTTTTTTCACGTCTCAGAACCATATCTGCACATGAAGTTTGAAACTTTATTGCGATCGATTGTCACGACTGAGGGCATTCCGTGCAATCTCCGTAATACCGTCGGCTTCCGGCTCATAAATGTATCTTTCAACAACTTGTGACCTGGCAAGAGAGGGGGGAGGGGGGTGGGCGGCTTTGGCAGTGGGTCACATGAGCTGTCTGATCTTGCTACCCCTCGATCGAGTTCTTGAAGCGAACTATTTAATCGCTTGTCCTGAACCCTGTGGGCATGTGCTATGTCTCCCTCACCTTGCTAAGCCCTGTGCAGATCTCAGATGCTAATTACTTTCCCCGTTGTTTTCAACAAGGTGGGCCTAGGATGGTGTGAATATAGTGACCAACCCATACGTGCTAATATAAAATTAGTCGCTACGTAGCCTTTTGGCCAAACCATCTACTTATCTCTTTGTCTGATGCATGTCTAAGTTTGGAAGCTTTCCGTTAGGGTGGATTTCCAATTGGTTGGTCACACTTGTGATAAGAAGCAGTACATGAGCTGTGTAGGAATTGACAACCGTGGTTTGTTTTGAAAAAAAAAAAAGAAGAGGAGGAGGAGGAGGAAGAAGAAATCTAGGCACCCACCAGATCGGATCGGCCTTGCATGTGAGTGCACATGCACAGGCAGGGCATTTATTTGTTCTTTAACCTGATTACCTCAGAAACTGACAGGGGTCGTCCGAGGTGTTTTATGAAAAGCAATTTGTGAAACTTTTTTTTCTTCACGAGAATGACCGGGGATACCCCTTTTGCGTATTCCTTGAGTCCCTTCATTCTCCGCGCGCTTTTCTTTTCACTTTTGTAACTGAAATAAGGAACAGGAATGCCAACTCTAGGTGGGTCTCTGACACCAGAGAAAGAGAACGAACCCCTTAACGGTCAAAAGACTGATGATCACGCTTCTGTGGTACCCTCCTTGGATGTCAGATATGATAAGCCAGATGGTTTTCTTGCTCGTTGCCCCCCCTATTGTCCCCTTGATGGTTGTTGCTCTGGGGCGGCAAAATCCCTGCGCTCTCCTCCAAGCCATGGAAACTCTTTTTGTGTCAAGGGAAGTCTTGACGCTTTTCGTCCTCGTTGTGCCAGGATGCCCAGACCAAGGAACCAAATCAGTAAAGAGGATTCCGTTTCCCTTCAAGCCTTTAACTTTCCCACGCAGACCATTTCTTTATGAATTACGACCTTCTGCTCTTCACCTTTCAGTTTTACCCTTTTATGCGTAGCACTTTATGGTCTAAGGATAAGCAGGGAAAGGGTATCGAACATCATTGAGATTTGAGTGCGGAAGGTATTTTGGTTACTGGTCCTAGTGGCCTTGTATACTCGCGTGTTTTGCTACTGCCATATGTTGGGTGAAGCCGAGCCGGTCCGAGCTCAATGAAAATTGCACTCAACCGTTGACCTGACCTTTTGGCTATGTTACTCATTCACCATTGGCTTGAAAAGGACTGCAGAAACCCCTCTCTGTGGACTCGGGAAGCAGTCGGTACGGTAAGTGAAAACTTCATTTTCGGGGATACTTTTGCACATAAATTCGAAAACTTACTTTTTTTACAATTTTTTAAAATAGTCACGCTATCCATGAAAAGTATCTCACAAGTCACAAAAACTGCTGAAACGATGTCAATGCGGTCTTGCGATAGAGAGTGAAACTGCACAAACTTTAACTTTTTACTTTTTCAAATTAATAAAATTCACAGCCAAAACTTTTATGAAAAGTATAGTTCCGTTGGGAAAATCATAAAAGACTAAAAACGAGAGTTTCCCTTTAACAACATTTTAGCACATCATCCTTATGAAAAAGCATATGGGAGGAGGAGCGTTCGTAAACTGGTTAGTGATTTTGACACTCTTTCCTGATATAATCTGCAAGTCACAAACTTAGCATTCATTTAATTACTTAAATAGAAAGTCTGTGCTCCGTCAGGAATCAGGAACCACGCCTCTGCTTGAGCCGAAGAAGACACTTGCAGGAACCCCCTTCACGCTAATACACGGGTTAAGAGGGTTGATTCACCTCGTTGGTGATGCGGGACCCCTGTGTCTGCTAGCCTCGCCTAGCATTTAAATCATCCAGGATCCGTGCTTGAAATAATGCACAAGCTACGTCAATTTTGGGATACTTACTACGACAGATTCGTCTGTGGGTCACCCGCAGATTAGTTTCTCGTTGGCATGCTGTCTGCTCCTGTAAGTCAGTTACTGAAAGTTACTTCAAAAGATGAACTAAACATTGGAAGTCGCCCACCACTACGAGTCTATTGCAACATCCACTTACTAATCTAATCGCGGAATTAGCACCCAATTCCTCATGTGTTCTAACATTAATTTTCTTCTTGCCCTTTCCCAGGAGCATTAGGAACAGCACGGCACGGAGGCAGCTAGGCTACCTCTCCTGCGGTACCGGTAATCCCATCGATGACTGCTGGAGGTGCGACCCCAACTGGTCGCGCAACCGTAAGAGGCTGGCGGACTGCGGCATTGGGTTCGGGCGGAACGCCGTAGGGGGACGCAATGGCCGGTTCTACGTGGTGACGGACCACACGGACGATGACCCAGTGAACCCCCGGCCGGGCACCCTCCGCCACGCAGTGATCCAGGACGAACCCCTGTGGATCGTGTTCAAGCGGGACATGGTGATCGTGCTCAAGGAGGAGCTCATCATGAACAGCTTCAAGACCATCGACGGTCGTGGCGCCAATGTCCACATCGCGAACGGCGCTTGCCTCACCATCCAATTCGTTACCAACATCATCATCCACGGCATACACATCCATGACTGCAAGCCCACGGGCAATGCCATGGTGAGGAGCTCGCCGCGCCACTACGGCTGGCGGACCATGGCCGATGGGGATGCCGTGTCCATTTTCGGGTCCAGCCACATCTGGGTGGACCACTGCTCGCTCTCCAAGTGCGCCGACGGCCTCATTGACGCCGTGATGGCCTCCACCGCCATCACCATCTCTAATAATTACTTCACGCACCACAACGAGGTCAGTTTGCTCCTCCCACAGAGTCTTCGCCTTCCCATTTATGCACTATTCTTTCCCGTAGAGTGTCTCGAGTTCTAGGGTGGAGCCACCTGCTCTTCTCAAAATCCTGCTGTTAACTCTCGCTTTAATTAGTTAAAGCAGATACCGAGGCCGGTTAATTTTTACATAAAATAGAAACCAAGAATAAAAGGGAATCGTTGGATGGGTCCTCTTTTTCTCTCTTTATTACAGGATTTGTCATCTCTCAATAATCCCTTCCGTGACCTTATGTGGATCAAATCATGCCACAGTTGACATGAAGAATTTTTGACGAGACAAGAAGAACTTGTCAGCAGAGACGGAAGGCGACCCTTTTGGTCATTTCTTTTAGGGGAATAGTTCCGTGCTGTTTAATGACATGATGTTGGCCTCTCTTTCCTTCCGTTTCTTCCTGTTACTTCTTGGTCTCACTCCACTAAATTGCGGTTTTGTTTTTTCTGCGTTTGAAGGTGATGCTGTTGGGGCATAGTGATTCTTATATGAAGGATAAGGAAATGCAGGTGACCATCGCTTTCAACCATTTCGGTGAAGGTCTCATTCAGAGAATGCCCAGGTAAAAAGAATGCCACAAGCCCTGAATTACGGTCAAGAGGAAGCCTTGTTTTGTTAACTTGTTTCGTTTGATCGGCCACATTAAGCTTCCTAAACACTAAGCACCTTTATTTCTGACATATTGGAACCAGGATACTCGGTAATACCCTTAGAAGTGGTCCAGCTCCTAACCACAAAGGCCATTGCTCTATTGGCTCTCGTGGTGTATTTTTCTATCGTCTATGGAGAATCTGAATCTAAAAATTACATATCGTGCAATAGGGATATTGACGATGGGTCCACAGTATTCTGCAACATAGAATATATACAGAAAGTGATAAGGTTTGAGTTAGGCCCACGCCCGTCCAGCTGCGGGCTGCCAATTAGTCAACGTTGTCTGCCGGAAC
The DNA here is from genome assembly GCA_011799765.1 of Nymphaea thermarum. Lineage (NCBI taxonomy): Eukaryota > Viridiplantae > Streptophyta > Magnoliopsida > Nymphaeales > Nymphaeaceae > Nymphaea > Nymphaea thermarum. The sequence continues at coordinate 535,536 of JAANDH010000069.1, forward strand.
CTTGACCCCCTTAACCGGAGGTTAAGAAAAAAAAAAAAGTAAAATTAACCGCATTTCTTTCGTGACGTTTTTTTTATTTTATTACATTGCCCTAGTGGATTCTCTTGCTCGCTTGTTTGCTAATTACTGCTCGCTTGTTTTGCCGACAACAGGTGCAGGCATGGGTATTTCCACGTTGTGAACAATGACTACACGCACTGGGAGATGTACGCGATCGGAGGAAGTGCGTCCCCCACCATCAATAGCCAGGGGAACCGATACTTGGCTCCTCTCAATCCATTCGCCAAGGAGGTAAAGTGAAAAAAAAAAAAAAAAAAAAGCCCCTCTCGCACACTTTAGTTCTCGTGCCTCTCTCGTCCTTGTTGTGGGGGCTCGTTTGTCATTTAGCTTTTTGCCCCAGAGGCCTATTAGCCGTTGAGTCAAAACGGAGGAAAACACCCATCCTGCTCCCTGTATTGGACAGGACGGCCAACGGTCGGATTGTTTCGTGCCATCAAAGATCAAGCTTAGTTCAGTACAGGGACCATCAACTATGTGAGCTCATCTTGGTTCGGAGTTTCGGACCATCACGTCCGGTTATTGGGACCGTCACTGTGCGTACGCGTCCTACGCCAGCCACGTACCGCATGGCAAGAATGGCCACCTATCGCCCGTTCAAGTCCTCTAACGGTCGCCAATCATGCGGCTTGGCATCGGTAAAGAAGCTCATTCTATCTGCCAACGGGCAGGCTAGAGCCTTTCACCGAATCTGTACCTATGGTGCACGATTATTACGAAGCAGATAGCAGTAAAGATTGGCCAAACATGCGCATAGGGAGATCTTCTTGCCCGAGCACGGCGGAAACCGTGCCTGAGCACGCAGCAGAGTGTCGGTTACTTCTGCTCTGTAGGAGGGAGTGGCCCACCCTGGTGGAGGTGCCCTGGCTCAGGCCGTGAGAAGGGACTAACATCCAAGCACAGGATCCTAAGTCCGAGAAGGGACTAACATCCAAGCACAGGATCCTAAGTCCGTGCTTTTGTACATCTGTACTTTTGTGTATGCGGACCTTCGCTTTGGGAGAGAAATCCCAATCAACGAGGGACCCATCTCTCAGCGCTTCAGCACCGAACAAGGGCCGAATGTGTAACTGTGGGTAAGACCACCATCCAGTTCATGTCCTGAATCGCTGTCGGGAGAAGGTGACCCGTCCCCATCCTCCCTTCCTCTGTAATGCACATCAGCAGCCCCGGCACGGGGCACGCTTCATTATTTCCTTGTCTCCTTTGCTTTTTACGACGCGCTTCTGAGCTGGTGGGTGGGCGTTTTATGAACAGGTGACGAAGAGAGTGAACACGGCTACAGGCGTGTGGAAGAACTGGAACTGGAGGTCGGAGGGCGATCTCATGCTGAACGGGGCCTACTTCACCTCGTCGGGCGTCGGCGCCGCTGCCAGCTACTCGAGGGCGTCTAGCCTGAGCGCCAAGTCGTCCTCCATGGTGGGAATCATCACGTCCCAGTCAGGGGTGCTTTCCTGCCGGAAAGGCTCCAGTTGCTGACCGACGACTCTACTCAGACATCATCTAGTTGCCTCCCCCGAAACAACACCGTCTCCTCTCTGCAATTTACTTTGTTACTTCTTTAGAAGAAAACAAAAATGGAGTCCACCCTGACAGTGTACATTTTACACGGTCATCGGTTGCAGGAGTCCTGGGGTTCAACTTCATTTCAACCTCCCCCTGCTTCATCATTGGGTTTTTTTTTTTTTTTTAACGGGAAAAAGAAAAAAAAAACACAGTGAATTTATTGGGATTAATGTGGGCAGGAAAGGAAGCGTTGCTGTTGGTCCGTTGGTTTCTTGTCCTTGCGCCTCTTCCTTTTATCGTCCTTCCCTCTTTTTTTTTTTTCCCCTTTTTCTTGGGTTATTGTTAATGATGTAATAGCGCATGCTTTTTTAAATTACTGTTCCTCCATAGAAAGTTAAAAAGAACGAAATTCTCTTGTGACTATTGAATGCGGATCCAGTACTTTCTGTTTCGCTATCTCTGTGTTGAGATACAGACTCAGAGGCATTCATCTGTTAAATCAAAGAAATCCGGAGTCCTGGGCTTTTCACTTTGTTTGTTTGCAAAGGCTTTGTTCAACCATTAAAACTCTCTCCACTTTAAAACACACTACAAAAAATGAAAAGAGAGAACAAAATAAAGAAGAAGAAAAGAAAAAGAGCAAACAGTACTCCTCATCCATCTCCTCTAGCAAAGATTAACCGAATAAACAAAAACAGAGTTGAATGGAACAAAGATTTTTTTTTTTTAAGGAAACAAAAATCAAAGAGTTCTTATGTAATTTAACCGAATAAACAAAAACAGAGTTGCACAATTAGCTTAATCAGGTAACTTGAATGGAATCGTTGGCAAATTGAATTGATACAATGTCACTTGACGTACATGATTTTGAAATGATTTAAAACATATTTTATAGTTTTAATTTCGATTTCTTTTACATATTTTTATTTTTAAAAGTAATTCAGCTGAATCGGCATAGGTGAATTGACAAGCTACGCAGACAAGAATGACTTGTTTTTTTCTAGAACTCCCTTATTCCTTTGGATCCCATGTCTTGACTTTGATGCCATCGAAGATCATTCTAATATTCTCACTAATGAGTTACGCACGTAGAACCTCCGTTTCTTTGAATTCTTATTAAAAAAATATTTCAAACAACATATAGACATGCTAATATGTTTACAAATACAAATTTAACATAAAACATGTCTTAATTTAAGTTTTTTATGTACCACTTAATCTATACATATTCACGATGAAGTCTAACAATATACCATAAAAAAAAACAAGGAAATGATCCCTAGGGAACAGGCATTGCCTGGCCTTTTCATTTTCTTTCATTAATGACTATTATCGTAAGAGTTGGCCTTTTCGTAAGGTCCACTTCGCATTACAGCTATGGCAGAGTAGGGGTCGTCCTCATTCACCTGTCCTTTGTTCTGGTTTACAACTCACACACGAGTTCTCAGGCAAAGAAGTATGGCCCCGAAGAAGACCCCATATTGCACAGAAATGGCCAGATCCACTAAGAACTTAATAAATGCTGCATCCCCTGCCACCTTGCCCTAAAATATTTCCACCCGATTGTTAGGTGTGTTTGTTTCACTGTAGATCTCAGATCCGCGGTGATTTATTATCTTGAGAAGCACATCCTTTAATGCAGTCTTGGACCTAAGATCCGAAGCTAATATCAAACACAACCTTAAACTAATGACCCTAAGCCCAGATCTAGCCATGCCGGTCCGAAGGCAAATACTCAGACCCTCCGTCTAATCATGACCATCCGATGTAATGTCTCAAGTGGACATGGAGCCAATAGTTCAAATGTGGTTTCAAGATTTTTGGTTTCAGTCGGATCCGACCATTCATGAACTTAAATTATTTGAATCTGAACCATTGACATCCCTATCCGCTCGTATGTTTTCTTCAACAAAGTGGTTAGTGTTTGAGTCGTGCAAGCTGCACCATATAGCATATATGCACCATATAGTAGCATATATGTAACTAGCACTTTGCTTCTTTGTATATATATATATATATATATATACTCGACATTTACCTTTCTTTACAAATTATGCTTGCTTGGACACATGAAAGATGACACACTGGGTGGGCCTTGGAACATCGCTATAATTCAAATCTCATATGGCTGTTATTTCCTGCAAAATACATTGTTAAGGACGAACACTTTGTGACTAAGGAAGTACGTCCAAATAACTTTAATGTATTGCCGGGGGGTGAAAACGGGGGCGGCGGCAGGGGCCGTGGCCTCTCAGAAAAAAAAAAAAAAATCTGCTTGTAATTTTCAAAACTTTTAAGCTATTCCATATATAATTTTCTCGAAAAATTATATATTTTGGCCTTTGTCAAGATTTTGAAACAATAGTTTGGCCCGGCTTAATAAAAAATTTGTAGCAGAAATCCTCAACTGTTGCCGCGAGAGAGAGGGAGAGATACAGATATCCAGGCGAAACCGAGAAGCCATCAAACAGGCCATGAGATCTTAACTTGGATCTCAGCTCCGGGGTCTCAGAATATGAATATTGAAAACCCATCAAAACTGAGACTCAAGGGAATCAAACACAACCCAAGGGGTTAGAGCTACATTTGAAGACAGTGTACTGTCTACTTGGTACCACTCTCTATTTCATGCAGCACAGATGCATAGTACCCAAGGAAATCAAACTGACAATGTATTAGACTTTCATACTGATACACCGACTAGCTATTCTATGCTCCTTGAGGCACATTGCATCCAAAGAAATCAAAGTAATAATGTATGAGATTTTCATACTGTACACTGACCAGCTATTCTATGCTCCTTGAGGCACATTGCGTTCAACTCAAAGACACATATGTACCCTCATCGTGCCAAAAACAGTCAAGCAAACAAAAGTGCAAAACTTCCTTCACCACCATCCATCTTTTTCATGCATAAATCAGATGAAAAGAGTTGACAACCCAATTCAGTGTAAATATTACACTCCAAGCACACACTAATCGGCAATCAAACAAGCTCTTAAGCCATTAAATTCTAATTAAACAATTTAATGAACAAGTAAACAATTTCTTTACTCATCATTTCCGCATAATTTTCCGTTCTTGTTTGCATTGAGTCCCCCAGAATTTGCAGAAGCACTAAGGATTTGAGTAATCAAACAATCAACCAAGCATTGTGCCGGTGGGGAGAGAGAAGGACAAGCTTCCCACGCATTGGATCGCACTTAGGCATGTCGGCGGCAACGTCCAAAAAAGTACTCTCTAGTGGGGTTTGGACTTAATGGGACTTGTTTGGCGTGGCGTGGAACACCGCCAAGTTCGTGTACCGGTAGGTCTACTAGGTGAAGTACAGGTTTTGGAATCAGGAACTTGGTCACGTGTGGCGTGCAGCCAAACGAGATCGAAGGGCAATCCCACGGTGTGCTCTTGTCAAACGGCAATAATTGAAGTCCAAGCCCCAAGCGCCTCATAATTTATTGGGCTCCCAGTCGGTCACCTACTTACTTAGCGGTACATCAAGTAAGTTGGTTGGGATTTTTAATTAGAAGTGACAATATATATATATATATATATATATATATATATATATATATATATATATATATATATATTCATGTATTTTTTTTTTACTTTTTTGTTTTATTCAATGTTCTTGGTATATCAAGTCTCTCACTCTAAACTTCTAGATCGAGCAGCATTTCCAAATATGAGAACTTCTAAGGAAAATTGAACAAAAGGCCATCTTTTATATATTTACAGTTTCTCCACATATATATATGAAATAAAACTAAATATGTTAGTCATTGTATATGATTAAAGTAAAATAATTAAAATTCATACAATTTACATATAAACATGACTATAGGTGTTTAAATTAAAATAATTAACTTATTACATGACCGTAAGTTCGTATAATTTAATTTGAGAATCAATCTCATCCCGTGCAAGGAAAAGCTGCTATAAGGCTTACGAACGATAAAGTTAGAGATTAAAAACATATAGTTGGCAGTTCTAAAAGAGCATTTCTCGTATTAATGAGATTGCTTAAACGTGGATCCATAAGCTTAAATCCTCTTAGTACAAGCAACTATGAGATACTTATTTCTTTCACGTCATTCCTACCTTGTTATTATTGATAAACCCGTTTCCATTTTGAACTTAACCACTCTAAATTGACCTTCAAGCTTAAATGTTCTTCTATAGAGACGTTTACCTAATATAAGTGATACTGAAAAAAGCACGAAGAAACAATAAGAACTTGTGCGTTTGTAGGACAAATTTATCTTCATATTGCGTCAATGTTAGTAGCACGCTATAAGTTGTCCAAGAGATGGGTCGTCTCATCTACTGGACATCAATTTCTGGGGAATGTTTTACTCTTTGTCAAATGAATTTCAGTTGTAAAAGAAACAACTTGGAAATTAATAAGAAAACTTTGTTCTGATTACATCCAAAGTCTTTTAGGTTGTGTTTGTTTCACCATAGATATGAGATCCGTGGTGCTCTAGGATTTTGTATCCCTGGATTTAAGGCCCGAACCCCTCCATCCCAATCTGAACTTAAATCCAGGGTTTTTAACATGTATAGTAATGGTTTTTTTTTTTACTGAAATCCTTAGTTTGTTTAAACTAGGGATCTCCTAAAACACACGTTTTGATGCAGCCTCAGATCGAAGATCCAAGGCTGTCAAACGCAACTCTATGCTTTTCAAATTTCTTTTTTGGGATAACTTATCGCATGCTCTAATTTAATTTACTTGACATCATATATAAATAAATTTGTCTGAAAAGCAAACATGTGTAAAAATGAACTCGCAGTGTGCAGGGATTGCTAATTACAAGAGATGGATCTGAAAGGGTGTCACGTTGAAGGCCTTGAGCAAAATTTAGGGTTGTTTGCATAAGTTTTCTCAACTTCTCATAAGTGGTGCTTGGGGATGTCAATGGATCAGATTCATATCTAATACAATTGTTTAAAAATTGAGATTAATGCAAAAAAGAACAGTTTCAATTAAAAAATAAGACTGGTTTTCAATTTAAAAAATAAGACTCGAAACTCAGCCGCGGCGAGACAAAGGTGCATTGGAGAGAGAGAGAGTAGGACTCTCAATAGAAGGTGGTACCCATATGAATTCGGCCAGCTGATGCATACCGAACCGGTTGTGGTTCTGTCGCTGATTCGAGTCGACTTAGTGGATAAGAACCTCTCACCGGTTCGGACCTGACCCGGTTCGGACCTGACCGATCCACTTAGCTCCATCCGCACATCCAACTGCCGAATATCCGAAGATCCCATTCATAGGTATCGGCTCCGAACTGACCCTTCAACGGATAGATTTTAAAAATCTCCAAAGATTATACCCTCCGCCGTAATCCTCCACCAGGCTTACTATTCATACCTTGGACAAACGCGAACGAAAGTGCATTATAGCTCGACTGTCCCCTTCTTGGCGTTATGCTAATCGTCAACTGAGAAGACGGAAGAAGAAGAAACGATCATGGTTGCAATGGGTCGTTCTCATCATCTTCTTCTTCCTCCTCTTCATCAACCAATTCCATGGTGGACCGGTGGTGGTCCTCGGTTCTGATGCTCATCATGCTCTCTGCAGCTACAGTTGACTGCAAAAGCATACCAACAACTCTAGATGGTCCATTCACCCCTGTTACTCGCCGCTTCGACCCTTCTCTGCGGCGGGGAAGCGAGGATTTGCTGATGAACCACCCGCGGGTAGCCAAGAGGGTCGGCTCCATCTTCCCTGAGCAGATTGCTTTGGCCATTTCCTCACCTACCTCCATGTGGGTGTCTTGGGTCACAGGTAATGAATCACCAGTAAGTTCCTCCTTTCTGTGTCCTACTTCTTTGAGTACTTAATTGGAGTCATCGTTTCATTAATTATTGGCTGTTGAATATGAATGATAGTGAATATTAGAGAGAGAGAGAGAGGAAGATAGACATTGGGTGGTGTGCCTTTTTATTATTTCCAGATTGAACATACCCTCTTTTGACAGCTAAATCTAGATGTACAATAAGGAAACTTTCTGGAACTAGTACTGATAGAATGTGCAAAACAGAGTAAGAACAGAGGTGAGAAAGGGTGAAGGCAGGTTTACGTGGTTCGGCTGATGGTAGCCTACATCCACGAACAGAGAGAGGTAGATCTTCCTTGCATCATTAAAATACAAACAGTCTTCATATTTGTACATTAGAGGCCAACGCGTAAACATTGGTTGCCTAAAATGAGAAGGGAACGTTGGTGCAACGTTCAAAATGAAGGAGGACGTTAGTTCAACGTTTACAATAATTTTAGTTCCTTCCTTATTCATTCGATCAATGAATAAGGCAATCGCCCTCTCCAACGTCTCTTCAATTTATCACTCCCCCTCAAGTG
>JAANDH010000070.1:0-17582 GCA_011799765.1 Nymphaea thermarum
AGAGTATAGAGCTATGGCACAGGCTACTGCTGAAGTTATGTGGGTTAGATCATTGATGTTGGATCTAAATGTCGAAGTACCTCTTCCTATGCAGTTGTTATGTGATAACAAGGCTGCACTTTTTATTGCAAATAATCCGGCGTTTCATGAGAGAACCAAGCATGTTGAAGTAGACTGTCACTATACCAGAGACATCATTTAAAAGGGGTTTGTAAGTGCTTCACATGTTTCATCTACAGGGCAGACGGCTGATATCTTCACTAAGGCTCTTGCAAGGGGACCATTCCAAAGCTGCTGTTCCAAGTTGAGCCTATTTGACATATACGCTCCAACTTGAGGGGGAGTGTTAAGATAGGGTTATATTCAGCTTTAAGCTAGAGAGGGTACTTCTGTAATATTTTTATTCTTTTATAGTTCTCATGTACTTTCACCCTCTCCTCTAGTCTATATAAAGAGGAGTTAGGGCAGATTTCAAGTTAATCAAGTTCTTTTCTTCTAAACTTCATCAAATATGGTCCACGTACAGTTACTCTTCCATGAGCCCAGATCTGACTTAGAACTTTCCAATGCAACTCCCACGCAGTTGCTCGCGCTTTACTAAATCCACGTGGGGAACCTAGTCACACATACCTTTGATGTGTGATTAGGTTCCCCTTCCACACTACTCCACTACCTCCCGACCAGTAGAGAGAAGAGAGAAGGAAAGGTAGAGGAAGAAAAAAGGTGGGAATAGATGGGAGAGAGAGGAGGAGAAGAGGTCACCGGAAAGTCATGTCAGCCACCGGTGGAGAAGGGTTGGAGATCACCATGATACCATGTCACAGCCGGCATTCTTAGAGAGAAAAAAACTTCTAACCCTAATCTCAATAATAAATAGATTAGGGCAGAGGTAGATACTTACAAATAACATCAACCAAAAACAGAGAAATGTTCAAAGAGAATTCCTAACTATTAAGTATTGCAAAGGACCACCTAGAAACTTAAAGTCTTCTAATTCAACAATGATAAAATGAAAAAAAAATTCATATTTGTAATCCCATAAAAAGACTACAAACAAAACATTGGTAATCCCGTATTACATTAAAAATAATAAAAAATGCAAAAAAAAGTATAATGAACAGAAAATTGAAAGAATAAAACAATACACATGCTGGCTTGAGCTCGCTGTAAGTTCGATGCTTCATTTGAATCACAATAGGGCAATAAATCGGCCAACAAACAATGACAATCCCTAGAAGCTATATCGACAAGATTTGACAACTTATCATATCCTTTCCTCTAACGGAACTAGACTCCTTACTAGGTAGCAGAACAAAATTTTTTCCTTTAAATTTGAAGGTATAAGTGTTCTTGCTGCTTTTGTTAAAGCCTTACGATCATACTGCCGCAGATGCCCTAACAAAATATGACTAGCAGTCATAGGGGCTATGTCACACCTAACTACTTCGTTGTAATAGTGTCCCATGGAAATTTTCACTAAGCATCTATGGGCGATAGTGGCTTCATTGCTTCTCTTAAACCATGACACTTTGTAAGGATGAGGTAGGTTCTCAGTCTTTAAGTTCAACTTATCAACAATATATGAGAAACCATATTCTTACACAATCCATTATCTATTATGATACTTCAAGCATGCCCTTCACAATGACACTTTGTCCTAAAAAAGGCTATTTTGCAACCACTTATGGTGTGACAGGCTCTTCGGGGTTGTTAAGATATGACACATGGATAAGAGATTGTATATATCATCTCCATTATACATGACAACCTCTTCGTTCATGTGGGAGTCAGTCTCCGACTTACTCTCGACAACCTCATGATCAGACTTAACAACTTTGTCTCCAGGGTTTGCAATGACAGTTCTTTTGACTACATTAGGACATTTTGCTTGCACATGACCTAGCTCTTGACACTTGAAACAATGGACTAAAGTATCAACAGTGCAAGACTTGGACTGAATATTGAATGCAAGCCCTTTTCACTATTAGCGGACATAGGTTTAGACTTGGTTTTTGAACTAGAGTCTTCCAACTTTGAGGAACTTGTTCCCCAGGCTGAAGTACTCGGCTTAGGATGACTGAAACCATGACTTCAACATGCGATACTCATGTTTATACATGCGATACTCATGTTTATGGTTTAGGACTGTTTTACTTTCATGGCATGGCTACTGGCCTTATCTACTGTCTCTACTATAAAGCAATTGAAGACATCCTAATAGAGGAGCGAAGATATGCAAAATACCTAGTGACCTGCTGACACTCAGTCTCTGCAACCTGAACACATAGTGACCGGTGGTAAAATTCCGCAATGTACTCCATCGCAGTCCTCAACCCCTGAAGAAGCTCATGATACTCTTGGCACTCCCTTTCGGTAAAGCTATGTCACAATGGTACGGGGTACGGGTACGGGGTACGGGTACGGGTACGGCATTTTTTAAAATCGTGGTACGGGTACGGCGACTATTATATATAATTATATATAATTAATTCAAAAAAATAGTTATTATATATAATTAAACCATAATTATTATATATAATTAAACCACAAGTAACTTAAAATCATGATTTTTTTAAGTTATAATGAAACTTCTTATGTTAAAGTAAAAAAAAATCAAAAAAAAAATCAAAAACAAGTATTTTTTTAAGTTTTTTTTGTTAAAATAATGTTTGGATCTGGATCCGACCCGGATCCAGATCCGGGCCGTACCGGTACCGTACCGCCGTACCGGTACCCGTACCCCCGTACCGGTACGTGGTACGCCACCAAAGTGGCGTACCACTGTGACTTAGCGGTAAAGTTTGAAGGGACGAACTTCATCTGCATCAACTCATCTCTGCACATGTACAAATCATGTACTATTCCTGTACTCACTACATCTGCGGGTGATCCTGTTATCTGGTGGAGGCTAAAGGAACCTATTGGTGTTCTAGTATGTCATGGTAATCAAACGTGAACTTCATTGCATATGTCCAGTCAAAGAATGATTTTGCATCAAATTTGCCTGTGAACTTAGACAACTCCAGCTTGAGGCCGTATGTGGAGGGACTCTCCTATCTGTGCTCCGGTTATCTGTCATGACTCACTATTCCTGAAGGGTGCTCGTTCCAGAAAGCCTTATCTCTAGAATTTGTTATCTCTAACACATCATCATCACAGTCAACATGTTGTGGGGGTGGCTGACCCTTTGTCCTCACATGCAGGTGTTCCTGATGAGCCTGTTCATGCTGCAATTGGTAGCCTCGAGGCTGCCCTTGTCAGTCCTGCTGTAAGAGCGGGACCAATCTAGGGAGCCCAAGCAGTGCTGTAGTATTGCTGGGGGTACCTAATAGGGTGTAGTCTGAGGTTTGGGGAGAGTGTTCGTGTTCTGGGTAGGTGGGGTTTGGTAGGGCCCATGACAATAATTGGGGATGATGCAAGTACTGATAGCTTGAAAGGCTGAACCTCGGGTCCTAAACTATTTGTCAGATGAAGATCCCTATATGGATAGGTGGGACTTCGAATTGAGCCCTGTGAGGAATGGGGGGTCAAGGTGGGGGCTCGAGTTGTGGTCCATAGCATGTGAGTCCTGGTTTTGGCCTGACTCAAAATGAAATTGGGGTGCCATTGGAATCCGTCTTGGGTCAGTGTATTTGAATGGATGCACTTCTTTTTAATGTCACATTGACAGTTATCATATATTTCCATCTTACGATGAATGACATCGTGTATGTTAGGTTTGGTAATTAATGTCTCCAAGCAGTCTAATAAGCCCTTGTTTACTTCTCTTTCCATTTTAAATGTTGCAGATATCTCAACGAGTATATAGCTAATTTATTGTGGCATGAAGGGCAGATGAAGTTGCCTAGACAGACCTTTCATCTATAGTAATCCATAATAAAACTTCTTCTTTTCCTTGAGGTTTTCTCTAATAGCCTCTTTTGCTTCATTCATAGCTTTATAGAACTACCTTATGACAAGTCTATCACTATCGATTAATCTTAAAACATTAACAAAGGGTCTGCTGATTTCAATACTTTGGCACATGATTCCCAAAATGTCTGTTGAACACAATATCTACAGCTTCCCTTGACTTTGTCTTTCAAGCATGTAGATATACAACTCAGTCATCATCAAAAAACATCTGCCTCAAACCATTTTGATGTTTCACTATACTCTGTATTGTTCAATCATTTGCAGTAGATCTACTTTGTGTGGGCCAGATCAGTTCACCTCGATGTGTATACTTTTTCGTTAAGCTCAACAAATAAGTATGATTATAAATGTATTTTGTAATTTCTTGACATTGTTCAACACTTGATTGTATCTCATTCATCTTTGCAAGATTTCCAAGCATGAGATGAAAGCCATGAGTAGCACATGGAATTGAAAGGAATGGTGAATTCTCTGAAGTCAACATTCTTACCTGCAGCTCTATATTTGCTGTAACTGTCTCTGGTCCTGCTTCTTGCATAACATCATTAAAACTATGAAACAAAACATCAATAATCTTTGGAGTATCTAACAAATCTAGATTTAAAAAATATAAATATTTTTTTACGACAATATACAAAAGAATTTATTAATGTTTTTGACAGTGTATCCATTCATTCATTTCCCATGACACTATACCAAGTTTCTTTCCAACTTAGTAGGATTTCATCACAATATGTTCTTTAACATTTTCATCAAAAATTTTTTCCTCTCAACTAATACTATAGTTTTTGTTCTTGTTGTTATTATTATTATTATTGTTCGTTGGTACTTAAATGTTGCATCAACAATTTTTTCCTCTCACAGTTCTATCTGGGACAAAATATGGCCTAAGACAAACTAGAGGAAAATTTGGACTTGGTGCAAAGATGGTAATCTTTATCTTTGGTCTGTTTATTGTTCCCCTTTTTCCTTTTATTGCCATTATGTTCTCTGCAACTGCTGCTTTACATAAACCCAATAAAGAATCTTAAAGTTTTCATTTCTCATTCCTCACAGTTTTTTGTTGTATTCGTCCAATGCATTTTCTCTTTCAATACCTTCAAGAATCCTGAATTCTCCTTTTTCTAGTCTAGTGAGTTTTGGTTCATGTTCGGGTATGGTGCCACCAAGATGGCCCCATAACACTTTCTCTTTAATTTGAGCTTGGAGAATACTAGTTCAGACAATACAATTAGAGCCGTTAAGTTTGACCCTGATAGTAAATGATCCATCATGTTGTTCAGCTATCGTGAAAACTTGCAAGGAATATAGAAAATTTTGTGATACATATCACGAGGCAGCAATCCAAAAACTTCCCTGAAAATATACTTGAATGACCAGCAAATCCCCCGCAAACTTGCAGCAGTCTGGTTCTTTCAGGCAGAAGAATGAAGATCGATTGGAGAAATGTTGAACAGTTGGTGACTAGTCTGATTTGCACCGATTTGATTCTTCAAAAATCTAACAATCTTTATTGCAGCAACTGATGATCAATATGAAGAGAGCCTCAGAAAACATTCACACTAATCCAATATACATCGATTGATGTATATAGACGTGCATATGTATAAGATTAAAATATACTTACTATTTACATTTTGCTATTTTAACAAAGTTCTTGTAACAACCAGACCCGCTCTTGGGCTTGGGCCCCTGGTTTGGTGGATTCCAACTCGCCCCCTAACAGTTTCGGCTCCAACCCCTAAAAGGCTAGGAACCAGGACAACCATTTATGTAATAACCCCCTTTATAAACCCTTGAAGATCCCTCACAGTCTTCAATACAGACTAAATTTTTGGGGAGTTATAGTTCTGGTACATAGCTTATTTGTAATCACCAATACCCTTGACTTCCAAAGCGGTTCCATCAAGGTGTAAAAACATTAGATGCCATTTGAATTTGTTCATATTTTGTCAAAAGAGATATATTGGGGATAAATGAAATGAAGCACTAGAATCAAGAAGCAAGGGCACTTTCCTTGAGAGGTACCTGAAAAGATGTTATTTATAAAGAGAAAAAGGTTGGGTCATGTCTATGCATTGGACTGGATTTACTTATGTTGTATTATTGTAACACCCCATTGAAAAGTTTTGTTCCATGTCCATGGTTATGAGAAATCTGGGGACATATAAGTTATAAAAGGTTTGGCTTTCTTAGCCCTTTTAGGGTTGGAACTGAAGCTGTTAGGAGGCAGGCTGGGATCTGCCAAACCAGGAGCCCGAGTGTGTTGGAGTGGGTCGGATCGTTACAATTATTGTGCATGTAACAAGGTGCAGACTTGTTATTTTGTTGCTTATCTATTTAGTCTTATGTCATGTACAAGTTAAGGACATAATAAAGATTAAGGCACACCTAAACTGATTGTGGCTACCATCATACTGTTCAAAGAATCCTCCTTCATCTCTGTCATCTTCTCTTTTTGACATGGATGAATCTGGATAACAATTTCTAACATGGTATTAAAGAGGTGTTAAATCTGGGACAACTTGCCCGAAGGAATGACCTTGGAGACCTCTTGTCTGCTGTAAGTCCGGATTTTCTGGTATCCTTTCTCTCTTCTCCAGTTTTATTAATGTCTTCCTTCTTTCTGATTTTTTTATTTCTGCTTATCGTGCTGTTTTTCTCTGCTTCTTATTTCATTGAGTAAATCTTTCCAATCTTGAAAGACGTCAGTTCTGAAACCCTAAAAATTTCAGAAGTCTGAAATCTCAACGTCCTTATTGTATTCCTGAAATCTCCAATCTGCCAAAAAATAGAAATCTGAAAGGCGTCCTTTATTTCCATCATTCCACCTTCTTTCCTCATCTTCTGCCATTGGCTTTGTCTGTCACCACTCATCTTGCTTCTTCTTTCCTTACGTGCAAATCTGATTTCAGTCGAGCTCAAAGGAAATTATAAGTTTGGCACAGTTTGCAAACTCTATAAGACCTTGTTTGCTTGGGCTAGAATACCTCGTGGTTGTGACCTGAAAAAACATTTGTACTTTTTTTTTTGTCTGTCTACTGATGAAAGTCATTAGTAATTGACTAATTTTTTCAAGAAAAGAAAATCAAATCTAGTGTTCTATAGCATAATATCTGGAGTTTGGCTTGATTGACTGTTTCAACTTAATCTCAGCCAAGTTTGTCATCATATCGACTCTTCCAAAAGAAAGGGCAAAAGAAAGGAAGGGGAAGATTAACCTGTTGTTGCTGTCTTTTTATTGACTGCCTAGAGTATTAACTAATTGAGCAATTCTTCATCTCTGCTTGAGTATCGTTTGGATTCATATTTATTTGCATTGAAGGTTCTTTGGTTTCTTTTCTTTTCCTTGTCGTATTCTAGTTCCTCTTGCATTCTGGAATGGATTTTCCAACCCTTCATTTTGGAATCTCCAATTTTCTCTGTTTACTTATATATGAAAAACTGAATAAGGTGAATTTCTTGACATGGAAAAAATAGATCATTCCTTTTATAGAGAGTTAGGGTCTCCTCAGCGCCTAGACGGAAGCACATCAGCCCCACTAGAGTTTGTTCTTTGATGGCAAAGGGTGAATTTTGGTGCATCTAGCCCAGCTTGAATTGCTAGAGAAGAAGGGGCTCCAAGCGGCTATAGGCCAAGAATCTAGAGTATCTTGATTGGATGAAGGACCAATCAATGGTTTCCTACGGCACTGTCACAAAAAACGCGTCTTTATTGGAAAAAGACGTATATAATATGCCAAAATAGAGTCAGCCGTATTAAACGTGAAAAATGCGTCTTTTTTAAAACCCCCAAAAAATAAAAAACGTGAAACAAACACGTATTATACACATTGTTTTGCGTTTTTTGCATATTTTTTATGATTTTTTATTTGTTTAAAATTTTTAGGATTTATTAAATGTTTTAATCTTTTTAAAAGTTTGCCGAGATTTTCCTTTTTAATTCCCGAGATATACAACTTTGTGATGTTATACCCGAGAAATTCCTCGCCGTATAATACCCGTACATGTTGTTTGTGACAATTCACACCCACCTTGTGGTAGAAGGTACTTATAGACATTCCTGATGGCTGCTCTTCTGTAGAACTTTGGGAGAAATTGCCATAATTCATAGATTTCATAGGCCAGGATTCTCTTCTTCAAAAGAGAATTTCAGACGTTGAGAAAGGATTTTATGTTTATCATATAGTATCTAAATAATATGAAGATCGTTAGAGACCAACTTGCAAATGTTGGGTGCCCTGTCAGTGATGGTGAACTTGTTCGACAGATTTTGAATGGGTTGGGCTCTGAGTACAAAATGGGATGTTTGTCTATTTTTGACTCATTTTTGAAAATGAACACTAGAAGTTAAATGCTTCTTAAAACATGGACATGGGTCCAAGACACCTCAAGGGTTTCTGAAGCCCTAAAAGGCATGGACACTCTGAAAGCTCAAACATCATACTGACACTCACTCCAAATGAAGCAGCGGAGATCACTGAAAACTTGCAATTCGACTAGTCCCTTAACATCTAAGCTAAGATCCTCTTCCACGTTGATTTTAAATTCGTTAGAGTACTTCTCATGCTTCCATGTTGGTGTCCTCAAGTAACTGACCTTTGAAGCTCCTTGATAAACATTTTGGTTTATGGGCTTCGGTTGAGTAGATGTTGATGAAAAATATTTTCTTTGCAATTATTTGTTGACAGTGTATCATGATGTCAAAGAACCAAACTGGTAAAATGCTTCTTTGCAATTTCACACATTTAAGCTTTTTTAGTTTCCTAATGAATTTTCTTCTCACCCAGATAAGTTATTTTCTATTTGGTTCCATTACATGTTTATATTTGTCTACGTCTGTGTGTATGTGTTTCTCTGTTCTTGCAGACATACCTCTGTGGTCACATGAGTATCTAATAGCTATTCAGGGTCCCAGTTTGCTACATTATTATCTTTTCCAATTTCTCCTATACATGGTTTAGATATCTAAAATTTCCATGTGCTTGAAAACTGCAAGCTGCAGTTTGAAATGGTTAGGTAATATAGTTACTTATGCAGGCATTAATTTGGTCCAAAATGAGTACGGGGCTTCCAATTGAGATTCGCTCATCATTGAAGGGTCAAAATTATGTTTCTTTTTGCAGGCTGGATATCGATATTCATCGGTATGTATCAAACTTTTGAGCTACTTTACGTTTTCACTCTCTTCTGGCTTGAATGCTTTCAATATTTTGGCTTTTTCATTATTACCTGCAAACTAGAAGTTGAAAGACCATGCTTTTACTAATTTCTTCAGGAATGTTCCTCATGTTCATGCACATGAAAAGCTGGATAACAGGGAAAAATGGCATGGGGCAGAAATTCAAGTTATCATTGAAGGGAACTGGACAACTTATCGTGTAATTTAAACCATTTCCATGTTGCAGTTTGCATCTTATGGTTCTTTTAGTGTTACATAGCCTAGTTTCATTGCTCTGCATTAGTAAACTTTAATTTATGGTCTTCATAAGACCTTGATTCTGGATCAATAAATTCTGCTTAGATGTCATTTTTTCTAAAAATTCTTGAAGCATCTAGGAATTGCAATCAAGTTCTTTTAGTTTGTAACTCATAAATTTTTATGTCATGATTAGCTTAAAATTCCTTAAAATTAACATCGAATGAGTTTTTACAGTCAAAGATACTACACTATATGCGTCAGATGGCTGTCATTACCCCTTATGCTCAGTTTCTCTTCAGATTTATCTCAGACATAGCAGAGTAAGTTAATCTGGGCACCATGTCAACAAACATTCAAATGATTTATTTCCTGAAAAATTAATTTATATGCTTGTTGCAGTAAAAATATCACAGTACGTTTTGCAAGAAGAACTGATGTGATGCCTCCAGTTCCTAGTGAAACAAAGCACCACCCTTCTGCTGTAGATTTGTTGCTTATCAAACGGCTGATTGCAGAAACTTCAAAGCAGAATCTTCTACAGTTTCTTCAGCATGAATTTGTAAATATTAGCAAGTCTCATGCTGATCGGTTAATAGGTGTAGCTTCTTTCTTTTGTAAATGGTTTCCTTTCAGGTCATATCTATTGATGGTTATAATAGAAATTTGACTCTTTACCACATATAATAATGATCAAATATATCCTAAATATTCTATGTTGTCTCATCTGATGTTTGAAGAATGAACCTTACACTGGCTCAGTTTAGGGATAGCATTGTTTATGTTTATGACAGACCTTTCCTTGTATTTTCACTTTTCAGAGAATATTTTATGAAACCCTGGTGCTAGTTTCTGCTTGTGTTAGTTTTCCTTCTCCACATGCATCTTCGGCATCCTCATATGTTTAACAAGCAGTATGTTCTATCAATCCTTTGTAGGGGAAATGGGTCCAGATTTCAGTCCCAAGATGTCCGTGAAATCTTTGACATCTCAGCAAATTGTACGTATGCATCAGCTGTTCCGTCAGGCTAAATTTGATGATCCAAGTGGTGATGTAAGTGTCGAATCAGCAACTGTGCCTGTTATTTCTCTTTTTTCTATAGAAACCTTTGGTTGTTGCTTGATGCTATCTTTCTTATTTCCTGATGTCACATGGAAGCTCCTATTTGGATGGTACATCTCTATTGATATGGCTGCAGGTGCAATATGGGACAAAACACAAAAATGAAAAATATCAATGTCAAACTCAAAGGACTAAAATTGGAGCCAAACTCCAAATGGTTGAAGAGATCTCCAAATGATCTTGTGAGAACTTCAGGATCAAACAATTAAGGCATTCACAAAACACAGAAGGTGCACACAAAACACATAAATGTCAATGTAACAAAATTATATATCTTAAAAAAGTCATAAAGAGCAGAAAAAGTTATATATTACAAGAGGAGCATACCCCCTGTATATGCAAGAAAAGGGACAAAGGGATTAGAAAGGGAGGAATGGCTTGCCAGCAACTTAGCTAGCGGATAAGCCAACTGCTGAGCCTAAACCGCTGGTTTATCAATTGATAAAATGTTCAAATAAATAAAATAAGAACAATAGAACATAAATAGCAAAAACAGTAAGCAGGGGAATGGTTATATCTCTGACCACTTTAGAGTTAATTTGACAGGAAACATTATTAACTCAATCTTTGACTTTAAATGTGTTCTCTTATTCACTTATTCATAAAAAATTAATTGTTCTTATAGCATCAAAATTTTGATAGTAGAAATTCAGTGTTTTTTCATGTAGACAACTTCAATCAAACCATATTTTGTACTAAATTAATATTAAAAAACATGTTCTTGTTTTATATTTTCTTTAGGATATTTTTTACATGAATTCAAGTAGTTTGGCTTTTTGTCCCTGACCTAATAATGTATGTGTGTGTGTGTGGAAGGTTTGGTGAAAAACTTGACTAATTAATACTCTGAGATGGCATAGGGCATTTCAATTGTTTTCTTCAAAAAATTCATCTCTATGAGTTTTGCTTGCTCATAGAAGGTGTCATCACTTTAAATGCATATGGCATTTTTGTTTTCACAACACAACTTTGATGGAGGCTTTAGATGTGCTTCATATCTTCAAGCATATTCTTCACCCGAGCAATCCATCTTTGGTGATTCCATAACTTCATATTATTCTTGTGGATGAGAAAGGTACTTTTAGTTGTTTCTTACCATTGAGTCACCTGGTAAAACAGAGAATTATGATGTAGAACATTTTTTGTTAGGTTTTCCTTCATCTGCATTGGTATAACTTGTGAGATCCAACAATAAAGATGAAGAATAGCCCTTTAGAATGAGCATTTTTAATATATCTAAAATTTCTGATCTCTAATGTCATGTGTAACATAGTATATCGTACAATAGTACCATATCTTTTGATATGTAACATTATGTTCAACATGAGGCTATATGTATCATATGACATAAGGCTGTATTATAAGATACAATATAGCATGCCTGGTACTATATTATACGCCTAGAATTTTTTTGGGGGAGGGGGATCTGTACCTTGTCTTTTCACAATGGGTTATAAGATCTCCCTCACACTTAGGCCTGAACATGAGCTAAGTCGAGCCTGAGGTCCGCTCAATTGCTTGGCTTGAGCTCGACTCGATCAATAATGTCCGAGCTCGAGTTGCGACTCATTGACTTGTTTAAGCTCATTTACCTAGAAGTATGGAAGGAAAGAGAACAGAGGTAAAAAATTTTGAAGTTCGAAATTTTTATCCAAATATGAAATGGCTTCAAGTCACATTGTATGGCAATGGTGCACACGAGTGAAAGAAAATGATCAGCTGACAATAATTTATGAGTATTGTGAAAAGGACTTACCAACACCAATCTCTTGGCTAAAGCAATATTCAGCTAGGCACATGGTAATGTTCGATAGGGGTGAACAAAGAACCGAGTTTGATCGACTCGGCTCATTAAAGCTCAAGTCCAGCTCGAGATCGAGCTGAGTCTTTTAGCTCGCGAGTCGAGTTCGAGTCTTGACTCGTTTATGTTACCGAGTCGAGTTACATGTTTACCGAAGTCAACTTGCTAAACTCGACTCGGCTCGAGTTTCATAAACCGGTTCTTGATTTGACTCATACCAGATCAGTTTTTGAATCACAAATCAGTCCCTATCTCAATTTCTCAAAACAGGAAAAAAAGGGTGAACTTTCTTTCTTTCACTGTTTTTCTTTCCCTCTCCATTAATCTCTTGCCCTCTCTTTCTCTCTCATTTAAGTCAATTGCTGTTTTTTTCTCCCTCTCCATTAATTTCTCTCTCTCTCTGTCTCATTGATCTCATTGGTTCTCTCTCTTTTTTCTTTCTTTGTCATTTAACTCGATCTCTCTCTCCTCCTTAATTACAACTCTCTCTCTTTCAATCTGCCGTTTCTTTCTCTCTCCATTGGTTGCACCCTATCTTTCTCTTATTTATTTATTATCTGACAACACCCTTTCTCATTCTCCCTCATTTCATTCTCTTGATTGACGACACCCATTATTACCCCCGTTTTCTTTCCTTCCGTATTTTGGTTATACAATCATTATTTGGTGAAAAGTTTCAAAATCAAAAATTTTTTAACCTCCATTCTCTTTCCTTCCATATTTCTAGCTAAGCAGTTTACTTTCTTTTTGATGCTACGAGATGTTAGATCAAATGTGGCTACTGAAAACATGTGACATATATCTTGTATATGGATCTGGATCATATCTAATTTAGATGTCTGTTTTATACTGTTTTACATTGTCACGTTGGTGTTGTGGCATTTTTTTTTTTTTTGCACCTTGCTATTGTACTCTTTTATCCATTTTTGTAACATGCTTTATTATTAATGAGATTAGGGCACACTCAATGCAATGTGGCAGCCATTGTACTGCTGAAGAAGCTCTTTCTCTTGTTATTCTTGTTGCCAAATGTTGTACAACTCTAGAAATCAACACTTGACATGGTGCCAAAGCTGTAGATCAGGCACAGATTACTTCCAAAGGCATAATATTGGAGATCTTCCAGCTGCACCTGTTTAGAGTATTTGGGTTCTGTTTTTCTCCCTATCATCTGTCTTCTATCGGGTTTCTTTTCTATAACTTTCTTCAAATCTGTTGTTCATATTCTTGTCATTGTTCTTCTCTGGTTGGCTCGTATCTATTCTTATCCTATTTGAACTGCAATGTTCTCTTCTGCATCCATCTGTTTCTGATATTTTGAATTTTATTTCTGATCTGCTACATTCTTCCATATCCCAGTCTCGTCACTTTTTGTTTCTGCACACCATATTTGTTTTCCTCTTGCTGTTTTCCTTTCCAAATCTCTGCGCCATTCTCTCCTAGTCCCTTCAGGCATGTCTGCAGTTCTTGCTCTCAGTCCATCTTATGACCTCCTTGTTATTCCCAGTTGCAATCTGCGCTCTGTCCAGCACCAAGTAAATTTCGTTTTGGGACTGTCCGACATTATTACACGTACATAACTATATCGATTGTCTGCAGTAAGTTCTTATCTGCTGTGTTGGGAAAATCAACGTAGGCAAATCAAACATCCGATGTAGACCTTAAATTGATAGTGTGGATTTGAAATGGATCCAAAAGTGAAATTTGGACCAAAAGCTATATTTGGATCTAGAATTGGTAATTTGGATCCAAACTTGATTTGGAGCTAAGTTTTGGATCTGGATTGGATCCAGAAATTAGATTTGGATCTGAAATTGATGTTGGATCCTAAATAGATATAGAAGTTAGTTTTGGATCCAAATGGGTTTGGTTCCAAAATTGATCCAGAAGTTGGTTTTAATCTAAATCAGATAGTTTGGTTCCAAAATGGAGAGTTAGATTTTGACATGAATTTGATTCTTTGGATCTGAAAGTTGCATTTGGTTCCAAGGGAGATCCGAAAACTCTATTTGAACATGAAATTGATAGTTTTGATCCGAAGTGGATCAGGCAGTTGGTTTTGATATAAATCTGATAGTTTGGATCCGAAATGGATCTAGAAGTTAGATTTTGATCTGAATTTGATAGTTTGGAATCTTTGGATCCAAACTGGATCCAGAAACTAAATTTGGATCTAAAATTGATAGTTTGGATCTAAACTGGATCAAATAGTTAGATTTAGGCCTGATTTTGAATATAAAGTGAATCTAAGGTTTGGACTGGATTCAAAATGGATATGGGGCTTGATCTACTTTGGATCTGAAAGCTAAATTTTGGATCTAGGATTCTTGATCTTGGGGCTATGAAGGTTGGGTCAAAGTTTGAATTAGACTTGTGACTTGAGTGAATGGTAGAATGGCATGGCAATATATGGATGAGGCTAAAAAATGATTTTTTTTTTTATGGGGTAGCAAAAATTTACAAGTCAGTGAAAATTTGGGGTGTTCACAGTAAACTATGGTAATTCTTGATAGTAAACTTACCAATTCCATTAATTTGATCAAAACCATAAATGATGAACTAGAAGCTCTTCATGAATGTGGTACTTGGGAAGTTTCTTGCTCATTTGAAAGAAATACAGAGTGTTGCAAATGGGTATACAAGATCAAGTATAAATCGAATGGGAGTAAGTGGATCACAAGTTCACAACCATAAATGATGAAATAAAAAATTTCATGAATGTGGTACTTGAGAAGTTCTTGCTCACTTGAAAGAGACGTAGAGTGTTGCAAATGAGTGTACAAGATCAAGTATACACCAAATGGGAGTGTGGAAAAATATAAAGCTCGACTCTATTGTTGGGAAGTTCCTAATAGGAACTTAGGATTGAAAATGCTCGTATCAGTATGGCTCTTGCATTGAGAATTACTGGGTGCTTAGTCAGCTTTATGTTAGGTGTTGAAAGTAAAAAGTTTACTTTAAGTGTGGTAGTTATTTGAATATTTAAAAGTTAGGGTTCTCTTCTGTCATTTTTAATAATTTAGTTGTTCCTCTTTTGTAAATGATACAGCCGTGCCCTAATCTCCCCTTTAGTAGAGATTAGAGCACGATAATGAGAGGAACTTTTACCGCCTCTCTCTCTCTCTCTTTTCCTCCCTCTCGTTCTCCCATTCCTCAACACGCAACATGGTATCAGAGCTTCGACTCAAGCTCCTGGCGTGATTCTTACCATCTCAACCTGCTGGGATCATCGTTTCAAGCTGCTGGCGTGAGTCCTTATCTTCTCAAACTGCTGGTGTCATCGTTTCTTGCCCATCTTTCTTAAGAGAGCATCTCAGGCTGGTGCTGGCGTAATCTCTAACCTATCTCATACTTCTTGTTGTGTGGAGGAGGATCTGATCTCGCCTATGTGGAAGGCATGATCAGATCCTCACGTGGAGTGTGTGGATACTTCTTTTATGTACTGTTCATGAATATTGTTTAAAGCGTTGAAGAGAAGTTGATATGCTGCTTGGAAGGGACAGTCAGAAATTCTGGTGAAGCAAAATACGTGCATAAGTTGTCTACGTAAGATGTGGAGTGTTAGTAGCAGTGGTATACTCCTTTTATAAAGATTTTTTCAGCACGATCATTCCCTGTTTTTTCGTGTGGATATTTCAGCACGTTCAGCAGAATTTGTTTTCCAGCAAGGTGTCCTTTGTTCCCTGTTGGAGTTGTTGAAAGAAGCTTGTGCACGTCTCTGTTTTATTTCTGAGGTCTGCGTGAAGCTGCTGCATATATATATATTTTATCTTGGTCTTCTCTTTCTTGCTGTGATTTACTATGGCTGAGAACCAAAAATCGGAAGGTGGTAATGATCATAAAGGAGTTGGAAATCCCTTCTCCTATGGATCTACAGTTAAATTAGATGGACATAACTATGAACTGTGGTCTAGGTCCTTTATGTTGTNATGTGGGACTTCCTTAGACAGACATATTCTCAAGATAAGAATGTGAGTAAAATCCTTCAAGTTGAAGAAGAGTTGCACAACCTCCGACAGGGAAATCAAGATTTATCTCAATACTTTGCGACAGTGAAAGCTACTTATGAACGTCTGAAATTTTTGCGCCCTCCATGCAAATCGTGTTATAAGTCTCACTTTGAACCTACTATGGTGGCAAAGTTTCTTGTAGGTCTCTCTCCTGAGTATGCTGCTGCTAAGGATCAGATGCTCACTGGAAGTGAAATTCCTGAACTCTCTGATGCATACAACAGACTTAGCCGTCTTGCTATTAGCCTGTCTCAACCAACTAGTGTGACGTCTGCCTCTGCTCTTGTTGTGGGGGGTGGTCGTGGTCATGGTGGCTCCCCCTATAGTGCCAGAGGAAGAGGTATAGGTCGTGGAACAGGGGGTCGTGGGAGGTTCCAATGCACCTACTGTGGAAAGATTGGACACTTAGAGGATCGCTGTTGGGATAAACATGGTCGCCCTTCTTTGTCGCAGGGAAGGAATATGGTCACCAAACAGGGCAAGAGCCCTACTCACTCATCTATGGGCTCTGCACAGATTGCCACTCCTACAGTGGAGGACACTTCGTCTAGTACAGTGCCAGAGACAGTTACAGTTAGCATTGATAGAGTTGAGTATGAGCAATTTTTAGCACACAAAGCCTCACATGCTTCAGCTTCTACAGCGTTGACCGATCGAGCCTTCTCAGTGGGTCCTTCCACGTCTGACTCAGGTACTTTGTGGATTATTGATTCAGGAGCATCATGACATTTTTGCAGTAGCCCTGGGTCTTTTACTACTCTACATAAATTTTTCCAGCCACGTCATGTCAAAATTGCAGATGGTAGATTGTCACCTGTATTGGGCTATGGAGATGTGAAACTTTCTCAGTCTATGACTATTTCACATGTTTTATATGCTCCTGACTTTCCATCTCATTTACTCTCGGTTAAACAATTGACTACTGAGTTACACTGTCGTGTTATTTTTGACCCTGGTTCATGCTCGTTTCAGGACTTGCAAACTGGGAAGACGATTGGTGGCGGCTATGAGAAAGTGGGTGTCTACATCCTGTCGGCTCCAATGGGTCTTGCTGCTACCTCTTCTACATCAGAGCCTACAGTCTTTCAATGGCATCTCCGGCTTGGTCACCCTTGAGCACCCAAGCTTCGTTCTCTCCTACCGAATCTTTCAGTTCCAGAGTCCTTTCAGTGTGAGGCTTGTCAACTTGGCAAGCACACACGTAGTAGTTTTCCTTCGAGTCTTAGTCCTTCAAGTCAAGGGTTGTTTGATCTTCTTCATGTTGATGTGTGGGGGCCTAGCAGGGTTGCTAGCCGAGATAAGTTTAGGTACTTT
>JAANDH010000070.1:25450-276526 GCA_011799765.1 Nymphaea thermarum
AGTTATTTGAATATTTAAAAGTTAGGGTTCTCTTCTGTCATTTTTAATAATTTAGTTGTTCCTCTTTTGTAAATGATACAGCCGTGCCCTAATCTCCCCTTTAGTAGAGATTAGAGCACGATAATGAAAGAGATTTTTACCGCCTCTCTCTCTCTCTCTTTTCCTCCCTCTCGTTCTCCCATTCCTCAACACGCAACAAGAACCTCATCTTATCATCTTTTACAATGTAGTGCGGTATTACGACTATTTCTTTTCATATTCCCATAACATGAAAGTTTCCAATTAAACAAGAAATAAATTATATCAAATTTGCTTACAAAATGTCCATTACTTTCCTAAGAAAACTATATGATGCTTAACAAGAATTCATGTGATAGACACGCCTCAATGTTGATGACAAAAGTCACACATATGCATAAGGCCCAAGTTTGCATATGCATGCTTGCATTGCGTGTACATTTACCTACATCAGCATATGTATGACTATGATTTGCATCCTTCCACTTGATGCGTCTGATATAAAATATAAGTTCATAAATTGTAACTAAGCTGATGAACACTGTTACGTTCCTAGCTCTCTTCTTCACTGTTCTACTTGGTCACCAAGTATGACAGAAATGCATAGACAATGTCAATTTGTGCACCTTGAAGTTCTTGGTCGACATGGAAAAAAATGCTATTCATGGTAAATAGAAAGATTTTTTCTGTGCAAAGAAGCAAGCCCCAAAAACAGTGTACATACCGCATGCAGGTCCACAATGAAGAACAGTGTTTCATATGTATTCTGATACCAAAAAAAAAGGAGGGGTCAGTACACAGCAAAGGATGGACCATAGTCAAACATTTTATTTACTGCTCATTCGAGCAATCAGAATGCTTATCCGTAATTTAACACCTCTTAGACGAGGACAAATAATGATCCTCCTTCAGTATAAATGCAGTAAAAGTATGGAAAGGGATGAGCACCACCGTTTCATTTACTGTTTCTCTCATTTTACTGCAAATCCATATTTACGTTTGACACCCCTTTTATGGGTCTGGATCCATGGGGATGGCTTACACGTGGTTATAGTAGTCACATGTGTGGAAGAAACTAATGAACAGTGACAATCTTATAAGTAGTGAACGGAAGAATCTAGGATGAGCAAGTCCTTCCTTGACCAACACATAGTTCAGCCAAGATTCCTTACTTGACTCAGCATAGACACCAAAACACAATTTACTTGACTTCGCATGACCTACTCAAACTGACCTTTGTTGAAGTCAAAGACTAATCATGCTAAAGTTGAACTTTCGGTCACCATTGGTACTTTTAGAAGGAGAAGAAAATGTTTAAACTTGGCCATAGCTTAACCTAAACTTTCGGTCAACAAACCTCACTTGACCCATGACTATACACCCAAATAAAATTTCGTTTAATTGAAATGACTCGCTCAAAGTAACATGTTGAACACGGAGATCAGACCATAGCTAAACTTCCGGTAAGCATTGGCACTTGTCAAAAGGAGGAAAAATGCTAAACTTCCGGTAATCATTGGCACTTGTTAAAAGGAGGAAAATTGCTTAAACTTGGTTTACTTCTAATGTTCAACTGCACAATGCACAGGAAAAGCAGATGAAAAGTCACCTGGAGCGAAGTCCAATTCTTTATGGCGCCTAAGTAATTCCCTAGGTGTATCAATCCTGTTGGTTGAACCCCAGAGACAACTCTTTTCCTGTATAAAATGCAAATGAAGATAACACCTCAGAAAGAATAGTAGTAGCTTTTACTTTCTGTAATGCATTATCGTACAATAAATGATAGTTATACAATGAGAATGGCATTAGAACACATTACGACCATCATAGCTCAGCAGTCAGCAGTCACATGCATGGACCTGTACCTGTGCTTCGAATGAATAAATTTCAGGTCAAAACAAATATTACTGCCAAATATTGGTTATATTTTCAATCTCATTTCGGTTTAGATTTTCTACATCACTGCATTATCCAGAACTTAGACAGGAACAATTCACTCAGATTTTGCTTTTAATTTCACATCCCGCAGATGGTAAAATTCCCGACTGCGGGCTCCCGATTCCGAAAACCACGCGTCGGTTAGTCTCAGCAAAAGAACTACATAAGGAAAACGTGATAAATCCTACATGCCCACTAAATATAATCATCCACCAAATTCACCTCAGACTACAGTTCTCCTGTTTAGCTTCTTGAGTCACTACACATCATTGGACGACTACCCACATTACCGATCAGGTTCCCAATTCAACCCGACCAGTAATTCTCAAACTACCAAAAATTTACTAGAATAAAGTCCAGAAAGAAGATCAGGTGCAGGTCAATGGTTCACCTTCGCTGCGCCGCGCCTTCCGACTCCGCAGACGAGCTACAGCATCGGAACTGCGATGGAAGAGCGACATGGCGAGCCGGAGACCTTCTTGCGCCCCTGCCCACCCTCCAGTAGCTGGTTCCCATGCAACCACAGGCTCTGCTAGCTCAGAAAGAGAAGAAACAAGAGACTTAACGGAATGCACTCAAAGGAAGGTGGGAAAAGAACGTGCAAATGGGGAGGAAGGAAGGAAAAGGAGGTGTCACCCACATTGAAGAGGCAACACGAGGTGGGTAGTGAGAAAGAGACAGGAAAGACGAGAGGACGGAATGAGCCATTGTCATTCTTTCTTGCTTCTTCTTCGTCTGCCTCCCTCTCTCTCTCTCCCTCTCCGTCGTGGGGGCTCTCCTCTTCTTGATAAACCGAGTTCGCAATCAGCCCCAGTAATTTAGTCCCCAACATCCGAATGTTTTCGAACATATCGCGATTTTGTCGGGAAATCTTCGATGGCTGTATAATGCGTGAAAACGTTATTTTACAAAATCACTTGGTTTGCAAACATTTACTGGCACATTTACCCGTCAAGGAAGAAATAGTGTTTTTGTTATTTATTACATATTATTTCATCCTTTTTTATACATATTTTTTGCTGGAGGAGTAAACTGATCGGATTCATGTAAACATCAGGGTCGGACAAGAGGGAAATAATTTGCAATTTTCAGTAATGAATATTGTGATAGATCCGATGCTAATTTCTCTCCGTATAATTAGTTTTATCTATCTCTATATCCACTCTTCACGTCCTTATTATGTCATACCATACATCACATGCAATGCATATGTGATGGGTAGTAGTACATGTGCTCTGCAAGTAGAAAGGGTATTATATGCCTCACATAAAGAAATTGAAGAAAGAGTAAAGACTGAAAGTGTACATATACGTAGATAGTGCATAGCCCAACATAGAGACTAAGTATAAGGTCCATCTTTTACCAAATTAAAATGAAAAAGGAAACTCTTCAGGAGATAAAATTTTAGAGGTTATGTAAAATAAGAATATAATATTCTTGAAATATGTGTTTCAAGAACACGCACAAATTAAAGCAAATATGAAGTATCTTCACGTGAATAACCAGCAGGTCCAGCACCCAACCATTTTCCAGCGGTGCAACCATGAAACTTGGAAACATAAAACCCAAACCTAAGAAGACGTAATCAGAGGGCATGCTGGACACACTTCCCCTCTTTCGGCACTATTCCAGAAATTATGTATTTTGAAACAGATGTTACAGCAAGAACACGTTACAAGAACACCATGTTCTTGTTAAATATTGTTGTTAAATCTAACAAACAGATGTTGGACATCATCATACAACTATTATTTCCAAAGCATAACGTTATTTAGCCAAGCATAACTGGTGACAATACACTATTGTGAACGTTTAGAGTGTTTTTTGCTTCTCTTGTCAATTGCCCGCAGCACCTGTAGCTGTTACCATTGTGCAAGAAAGGCCGAAGGAGCTTTTTGGTCTAGACTGAAGAAGTCAGCATATCAGATTCAGAAAGGAACAATTATTCATGTCCGACAACCACAAGACTCTAACCTAGATACGAAAATTACAGGCATCAAATCAAACACAAGAACGTTTATATATTTACAAGTTTGAAGACCCAATCTCCATTTTGCAAGCGTTTGAGACTCCTACCACCTGCTCAACAGGCAGCTGCGTTTGGCAATGGTTCTGCTGCCCTTCGAATCAAACTGATGGCAGGACCAACTTTAAGATTGTTCTTCTGGTGGCAAACAGGAAGACGTGCCTGCGGGTCCTCTGAGTCCCTCCCTCCACGATGTACACACGGTCTAAGGATCTCCAGACCTTGATCTAGGGGCAAAGAAACACGGACAGTAAGACTCACACCGTGAGGCCTGGACTGACCAGGAATAAGATAACTACTTTTCAAAAGCAACAAATGGAATCCTTTTAACACAAGGAACAGAAATATTTTATATCATTAGCATTGTGCCGATTCCCTTTCATTTGCACGCTCGGGCCTGGGTGCAACCAGGTACCACAAGAGACGTGCTAATTTTATTTCCATCAGCCAACACTTGGGGGCACAGCAATGAAACACGAGCTACACTAAGTCTTCATTAGATTTGTTTACAGGAGACATAACAAAGGGAAGAACGAGGAATTTTATGAGGAGAAAAAAATAGAAAAAACAGCTGAATTAATCCTAATCCATTGAAGCACCTGCAACTTAAAGTGCATGTATCACGCTTCCATTGCTCTGATTCAGGCCTGTTGTGCTCACTGGTGGATTTGGATGAAAAGCTGACTGCCTTTCAGGTCCTCCTAGCTTTCCTGCCAAATCCAGGGTATTCGCGGGCTGCCCAGAAGCTTCACCCAAGCTCAGCTTTGACATGCCAACGAGCTCGTCGACGTTGATAGGATCCTTGGACAGTACTGCTGTTGGCTTCAAAACTGGATGGGGCTCAGAGTCCTTTGTGGGCACAATAGCATATGGTGGCCAGAATGGGAACGGAACTGGGCAATATGGAGTGAAAAATGCAGGGACCATCATCGGAATGGGAGGGCAAGGAGCAACAGGCTCTTCAACATCAATAGGCTCTTTTGAACTCGTTTCAACAGCATCATTTTCTTGATCAATAGCAAGACCCAACGAAGGGAGTGGGCTACTGTCAGTCTCAGTTGCCAATGATGGTGCACTAGCGGAACTCACAAGGCGTGGTTTGTCTGCTACTGGGAGTTGGTCAACTGACTGCAAAAGTCAAGCGTGTGAAGGTAATGGGAACACACATTAACATGCATGAGAAAAACATTTAAAATGAACTCATATTCCAAAAAAGTAGAGGCAAACATACCATATCAGCCACAATGTCAAATAGGCTGGATCTCC
Organism: Nymphaea thermarum; assembly: GCA_011799765.1. Taxonomy (NCBI): domain Eukaryota; kingdom Viridiplantae; phylum Streptophyta; class Magnoliopsida; order Nymphaeales; family Nymphaeaceae; genus Nymphaea; species Nymphaea thermarum. The sequence goes on from JAANDH010000070.1 coordinate 30,699, forward strand.
GCTTTCTCCTGCTTGAATTGGTCTGCCGGATGAAGTACTTCTGAGCATGGCTTGCTACTTGTGTGGGTGTCCTTGAAGTCACAAAGTTGCGGGAGATTCCTCTCCAGTCCCCCTTACCCAATTTCTGTAGACCCATTAAGAACAGCCTATGTTCTTCTTCTGTCCAGGGAGTACCTGTAAAATTCGAAAAAGGAAGTCAGTACATTTACGAAAGCTGACAGAGGATCATCAGAACTATGGATTTTAGATGAACTGTAAAAAAAAAAAAACAGAATAAGAATATAACGTCAATTTTTTTTTCCTTTTGGGCCCATGATTATGCCATTGTTATCTAGAAACATATTGACAAGATTTTGCACATCTACTAATAATAGTTTTGCCATAATGCCTTTATGCTTCTTTAACAAAAGAAAACTGTGAAATACAAGACAGCAGGATTTTCTTTTTCTTTTTTTTTTCTCTCTCTCTCTCTCTTTTCTTTTGGTGGTTTTGGCTGCACAGAATTAAACAAACAGAGCACAACATGCAAATGGCAGAGCCATAATTTTTTGGCTGAGGGGAATTTGAGCCATTGACCCAGGTGTGGTGTGGGCACCGCATGTGGCCGGACCCAGTTCTAGCTTGATCATAATGTATTTTTGATGGGCTTGTGTGGGGCCAGTGTGGGCAGTGGCCCACACCCACCGACAAGTAACTACTGCAGCATGTGATACCATTCTATAAGGTCATTAAACATTTTGCACATTTAGATCCGCAAGAAAAGCACAAGTTCACAGTTCACTATAAGAACACATTAACCAGCTTCCATTCAAGAGTGAGAGACCCCTCCTATGTATCCCGAGAGCCCTAATGGATCTCTTATCATGAAGAAGCATACGGAGAAGTACTTCACTTTCTTTTCTTTCTTCTACACAATATGCCCAATATATTTTCGTGAATCCCCCCATCCTTGGAAAATACTCCTCTCATGCATTGAGAATCTGGTAGATGAGACCATTTGAACTCCAATATCAAGCTATCTGACAAGTTAAAAAGTAGCTATTTTGCGATAGACCATACCATTTACTTCATAGATCAGAAAGGAACATCAAATAGAACCTCTGTGACTGCCTAAGACATTCAATCTGATCAGCTACCCAACATGTGCACTAACTGGGAACCCAAAGAAGGAACGTGCTGTCTGATGTCTTCTCAAGTCTAAGTTGAATAACAAGGTCAGGAGTCTGCACAAAGTCTACCAGACTGCTTGCTGTGATAATAACATTTAAATTCCTTAACAAAAGATAGACATGTTTCCAGAAGCCTATGTTAGAACCAACCTACTTGAATCTCATAAGTGCAGCAAGTTCTACACAAGGAACTTGAAAAATACTTGGATGGATTTCTGGCATCCCTCCATGACTTTCTTGTGAAGCACAAAAAAGTTCAGGTGGTTTTTGATATCCACGCCACATGGTACTCACTGTTTAGCAAACAGGAGATCCAGAAGTGTGGGTCTCAGATCCACGCTACATGCAAAAAGTGGGGAATGAAGAAGGTGTGAGAATGGCTGGACCTCAGATCTACACATCTGAAATCCTTCGTGATAGCGGTTAGGAAAGACACCCTTAAGCTCCGTAGGCACCAGCTTCCAGTCATATTAAGGAGAAAAATATAAGGTGGATAAGACAAGAAAGGGGAAAAATGTCCCTATATACAAATATAAGGAATCATGAAAAATCTACTAGCATTAATTAAACGATAAAGGATGAAAGAAAACAGCATAAAAGGAAAACGAAAAAAAGGTTCTGATACAAAAAGCTGAGCATGTATAGTTCACATATTTTGCAAGTAATTTTTTGATAGAATAGCTGAACATAGTTTACCATGACAAGGCACTGGCTTAAGATGCCAATATGCAACTCATCATGCTGCAGGGCTCCACGCCTCCACATCCTATCCCAAAATACCATAGGCATGGTACATGCTTTGAAATGCACAAGCCAGAACTTCCTGACCAGTTTACTTCGGCATTTGTTCAACTTAAAGGCAATCTCACAGCTCGTACAAGAAAAGCATAAATGGAAGAAATCTATTATAAGTGATTTTGAAACTATTTTTAACATGATAAAATGCTGATATTCCTCTCAAATGTTACTAATTTGCTGACACGTGCTCAACCCTATTTAGGAATGAAAGAATTTCAAAGCACAAACTCCGTAGATCCCTTTAGCAAGAAGGTAAAACACGGAGCTAGTCAAATATCATATAAATTAACAAGACGACATATAAACAGAAAAACATCCATCAGCTAAGCATCAGTAGATCCCAACGAAGACCAAATGAAAAAGATTCGTGTCATAAAGTTTTCAATCTCCCGTGCAGGCCCTTCTAATTAACCAGCTCTTCACCAAATTTTTCAATCTTTGAGCTGATGTGGAATTCATAAACAATTTCAGGACATTACAGGTACTACACCCATCTAACATGTAGGGAATTCCATCGGCAACAAAATGCGAAAAATGTAAATGGCATAACAACTGACTCGTTTCGACTCGTTTCGGCCGAGAGCTGAGAAGAAACGCAGACAAAATATTATGCCAGCAGAAAGACCCTTCTTTTAGTAGAATATCTAGAGTACGTGCATCGGATTAGGAGAGGAAAAAACCACTTGCAGGCCGATCCACAGAAACAACAAACTTGGAAAAAAAAAAACGATTCCTCCCCGCTCTGATCGTAAGCGTAAATCCATTTGTGATCTTTCGTCCAGCTTAGCGTGAAATTAACGAACAACAAAAGGGAAATCATGTCTATGCAAGGTTTCACTGGCGATTGAGAAATGGATTGATACCCAAAAATTCCACCGAATTACCTATGCACGAAAAATGAGGTGAAAGAATGACAAATTTCGCAACAAATCATCGACACGTACGAAAGCGAAGTCCTAATTTTTTAAAAGCAGCAGTCGCAGAAATTAATTTCCGTCAAAAAGACAAGGGAAAATGAGAAAGACCACCTGTTCAACTAAAATTATGAGAAAAGGAAACAACGAAAAGAAATTGAAGTTAAAACGCTGGAAAATACGTCGCCATGTACTACCCAAGGATGAAACGAGTTAACACACAGAACTCCTTCCCAAAGATCGGCACCCGAATCACAAAAAATTACATGAAAGGAAATATCAAACTCATACAACAATCGATCGAGAACGTTCCTGGCCTCAAAAAACGGAACAAAGGGGGCGAGAGAGAAAAGGAGGGAGGGATAGGGAGAGAGAGACGGAGAGAAAAAAATCTGACCTTTCTTTCTCTCACGGCAGCTGGAAGAGCACGAGGCGTGCAAGGCATCATCTGAAGCGTATCCGCTGCCCCCTGCGCCGGCTGCAGGCTCCTCGGCCGGATCGGACGGGGAGCTGGGATTATTCCCCACCGGCGACGCCCCCCCGCTGGTGTAGTGCGAAAGATTGCCCATGCTGGCGCTCTTCTTCATCGACGATCCATCGGTGAGCCTGACGCCGAAGAGCTTCACCCCTCGCGACGGGCACGTCCTCGAGTTGTGCCCGTTGTGGCTACAGTGGGAGCACCTGCGCGTCATCTCCGGCGGCTTCCGAACCGGCACGATCGGCGCATGCAGCGCAAGCGCTCGGAGGAGGCGACAAAAGGCCGGCAATCAAGGCGTCGACGCAGTTGCCGGATCACGGCCGTCGACCCAAACGCGCGGCAACGGAGAGAACGAAGCGGTACCACCAATCGGAAAGAGGGAAACAAAATGAGGAACAGGGACGAAGCTCTACCTCTCTCCTTTTCTCTCTCTCTCTCTGTGGCTATGGCAACTTTATCCCTCTTTCTTCCCGCTGTAACCTCCCCCTTTATTTAGGGCGAGTTTGCTATCCTGAGTGAATTTTCAAGATGCCGAAAAAGCCCTCCCAGTTCGAGCTAACGGCGGTCTCGCCCGAAATCCTGCAGAGCTTTGACTTCCTTACGGAGTCGCCTTGCCGTGGGCGTGGGGCTCATGGGCCCGCGGTCGTTCAATCGGTCGGACTCACTTAGTTGGACTTCCAATTTGACCGAACCCAACCAGCTGTTTCTCTCCTTAGTTCATACCGAAAGAAAACTAGTCTGAGGCCGTGGCTCATTTCAGATTGGTGGCGCATTTGGGAGGAGCCCAACAACAGGGTCTTCAGGGGCACCCTCTCTTTGCCAGATTCTGTGGCTCGTCTTGTACAAGAGGATGTCCAGTTTGCCAGTCGGTTGAAGCGCCGTTGCCCGTCTGCAGTTGGGTGACTGTGCCGCGTTGTCTTTCCTCTCTCACTCTGTCTCTCTTATTTTTATGTGCATTTGTATCGTATATTTCTTCTTCCTGCTTCTGTTTTTGCGGTTTGTTTTTTGCACATTGTTTTTTTATCTAGGGGACATCTTGTCCCCAATTTTTATTATATATTCTTATTTTATCTCTCTCTCTCTCTCTCTCTCTCTCTCTCTCTCTCTCTCTCTCTCTCTCTCTCTCTCTATATATATATATATATATATATATATATATATATATATATATATATATATATATATATATATATATATATATATATATATAAAAAGTTACTGTGACACCTGAAAATAATCCTTGATAAATTTTTGACGTGTTACAATTTAGGTCTTTAAAATTGCGTGTAATCTTAGGTTCGAGTGTTGAATGGAAAACAACACCGCTCACTCCCACATTGGACTCATATTTTCAAGTTGTGAATCTTAACCATCCATTAATAGCGTCGGTTCCAGCTCATAAACGCTCACAACCACAACAATTAATCACTTTAACAATGAAAATTTTTCTTTTTAATAATTGATTGTCGTGGTTCTTAGCTTTTTTTGGTTGAAATCAAATGTAATGGATGAGTTGAGATTTGGAACAATGGGGATAAGAGTCTGATGTGAAAGTGCACCGAGTTGTAATCGCAGTATCAAGGTTCAATTGTTGAACTGATTTAATAACATTATAACAACTAGGCCCACTTCTACACAAGGATCATATTCCCAGTTGGCAAATCCTAATCCATTCATCAATAACTTTGGTTTCAACCCAAAAAGGCGAAGAACTGTGATACACTTTAACAACTAATTTATGAATTTTTGAATACTTTTTTGGTTAGATAGATTAATGATAGTGGTTTTAAGCCTTTTTTAAGTCCTGATGGATGGGTTGGGGTCTGCTAAATTAGGAATATGAGTCTGATTTGAGGGTATAAAGTTCAAGTGTTGAACCAGCTTTAATAGCACTATAACAACTTAGCCCACTTCGATACGAAGCTCATATTTCTAGTTTAGTGAATCCTAACCCATTAATTAATAACTTTGGCTTCTATCCGAAAAGGTTGGGAACCATAACAATTAATCTTTTACAACTCCTTGACAAAATGTTGAGGTTTTTTTTTTTAAGTTGCTACTAATTACAGTGGTTCCTAGCTCAAATGGAAGCTTACTAATGGACGGGTTGGGATCCATTGAATAGTGAATATGACTACATGAGTCCAATTTGAGAGTGCAATGAGTTGTTATAGTGGTATCAAGATCCAATTGTCAAATTGGGTTTAATACTACTATAACAACTCAGTCGAATTCTACATGCGGCTCGTATTCCCTTTTATTGAATCCTAACCCTTCCATTTATAACTTTGGTTCTAATCCGAAAAAGATAGGAACCATAATAATGAATCACTTCAACAATTGCTAAAGCGATTAGTTGTCGTGGTTTCTAACCTTTTCAGGCCAAAAACCCAGTCTATTAGGAGGGCGAATGTTGAGTTGCTATGGTAGTATCAAGGGGTTCAACGCTCAAACCTAAGATCATAGGCTCGCGGATGCATGTACCTTAAAGATTACAACAAGAGTGTCTACGTATAGAAGTCTCAGCATCATTTTATTCTTCATTTGAGGCTTGAGTAGACGTATAAACACAGTAGGCATATTGTCATTTATGGTAAATGTAGAGTGCATATACAATTATAGTGAGCTAGTGTTCTTACTAGATGTAAAGAGTTCGGTTGTATTATTGAGATAAGTTTTTGAACTGAATTTGTTAGCAAAAGATTCAAATACTCAGCTGAAACAAAATCTTTGTGAATCATATCAAAAGTTAAGCACGTGAGACCCAATAAAATAAAATATGAGGTAATCTCACGAGACCCGAGTCACTGTCCTGTGACCAATTGAAAATTTGTTAATTATATATTTAATGCTTCGTGAAAAAAATGGCTCTATATAAGGAACGCGAACATTCAAAACAAAAAGAAAAATCGAATGTGTTAGTTCGTTTGAATGAGACTCTCTATCGTGCCGAAACAGGTCAGGTTCGATCTAGGTCGGCCTCTTCCAACCATCTACCTGGCATATATGAAAAGTATTTGTGCTAGTGAAGATGTAAGATTATTAAACTTGAATCACTTTGTTTATCCATAATTTTTTTCTCGTTATATTAAAAATGAAACCTTGTTGGTGTCGCTTTATTTGTTTAGTTTGAATCATGTGACTACCATATGGATATGGTTATTAAAGAGCTTCATGTGTTGACCAAGAAAATGTGCAAGAAATCTAATGGCTCATACACATCCCAATATATTTTATTAAGATAACACGATATGAGATCATCAATGAGTAAAAAAAATGGCAAGGTCTCCACGTATTTGGGTTGTATCACTCGCATGTTTAGGTTTATGAGACTTCGATAAGATTGTGTTCATGTTTGAACCCCTAGACAAGTTATACAGGAATTTAATAAGTTGAATTTAAATATTTTTTAAGCCCCAACAATATTTTCAAGCTTCCATAAATATTCCAACTATGCAAAAGCGTCATGCATTTTGAGAAAACGGAGTCAGTATTATTGGTCTTCGACGTCCAGGAGAATGAGATTGAATAAGATTTCATTTGTAATCACATTAAAATTCAGCATGTATACACTCGTTTTCTCAAACTGCCTTTCCGCGCCTTTCGGTGGTTTGAGGGCTTGCGGCAATCAGGTTCTTGTCGCACCGCACGGGCCAAAGTTGTCAGCCCGTGACAACTGGTATCAGAGCCTCAGGTTTCGCTCAATCTGAAAAGCGATTGGATAGTCGGTGTAGAGCTACACGCCGACGATCGTTGGTCCAGAAAAACATCTGGCGATCATTGATCGAGGAAGAAGTCCTGGCGGCTTATTATCTAGATTTGCAAGGCATCGTGGAGTTTTTGTTACTGAGTTTGACTTGAAAGAAGAATGTGAAAATAAATGATATGGCATCACTACTTATAAAACAAATCAACGAACTAATCGGTCTTACCTTTTCTATCCAGCTTCGAGCACGAGACATCTCGGACTCAATAATTCAGGCCGAGCCCAGCTGCAGAGCGAGCTAGGTCCAGTGGGTTCGGTGTCTAAGAAAACCCTCCGGGGCACACATCAGTCAATCTTGCAATTTGTTGAGGGCATAATTGTCTTATTCCAGGTGCATCCACAAAGGGGACGCCCGCGTTCATGACCTTGCATTTAGAGAAATTGTATTTAATTATATAAAGTCAATTTTGCCCTTACCTTTATTGACAATGTTCAAAGGGAGCCCCCGTTTTTGGAATATCTCGCTATATTCGCATCCTCGCAATAAATTTTCCAATTAATGCCATCCGAATTTGTTTACTTTATTGTCTGGATGACGTGGGCCCCGCACCTTATCTTCCTACCTTCCTCGTTGACCGTGAGAATGGATCCGGTAATGTCTCGTCTCCATTTGGACCCGTGGGTCCAAAAACGTATCCAAATTGGACTCAAACTTATTTGGGATTCGGAACCAAAGTTAGCCACTATCGTCTACCATATCCATTTCAATTTTTGGTTTATTAATCTAATCCCGAAGTTTTATCCGAACCTATATGATCTATTTTGGATTTAATTGGGGCCGGACTTCGAGCTACCGATCCAATATATGACCCGTTTGAAGGCGATTCCGTGGTCCAAATGCTGGGGACGAATCTGGAATTTGTTTAATGGCCAGAGGATTTCGAAGTAATTTCGTTGCAAGTAAAAATTTTGACGGAGGAGGGCTCGTTTCCTTGCACTTGAAGTTCGGCAGTTGCGTGGGAGGAGTGAATGGTTCTTAACTACCGTTTTACCCTTAATTTATGCTTAAATGACCAAATTCCCATCCGTGCGATGGACGTTAGCTGGACCTTCATCGAGACTTCCAGGGAAAGTTCCGGACGCAACTCCGATTTCGATCCAAATACTAGATAATGTTCCTATAATATCCAGATCCCAGATATCAATCTCAAGTTGCCCCCAATTTCAGATGCCAATGGATTTGAGTTCTTGGATATGGATTGAAAACCCTGGATCAGATTCAATTTTCGAAATAGATATGGCGCAACATTAGTTGGTTCCTTGGATGTTGGTGGACTCAGTAGAAACCACGAGATCTGATTGAGAAATCAGGCAGCCGCGCAGTTAAGAAAATCGTTAATTGGATCCATAATCCATGTACAAATCTGGATTCAGTGCAATTCGAAGGTTAAGTTGGATCAGGAGTTAATTGTGGATCAGATCCAGTATGTTCGCATTTGCCACATATGCAAGACACACAATTTCCACAATCCCTTCATCTTAAGCCATCAGTAGCGTTATTCACAAACCTGGACCCGGATTCAACTCTACCATGCCCGAGTGCTCAAATCAGAGTTATGGTTCCAAATTTTGGGTTGGGATCAGATCTGGTTACTTCTTTACCCGAGATGGCATTTCGGCAATTGTTGGGGGACAGTTGAGCGAATTGGAAGGTTTGGAGGTCGGTCTGCCACGTGGACGGTAGAAAATCGAGCCGCCCCTCATGGCTTTCGTCCCAAGGAACCGCGTGACTCTTGTAGGGACCGATATGGTACTTCGAAGACTATTGTAGGGGTAGTATAGTAATTTCGTTTTGGTATTGGATAATGACACGTTGTACGAAACTTTAGGCGTTCGATGCACCTGAGAGCCCCATTGGCTCCGCTTTATCCGCTTGGATCTTCTGGAGACCCGTTAGAGCGTCAGTCCTCGCCCGCCACCCCGGCCGGGTCACGGTTCCGGATTCAGGTGCCAGATCCGGGTCAGATCTCGAAGTTCAACCAGACCCGCTGGCCCGGTTTGGACCCGAGCCTATCTTTGGCCTAAGTCCCGTATTGGCTTCTAATACATAGCTATTGTCCTAAGTTTTGTGCTAGAAAAGTAAATTTAGAAGTCGTTTGGCATCAATAACAAATTGTTACTAACTGCACCAAAAATTAAGGTAGATTCATGAATCTCTATAACATAGTGTTTCATGAGTCTACTTTAGATAAAAAGGTAAACAAATCCAAACATAAGAGCTTGGTAGATCAACAACTACCTTAAGTGGGCCCGGTTGGATCTCCAAGGTCCAAACTCTATCTTGTTTACTGCGTCTCTGGATCAACTCAGGGACTTGGACCGACCCTCGGTCTCAGTTAGGTCCATTTAACTTTCATGGTTGGTGAAGTGACCTCGCTGACTCACAAAGTCTACCTCATCAAATGACTAGGTTTGGTTTCAAATCCGTAGTCACTAATGGCTTGACAGTCAGTCAAGGCATTAGGAAACTTCCTCGGATTTGAATCGAAATCCAACACGGTGACCGGCAACTTCATGGAAGGAACCCCTTCAAACCCCACCAAGTCCTTGTCATGTCTTTGAACTCGGGCACACCAAGGGCCCATGCTCCAAATTTGGCTTTATTGCCATTTTCTTACTCAAGAGTCAAAGCCCAAAATCGTCATCAATTTTGAGTCAACATAATACAAAATATGCACCCAATTGCTTTATTTAGGATAAGAAAGGTAGAAGAGATATGTAATCAGTTTTGGATATAGCAAATCCAAAACTTTATTTTTGGTGTTTCATAAAGCATTGGTTAAGGTATAAAGAAAGAAAGATGTTGCCCAAGATATGAAATCTCACAATTCAATGAGGACCCACCATGGACTTTCCTTTTAAGCCACATGTTGGGGACATCAAATGAAATGGAAAAGAGAAAAATGAAACCCAAAAGTTACTTACTATCCCTTGAAAAGACTTCATGTTCTCCAACTTATGTTTCCAAAGTTTTCTTGTTGGGTTTCTCTCACCTAACACACAACCTCCATTGACAAATTTGTGTTCATCAAGATGAGACTTGAGAGTCAATAGATCTGACAAGAAGAGCTCTACACACATAGCAAGGTGTTCATACCTTTCAAGTTGAAGAAGGTCAAGAATCCTTGGAAAATCCGACATCTGGCGTCTTTTGCGATAATTTTAATAATGTCTATAGAATTGCAGATATTTTCACTGTAATAATATAAAAGCCAATCATAATCACAGTAATGGCGGTCAAGCTTGAACTGGAGCCGGGCATTTCAACGTTAGCTTGAGCTCGACTCGTTTCAACGCGAATAAAATTAAAATGCTTCTATTGTGGAAGAAGACTCGGTTACATCTAGGGTCCGTTTGATGCGCAGGATATTTTCTGTAGCCATGTGAATTCAAATTTTTGACAATTTTTCTTGTCCCTCAAACTTGGGATGAAAAAAGTGAACGTTGGGTTGGTTTTCAGAAAGCCTTTTCCGAAAATTTCTTTCCACCTTAAGGGGTGAACAAAATTTTTAGGATGAAAAAAGTTACCGTTGGATTCTCAATCAATGCTTAATCCAACTATTTTGTTTTTTCTTCTTTCATTTGAGAAATTTATTTTCTGGAACTTAAACCCAAGTACAACAAACTCAAAGAGGTTTTGAAAAACTGGATTTTTTTTTCATTTATTCAATTTCTAAAATAAGTTTATGGAAACTTCTTTCCAACTCCATATTTCCAATGCATCAAACTTTCCCCTAGTGAATGATGAAAACCTGGTAATATATGGCTGAGGTTTATCATAGCGTTGTAGGATCCACTTAATGTCTGTATTTGCCATTTGTTTTTCCATGGCGCCCATTGATTGTCTATACTTCCATTTGCCAGGGAGTATTTATGAGGGAGTTTGTTAAAATGACATTGCATTTTTGCAACACTTTATGGCCTTATAGGTCTTACTTCAAATATATGGATTTAAGATTCAAGGATTACATATTCTTAGCGTAATTCATGCTTCTTTCAAACAAAATGTGTCATTCCTTCGTAAGAAGTCAAAGATATCAAAGTTTGGGATAAAAAGTTCCCAAAATCTGAAATCACTTTGGATTTTAAATCTAAGGCAATCAAACGTCTTCTAGATGTCCTTTGCGCTTTGGCCGCCGGCTCTCCTGTCATCAAGTCGCCAACTTCTTTGACCTTCTAGCATCAACCAAAAAGATGAGAAGAAGGACAAAAAGCATCTTAAGTATCATTTTTTGTCTTCGTCAGTGTATTTTCGAAAAAGTTTTTTTTTTTTTTTTGTCAAATTTATAATTCAAACTGCTTGATGTTAATCCAAATGAAGGCACCCCATGAAGCACATGCTCCTGAAATCTAGCATACCTCCTTTCAATCATAATAAACACAAGCATGTGTTAAAGAAATTTTAGGTCAGGCGGGCACGTGGCGGCGGTGGACAAAGATCTGACATCCACTATGTTCAAACATGCTCCAACTACAAGATATGAGTAAAAAAATGTGGGAGGGGCCTAGGGTTTCTTGGTCTCGTAAAGTATTTAATTTTTTTAATAAAAATGTTATCTTGAAGAATCGTTTTGGAGTCTTTTACACGCTTAAAATAAAATAAATTAAGCTGACTTTAACTATGTCACGTGTAGAGAGCAAAGTTTCATTCACATAAAAGGCACGAACAAAATTTTTCATTCATAACAATCATTAGGGTTCCATAAGATTACGTTTTGTGGAAACTGTTAGATAGGAGCTATTAGTTTGAAATGTATGATCTTTAGAGTCCAGCGTTTTTGCTTGGCTCGGCTAGTCTAGCCTATGTTTATTCTCTCTCCCACACACACACACACACGCACACATAGTACGTGGTGGGTAGGTGTGAACAACGAGTCGAGCTAGACTCGTTAAAGCTCGGCTCATGAACAAGTTCGAGCTGAGTCAAAACTTTAAGGAGTCAAGCTCGAGTTCATGAGTCGACTCGTTCAAATAATCGAGCTGAGTTCGAGCTCAAGAAGTAACTGTCGAGTCGAGCTCGAGCCTTAATCAAGTTTGTCAAGCCTTAATCAAGTTGATATATTCAAACGAGTTTATGAGTTTGGCGAGCCTTAATCGAGTCGAACTCGAACTCAACACGTAAGGATGAATATCAATTCTATTCAAACGAGTTTGTCATGTCTTAATCGAGCCGAGCTCCAACTTAACACGTAACGATGAATATCAATTCTATTCTAACGAGTTTGTGGAGTCTTAATCGAGCTGAGTTCAAGTTCAACACGTAGTTGCCGAGTTGAGATCGAACTGCTTCCGTCGAGCTATTCGTGACCTCGAAGTTTTATTAGTCAAGCCGAGCTCGAGCTGACTGAACTCGAGCTCGACTCGGTTCGTATTCACCCCAAGTGGCAGGTCAATGGCATGAGTCCAGCTCAAGCTCGACTCATACCAACATGAGTCAACGGTGTGAACCACGCAGCCTATTGGCTTACATGGTGCCGCCCAATGGGCAATCAACTAAAACTTGACACTAGGCCCACCAAGAAAAGCTATGTGTTACCAAATCAAGCCAATCATGACTAGGGGCCAGGTTTTGGGCAACTACAAGCCAGTCTTAATGTTCAATCACTTTCATGCAAGCTTTATCTTGTTTTTATATCATTTGGCCCACTCTCATATGTTGGCCCATAGCATTTATATTTATATTCAATTTTGGAATTGCTTGTTCTTCATCGGGGTTGAGTGCATTATTGAAGCATAGTACCTTATCCATCGGGATAGTCTAAAATGTTTGGTCCTCATTAGCCAATTGGTGGGAAGTTATGCCCACATGCAAGTCATTACCAAAAGAGCACTTGGGTTTTGCTTGTGGAACTCGGCTTAATAAATTTCCTAAGACACATCCTTTTATGTTCCCAAATTTAGCTGTGAGAATCTAATTCTCCCGTACATTTTGATTACAAAAAGTGAAAAAACAAAGAAAAACTTTGCTCTAAACTTGTATATAAGGATTTAATTACCCTTAGAAAGATGAGAAAACTTTACATACGGCGTTTGTGTCGATGGTGGAACTACAGAAATCAAACACCCTTTTGAGTCACGTAAGTTTGAAACATCCATCCTCAAGGGGCATAGAGCAATCAAGCAGCAATGACTCAAAATTATGATATCTAATGTTTAAATCATGTGATTGTTGTTAAGTTTCTGTATATTACTTATATGAGCTGCAAATGATGGCAAACGAGATATCCGAGTTGAAAGATGTACCATAAGACCAGAACCTTAGAGATACAAGTCTAATGCGGTTTCTTCTAAGTAAACAATAAAAAAAAGTTTGAAACATCCAAAAAATTAAAAAATATTCGTAATGCGCTCATAAAAAGAGGAAAAGAAGAACAATGATAAGATTTGAAAGTTATGACTCATTGTCGAGGGTGAGACATAAAAGGCAAAGGGCCCTTGGCTTTGAAATTTCCAGTGCAACACGTTTATCTTGGAAAAAACATGCTTGAAAAGTGCGCGGGGATTGCGTGTAGCGATGGCGCTCTCTGTACAGCTTCATATCAAACAAATCTCGAGGTCGTTATCTCCTTGAATTTCGGCAAGTAGAAAGAGTTGCTCAATGGATACGTATCTGATGGTCAAGCAGACGTATAAATCTCACCTAAGATTCTTACTCTCCATTTTTTAGCACACGTAGAAGATCATCTTCCAAGTTGAAGTCATGTGAGGCAAAGTTCTGGAAAATGGAGCATCTCATTTAGCCTCCATCTTATTCTTAAAGACATCTGACATCCCTTCTTTATCTGCTGCTAGAGAGAGAGAGATCTGACATCCCTTCTTAAAGACATCTGACATCCCTTCTGGAAAATGGAGCATCTCTCTCTCTCTCTCTCTCTCTCTCTCTCTCTATATATATATATATATATATATATATATATATATATATATATATATATGGCCAAGTTGGTAAGATAGTTATGAGATTGAGTGTTTTAGATGCCTCTTTTCTATCTTGCCTTGAGTTGTGTGTGGCAAATAATATGTATGTTTGGGATGAACATTTCAAAGTACATAGTGAGTAAGGGTGGCCGGGCGGTCGGTAGGGGCCCGATACGATACCTGGCCTAGTTCGGGCCGCCGGTTGGGGCTTGGTACTCGGCCCAGTTCAGGCTTGGGCTCGAAAAACTCGGTTTGATTAATTTTAAAATTATTTTTTATTAATAATATATATTTGTTATTAAAAATATATTTTATATTCAAACAAAATTTATTTTATATTAAAAATATTTTTTATTATAACTGGGTAGGGCCTGGGTCTCGGGTATCAGGCCCAGGAGGGGGCCTAGGTTTCAGGTATTTAGCCCAAGATTGGGCTCTACTTTCAGACATCGGGCCGAGCTGGCCGGCCCGATGCCTACTTCTAATCATGAAACACTTTGTTTCAAAAGATACGTTATTATCTTTAATAGATTTAACACATCAAAGGTACCTTGAGGAGGCCAAAGCTTTTCTGACCTTGGGGTTCATGAGTCACGACTACTTCATGGGTGGGAAGGTACACATTTGTCAACTAGAATATTATGCATTTACTGTTTGTAGTCCAAAGAAATAACACCCATCAAAATCAAACTAAAGACTGAACTTTCATTGGTCCGCCAGTCCGACCAACTATGCTACGCCTCTTGAACTAAAAAGATGCATTATTAACCTTTGGTTAACATACTTATCACATCTTAAATACGTCAACGATGGTTTCTTTCTTTCCCTATCGCCTAAAAGGGGCAAGAAAAAAAAAAGTGTGGATGATCACGGCCTCAGATTTCTTTAAGAAAGTCATCTGGCAGATAGCTAGCTTGACTAGGCGCCTAGCGTTTGCTTTTCTTCTTGACATGATTTCTTTAACTAAAAGCTTGTCCTCATGGACTCTAATTCGTGCTGTGTGGAAGAAAGAACTCAAAACGACTGCCAAGGCTAACAAGTAGAACAAAAAAAAAAGGCTCCCTTCAGTAAAGATAATCTTATTAATTCTTCCAAGAAGCTCATAAGAAGTTGCTGAGCCTTTAAATTCTTGTAGTGAAACTTGATCGATATGCAACCGGTCATGGTTCAAATTTCATGAGCACCACTTTTCGCGCAAGCCAGCTTTCTAGGTGTTGCAATTTCGACGGCGAAAGTATACTCAGAGAGGTTTAGGCTGCGTTTGTTTAGCGCAGACCAGACCCAATCTCAGCTCCATGGATTTAAGATCCGCGCCGAAACTTGCTGCTGAAATCCAACGTTTGTTTAAACAGTCGATTTTACTCCGCGTTTATTTGAGATTAAATGTAGGCTTAATGATACTGCAAAGAGAACCCAGATCTGGATTTTGTCTTTGAATTTATTTGAAAAGAGAAAAAGTTCAGTACCTAGAGTGTGCAATTGTAGCCCAAGACTAGATGAGCTTCTTCTTTTCTCTGGGGAGAAGAAAGGTTTTCCCAGTGGTTATGAACAAGATTACCAAGACATTCCATGTATTTACTACATAAACATAATGAACACCAATCTAGGTAGACAGGTAACTACTCTAAATACAAGATTACAAGCTAGCTCCAAATCTTGATGTAGTGTTAATAACCTCTTGAATAAACGATGGTGTGAGAAAAATTATAACTATGATAATATCAAGCTTTCTAGTATCATATTGCCCTTAAAAGGATCTAACGAGAACATCGGGAGATAATCTACAAGCAGTAGCAACTGTTGTGAACGTTTGATAGTTTTGGATCTTACATCCGAGGCTGCCTTAAAAGGTGTGTTTTGGGAGATAGTAGCGTGAATTTTAAATCCATGTTACATGTTAAAAACCATGAATTTAAGGTCAGATTCTAGGGGGAGGGAGGTCCGAGTTCATGTGAACAAGTTCATCAACTGGAAGCGAATGAAAACCGCATCCTACCTGGTTAAAAGGCAACATGTAAAGTCTTCAATTTGGAAAAAAAGCTCGGAGTTTAACGCCTAAGGGGTCGATTGACATTATGAACAAGACGCGAGTGTTTCATGAATCTGCTCCAAAATTTAGATGCAAAAATTTAAGCTTGACCTGTCCAGCATGAAATTAGTTCATATACAAGTTCACATACTTATATAATGGGCCAACGTTTAGATCATCATCTGAGTTGGATCCAAATTCTGCCAAGTAGTGACTACTCAGAATTGGACTATTTACCATAGATAGGAGGTCAAGGTTCCGATATATTGGATGTTTGATAAGAGTTCAACTATAAAGAATTAGAAAGTTCACATCAGATTAGGACATGAACTTATTGTATATGTTTTCTTTTAGGTTATCTGATAGATATCTAACTTTGAGAAGCATTCGGAACTAGTTACGTACATGATCATGTAAAGGTTTTTATTTAAAAACGAATCGGATTCAGAATCTGATAATCGGATATCACAACAGAAGTACATAGGATTTGAATCCAATCAGCCTATATCCCTCCGCCTGAGTCGGCAAAGAATGGGCAGAAGGGGCAGAGTGCCACAACGATGGCGCTGATCTCGTGCTGCCTGTTTTGCCTAACAAAACAGCAAGAACAATTAGAAAAGGGTTCAGGAGAAATATAGGGAGAAGAATACGAAGATCCAAGACTCTAAATTGGTGATTTTGCCGGAGAAGTGCGAAAACCGCGAAAACTGTCCCGATCTTCTGAGGAGAAACGGGGTAGCCCGATAATCGGCGGCGAGATGGACGAGCGTCTGCAGATGGAACGCGTCAGAGAGCTAGACATGGAGCAGCTGGAGGTGGAAGAGGTGGACGACGATGGCCGCCACTCTTCTTCCTCCGAAGAATCGAGGTCGCGAGAGAAATCTCCCACTCCCTCTTCTGGTTCTCTATTCCTTTCTCCTTTTCGTGATGTTGGTGGTTCATTTCTTTCGTTGTAATGGATATTTCTCGTGGATTACGTGGGGTTTCGGGTGAGTTTATGGAGCTTATTTTTCACGTTGTGAGGATAACTACGAGCCTTTTCTTATAAAAAGAATTCTTAATCCGAAGTTTTGGAATTGTGCTGCATCTTTGTCCGATCGTTACTTTTCGCCGCGTTCTTTCGTGGCAATGTTTCTATTGTCATGAGCATTTTGTTTGGCGAACGAGTGTTAGAATATGTGTTCTTGATTTTGGGTTTTCATCATTTTGGTGTTGAGTCGAATCAGTAATTAGCTGAGGTTTGTGCTAATTCGTGTTTCTCGAATGAACCTTCTTTGCATTTCGCTGCAATTGGAGCGAGTATTGAGCACCAACCACGTGATGCTTACCCGCGATTCTGGTGCTTTATTTCTTGTTACAGTCGTAGTCCATTAGTGTTTTTTTGTTCCTGAATGTGGAATGATTCTGAGTCTGAGGTGTTCTTCTATGATTTTTTGTGATGCAGCGGGTGCCATGACGGCGGTGGGACGGGTTCATACGGTCGACTCATACTTGACACTGGCTTGGCTTCAATGCATGCCTACCTCGGTGGTGGGTGTACATGATTCTTCTTTCTTGTTCTCCCCATCTTTTTGTTGGTTACGGCTGCAGTTAAAATTAGAGCACTTATGTGGTAGACTGTACATGCAGAGGTTGATGATACTCATCATAGGATGCCATTCCTGGATGGGGGTACCATCATCGATTTGCCAATGTTCTACCTTGAAGGTTGGTTTTTGGTGTTTGATTGTTCAGTTATCTATACCAAGTTGTAACAACATATATTTCGTTCTTTATTACCAGGGATCCATGACTAACGTAGTTGTTGAACAGTTTTGCCTCTCATTTAGTGGTTTAGCGCTTTACTTCTAAGTTTGACATGATTTTATGCCTGTTCTAGTTAAAAATATCATCTATACTCGCAGCATCCTCAGTAAGAAGCACAAAAGTGCATTTATATTCCCTCAAGTAATTGCAAACATTGGTTGAACTGGAATTGATAAAACTGCTGAAGGGCTTGCTTATTTTTGGACTAGCCTCTGTCATAGACATTTTCGTTATGGATTCTATGTCCAGTTTGGTTGTCAATTTAACGTCGGGTAATTTCTTGATTCCTGCAGGCATCGTTCTTTTTCCAGAAGCAACAATCCCTTTTAGGGTCATTCAACCTAGGTTTGTGGCGGCTGTAGAGAGAGCAATGGGACAGGTCGATGCTCCTTGTTTAATTGGTGTGGTATGTTTTCTTTCCTTGTAATAAAGATAGTTGCATACTTCATTTATGCTGTTTATCCTTTTCTTTTTGTTCTTTATTTCATGCAGCATCATTTCTTGTGTACATTCTGTAGGTTCGCGTGCATAGATCACATGCTAATGGGCTTCGCTTTGCATCAGTGGGTACTACAGCAGAGGTATGGCTGCATTATTCCTTAAGGTTGTCCCCTAGTATGGATTTGTATGCTTTTTGGCTTGATATATTTCTCTGTTCTAGTTTGATACATTAGTTTCAACGATGATCCTCTCAATCATCTGCCGTTTTTTTCCGTGATTCAGTTGATTTCCTTTTCCAAGTTAGATGGTTTATTTACTTTCATTTAACACAACTATTTGCATATTAGCAGTTTGCAGTTTACCAGCAAGTGGTATAATTTTGCCTTTCTGATTCCTGTTTATTAGTTTTTCCTGCTTGCTTTATCTTTTAGATACATAATCTCTTGTATCTCACATCTTTTACTAAGGGTAAATGCTAAGAGAATTGTACTTGATGAAGTTGAATCGTTGGAACTGTATCTAAATCTTTTGCCTAGGCTATTGGGTTGGGCCTGTTCTAGCCTTCTAGGAAGTGGGAAATTGCTTGTTCAATTGGTTTTCTGGTTGTTTGTGGACTGATTGGACAAAGTTGCATTTGCTGTTCCAAGTCAGTGTATCTAGTGTGGATGTTAGTATGCTAAGAAAGCAATATTTTTTCAGTGTCTTAGATGGTCAAAATTTCCACACATGTTTAGGCTTAAGTTCAAAGACATGTCCTTGGATCTGATTGGATTCCGGACACGAGGTTACAATAGACATTTTTTTCTGGCTTATCTGACATAGTCCAGCCCATATTTAACCCGTGACTGGTTGTCAGGCTGTTTGAATTCATGCTGAGTTGATACATCAGAGGACCATAATATAGAGAAAACAGGTGCTGTAAGCGTGTCATGTTTTGAAAATAACATCCTTTTCAGAATATTTTGCTAGTTCAGTAGTTACCCATTTGATTCAACCTCCTGAGTTATATCAGTACTTGGTGACATCTTTTGTTTCATGATGTGTCTGCACCTTTTATTGGCATAAGATGTGCATAAAATGCAACAGTTGTTTGAATCACTCGCTCTGCCATTGATGCATATTTTTTCCCCTCTCTGATGGATTGTTTGTACCTGGACTCCCACCACTGCTCTAATCATCTTATTCACTAGGGCAATGCACATCAATTCTGATATGCATAAAACATCGCGATCTTTATGGTGATAAGTTTCATTCTTGATCTATAGTTACTCAATATGCCATTCCCCTGCAGTTTCTAGAACGTTTTTTCACATTCAAATTTGTACAGAACTTTAATTGGTGGTTGTTTGTCTTTGTAAATTTCTAATTTTAAACAGATTAAACAATATCGTCGGTTAGAAGATGGTTCCCTGAACATCGTTGCTCGTGGCCAACAAAGATTTCATGTGCTAAAAAGCTGGATCGATGTTGAAGGAGCAGTAAGATTTTTACTCTCTTTAGTTTTCCTCATTTAAGTGGAATTACTTTATTCATGATTCTGACCTCAGATTTTGTTCAGCCTTGTGCACAGGTTGAAGTTGTTAATGAAGAAACACCATTGAGAACTCCAAAAGATGCATTTGGACAGTTGGCCTCTATCATTAATTTTCAAAGTGGCAGTGTCTCACATGTAGATAACATGAACACTTCTCATAGAAATGAGGAAAGCGATTGTGATAGTGCTCAAAGTTTTCACAGTGCTCACTCAGTAAAAAAGGAGAATGTGCTGCTGTACTGCAGTGAGTCTGATAGAATGGATGAATCGACCAGTACTTCTCATAGAAATGAGGAAAGCGATTGTGATAGTGCTCAAAGTTTTCACAGTGCTCACTCAGTAAAAAAGGAGAATGTGCTGCTGTACTGCAGTGAGTCTGATAGAATGGATGAATCGACCAGTGGAAGTGATGATGAATATGATCATGCATTGTTCAATAGGTTGGTAGTTTCTCATTTGGCTGTTTCAGGAAGGCCATCCATGCACCCATCTAGGCAAAGTGCAAGTGACAATGGTAGCATTGAGCAATGCGCTGGTACAGATAGAGGAGCGATAAAAGGGGGAAAATCTGCAGATATAGGACAGGAGACTGCTAAACAAGCCTGGGCAGCAGATGAATCTAAGTGGTTGTGTAGAGCTCAGAAATCCTTCTGGCCACATTGGGTGTACAAAATGTATGATGTGGATATTCTTGCTCGAAGGGCTGCAGGTAAGTGGACTTGTTTGGAAGAAGAAGAATATTTCACCTAATACCTTTTTACAAGAAATTCTCTCTCCTTAACCATGTTCATAGCATGTACAGGAAGTACCATTACAGCATTCTGTTTCAATAATTTTTATGCTAATATAAACTCTTTGACTTGTAGATATTTAGTATTGATCAGCAACCAATATCTAAAATAAATTACCTATTCTAAACATCCAGTACTTAACAGAAATTGATTTTTATCTAAAAAAGATAATGCCTGTAGTATCTATAACTTGGTTTTGTTTCCTGTTTTGTTGTGTTCTTTTAAGTATTATACTTTTCAAAAGCACTAAGATTGAGAACAATGCTGATTTTGGATTAAAGAGAAAAAGCATCACGAGGATAGGTGCATCTAGCAACAACATGCACTCAGGACCTGTGAAAAGAATAAAGTAATCTTGGATATGATTTGACATTGTATTATGTAAAGTGAGATTATCAAAAACTTGACATGGTTCTTGATTCACATAAGCATTAAATTTCCTTGCTTACAATGCAACCGGCTTAGCCTTTTTGGATTTTATGGGTGTTGGTTAAAACTTCACTAATATGATACCTAAGTATTGACAATGGAGCTCAATGCCTCAAAGGGCATGTTGTGTACATCTGTGGTTTGTTTCTGTGTTCTATATTTGTTTAGTACATCATGCTCAGCATTTAGGATATTATGAGATCTTGATTAAAAGTTAACTTAGTGTTATATTGCCAACAAAAGTGATGGACATGTTATATAGCAAAAATTTCGTTTATCATTTATTAGTTTTCTTGACATGGGGAATTCTGCATACGAATGTCAAAATGTATAGTCTTGCTGAACCTGTGTCATGTTCATATATCATACTGAAAGGTCATGATTTAACAGGAAGGTCGTTTTATAGTTGATGACTGTTGAAACCGTTCTTGATTGCATTTTGGTTAACTTATTGACAATTTTTTTCTGCAGACATGTGGAGGCAAATAATTGGATATCCTAACATTGAAGGCCTTATAAGACAACCCATGTTCTTATCATTCTTTATTGCAAGTAAAATTCCTGTATCAGATTCAACAAAGCAAGAGTTGCTTGAGATAGATGGCATTGCCTACCGACTACAAAGAGAAATACAGCTTCTGGAGCACTTTGATCGTGTTCGTTGTAAACATTGTCTGGTATGACAATTTCTACTTTTTATACACTTACATGCAAGGGTCGTGCATCTCCAGTGTCTGCAAGATGGGATTTTTAGCTTTTCTTGGACAAGTTAGACTGGATTCTTCTCTCTGAGTTCACGTTTTCTGGATCCATAATAAGTCTTGTCCAAGTTATTCGACTACTGCCATTGTTGCTGTTGTGGTTGTTGTCCTTTCTCATTTACTGTTCATTGACTACTCTAATTGATGACTGTATTTCAGACTGTGATTGCAAGGCGTAGTGACATGCTTGTGATGTCTAGAGATGGACCTTCAAATGCATTTGTGAACCCACATGGCTATGTGTATGAAATCATGACCCTGAAAAATACAAAGGGGTTAGTTCGTCTTGGAGGTCGTGTTACCGAGCACAGCTGGTTTCCGGGGTATGAATATATTTCCTAGTTTTATTTGGAGAGCTTAATTTAACTAGTACATTGTTTGAGATTAATTTTCTATAAAAGCATTAAAAAGGACTATTTTCCTGGATGACCAGCGTACCATTGCAAATTATTTTATGTAGCAGTGGTCAGCTGCCGTCAATTCTTTTTGAGCATTGTTGATTCAACTGACTTTTTCATTCAAGCTATTAGTCTTGGATGGATTGAGTGAACTTCGTTTCGGATGGAATGAATGAACAGATCCTGTTAGGTATCAGCGAGTTGGTGCTCTGTGGAATATTTGAGGATGCTTAAAGTTGAGATTTGTAACAGAACCTAGTAGGAATGGCATATGGAATGATCCATGCTGTCATACTATGCTTCTCCGCTCTGTTCTCTTACAAAGAACTTCAACAGGGTCCATGAGCTAAGGGCCAATCTTGTTTGACAGTCTGTTAGTTCATTTGAAATGTCTTTTCTAGAACAATTATTCTTCATGTTCTGCGAGTGGGAGCTATTCCTGGTAGCTTTAGGCGTAACATAACGCTATGAAGTTCATCTCTTATCTGTGCTGTCCAGAAAATTCTACATGAACACGAATATGATGCTATTGTTGGTCTACTGAATCGCTATTTATTTCTTTTTCCTTGGAAATAGTGGATTTCCTTGCATATGTCCCTCCATAGATATTCTGTTCTCTATCCTGCTACTGTAATGTTGAGGACTAGATTGACAGGTCACAGGCTGTCTTCATAGCAAATTCATCCATGTTAACTAGTGATTTTGCCGTTACTTGAAATGTCTTAGCTCCAGTTAGCTTTTCGGATTTTGTCAATTTAGTGTTTTTCTTTTTTGAGTTTAAATCGACTGAATGTTTCAGGTATGCTTGGACAATTGTGAACTGTGCTACTTGTGAGTCGAACATGGGTTGGCTGTTCACTGCAACAAACAAGAGGTTGCAGCCAAGGTCATTTTGGGGCATCAGGAGTTCACAGCTTGCAGATAATGTGCAATAAGAAGGTTCCTTCCCTCTCTCTCTCTCACTCTCTGACTTTATGTGCGTATCTCCCCCTTGATGGTTTTTCAGTTTCCCTTTTGCAGCTTCTTAGAATAGTAAAAGATAGGCCTCTAGAGAATTTGTTGAAATCATGTTGTGATGGATGGAAGAACCTGGGGAGAGTTGGATCTTACCACATAATAACAAAAATTTGCATGTCCTTGGTTTGGCATTTCCTGGACATTCATCCTGAACAGGAAGGTTGTAAAGGACACCTGTAAGCATGTGGTTGGGTACTAGCAAAAGTGTGTGACAGAAGCTTTCGGACGGTAGCAAGGTCCTTCATGGCGGTGGTCTGAGCAAACTATGTTCTTCAGGCTGGAATCTATTCCTATCATCGGTTACATCACTTATATTGTACAGTGTGGTGAAGTCAGAATAAGCGCTCTTGGGGCATGGAACCTGCACACAGGAACCCTGACATTGCTTTAGACAATTGTAAGTGCTCATCTGTGAATTTGTTCTCTTTGTTCCTTTTGTACATGCGATCTTTTCATGTTGGCAAGGAACCTTTTCCATAGTAGTTTCTTTTTTCCTGACTTAAGACATGAATTCAGACAAACTCGAAGGTAGTGTTCTAAATGGTGGTGGTTAGGGGGCATTATGGGTTTCACATTTTAAGTCCATTGAACGTTCCTTGTCTTTCAAAGAAAAAGACTAACGGGAGATGGCACAAGCTTGAATTTAATAGATGGTGTCCTGCTGCAAGAAATGAACCTGGGTGTACTGCTTGCAGTTGCCGAACGGACTTGAGACTTGGGAGGAGGCATTTTTTTTCTCAACTGTTCATGGAAACTGCTAAAATTTGGTATATCAGAGGCGACTCTCTTACTCCGAGCACTGGTTTCCTGACCCTAACTTGGAAGTCTGAGGTCTAATCCCATAGCTGGAGATCTTGTTGTCTCGTTCAAAACAATTGCTGATTTTGGGTGTGAAGTTGGACGCTGTAGGTGATACTGAGAAACAAGCCAAGGTGCACAGCTCGTCCGAACTTGTCATATGATAGTGTTCTCAAATTGCTAAAGGTTATTGGCTCAGTAAACCTAGTTTGAACTGTTCACGGCTGGCACCTTATCTTCACTATGCCAGTTTAAGTTTATAATTTATCCGTCACCAGACTGCTCCTCGAGAAGAAAATGTTTCAAGCGATAGACCAAATCTGTATTTCCTGGTACTGCTGTCCCTTCACGGCTGTCACTACTAGTCACACCTTCCAGGCTTAGGACAGCTTCTCTGCTCTTGACTAGCAGATTTTTCAGACTTTTTCTTTCTTCTTGTGCTAATTGGCTGAGTTCTCCCTACGTCCTTGCTAACCGATACCTGGATACGTTAAAACGTGTTATACCATGGAAATGCGGTGGAAAAATGACTGGTTGAGCTATATGTGTTACGAACAGATGACCACAACTTAACGTGGATTAAGTAAGTTCAAGAGTCTACACTGACTAATTTTGAACTTCAAATAGATGCAAAGGGGTTGGCGCAGCGGGAGGACCTTTGCCATCTGAAGAGCATTCCTGGTTTGAATTACGCGGGCACCACTGCTTAATTCGAAGTTGAGTGGATCTCCTACGGTCCAGGAAGCCCAGTTTTCATTTTCCTGAAAATCCAAACAGTTTTAGTCCCAGTGATTAAGTATGCATTTCTTGCAATTTATCCATCTTTCCCAAATTGAAGCAATTTTTTCTTAACCCCAAGTTTTTCCCAAACAGCAACCTAGGGTTTGACAGAAGGCAACTGTATTTGGTAGAAAGAGATTTTTAGCCTATGAAACCGGGATTCTTTAACAAACGTTGTTCCTCAGGGCAGGTGAAATAGACAACTTCATGGCTAAGCTCATTCGTGAAGCAATTACCTCTTCTCAATAAGAAGTCATTTTCCCTTGAAGGCTCTATAAATCGGCCTAAGGGTAGGCCTTAAAAATGAAAAAGATGACAGAAACATGAACGGGAAGAGAGAACCAGCTCATTCAAATTGAATGGGTAACAGATCGATTCGATTCATGGGCATAGAAGAAGAGGTTGCAGCCCGAGGGCACTCCATACGGATATATCATTTAGACTGCCAACATGCAATCTGCTTCAGCACGGGAAATGCTTTTGTCAACATATTTGCACCATTTTTCATTCATGGAGATGTTTGTAACGTGAAACCATTTCTCCTTAAATATGCCTCATATCTAATGATACCCAATGTCAATTTGCTTCAACTTGGAAAAAGAACTTGGATTATAATATAATGGCTCTCTGCACTGATCTTTGAAGTGTCCTTTCCTGCCACAGTTAAAACAAACGACGTCTTTCTTTGGTCTTGACTTGCTTCTGACAGCTTTCTCTGGTCTTGACTTGCTTCTGCTTCTTTGGTCGACTTTTCCATCCCTTGATCGACCTCGACCTTCCGATGTATTCACCATCAACCCCTTCCCTTTATCATCAACGGGTAATGGCTTCCTTCCAATTTCATTCGAAATGAGAGTACTTATAATTTCATTCATCTCTAGGGTCTCTTTCTCATAAATGATTGTGGTCACCAAGTGCTTATACGATGAAGGCAATGAGGTCAGCAACAGAAGGGTTTTGTCTTCATCTTCAAGCTTAACATTCATATTTAATAAGTCGGCAATAGTTTTAATGAACGCACTAAGGTGATCAAGAATGGGGGAACGGTCCCTCAGCCTCTCTCATACGAAGACTTATAGAGTTGCATTTTCAAGTCCCAACTTCTTGGAGAGATTTTTAGTCATATATAACCTCTCTAGCCGCAGCCACAACCCTGCCGCAGTCTTCTCTTCCATGACATTGTACATCACTTCATCCGACAGACACAACTCTATTACACTAGCTGCCCTCATGTCTAAGTGATGCCAGTCGTCACCTACATTGCTTCAGGCTTATTTGCCTTTCCTGCAAGAGCCTTGTGCAGGCCTTGTTGAGCTAGAAGAGCCTTCACCCTTCTTTGCCATAAGAAAAGTTTACCTTTTCCATCAAATTTCTCCACCTCAAACTTGTGGTCAATTGGCTTAAACGCCATGCAGATTTAACAACCTGTCAGAGCTCTAATATCACTTGTTCGGAAGCAAATAATGGAACCAAGAAGACAACACCTAGATGCACTCATATCTTTTTCCCTCAAAAACAAAGCATCTGACAACGCAAAGCACACCAAATAACCGTAAAGAAAGTGCTCGGCCAAGGTGACCTTACATACAAGGGCATCGAAAAATAGACTACACCATCATTTCAGCAGAGAATACAACCTGAAATATGAGCACAACAGTACAAGAAGCAATCTATATGGAGACTTTGGAGACACATAAAATGAAGAAGAGGATGGGCGTTACCCCAAAAAGGGCTTAAAAAACTGTTTTTCCTTCTCTCTCTCCCCTTCTTCTTCTTCTTTATCCTTCTTTCCTCCTCCTCTGCTTCTTTTCTTTTCTGCCCTTGCTTTTCCTCTCTCCACCACCAATTTCACTGCATTAAGATCTCAGGTGAAGCCATGACGAATGGGGGAAGCGCCGTGCCCTTACACAACCGCCCTCCACTCTGTTCATCATAGCCAAGCCAAAAGGAACAAGAAAAAGAACGGGTCTCCGTCTTCCCCACCTTTAGTTGGCTGAATCATTGTCGGATCCCAAGCATACAGATAATAAGGAGCCTATTTGTTCATTGAGATTTGCAAAAAGAGAGACTTCGCGATGATGTCTGGTATACATTAACGAACGTTGTCGATGAGAACCAATCCACGCGCTCGCATTCGATTATCATGATGTACAATCCAAAAAAAGAAAAACAAACAAAAAAATCGAAAGGCTAACTATAGATGCCAGTGGATTGGATATAATCTAATTCGAATCAGAGTGGAAATATTTGCAGAAAATTTTGATCTCACAAGTGATCACATTGAAATTTGACAGTGCCGGACATTCAAATCTGATTGCATGTTGGATTTGGTTTTGTATGTCAGTATGTGCACATTTGGATTTGGAAGACGCCATTCTTGTGAATCCATTCGGCTTGCACCCATAAATATTCATTATGGTTTATGTTTTCTTGAGGGCAAAAATGAGCCTTGAAGGCCTACTGCCTGAGGAAAGCCTCCTAATGTCATCTATACCTTGACGATGGAATTGCATGCAATATTAAAAAAAAAAGTTCTTAAGGAAAATCTTACGTAAATCCTGAAAGACCATTACCTCCAAGGAAAACAATATCATCTACTTTTCATCACTCGTGACACTATATCACTGCCACTAGTTTCTGTTCTGTTGTTGTCTGCTGCTTTAATGGGTTACTTGGTTAATTTTTGGAGAGCAAACCTTTGTATTTATTTATTATAAGAAACAATTGGTACTTAGTCGACGGATGTACTATACCCTACTCAGGTTCCAACGCTCGAGCTTTGGTCTTTTTCGGGCAGTGAGCTAATCCCCTGCTCACCCAAACAAACAATTGGTACTTATTCTTTACCCTCAACGAAGTTCTTCCACATTTAAGTTGCAGAAGGCAGTCGAATATGCATTATCAGTCAAACAACAATCGGAAGGCAAGGCAAGGTTCAATTATAAAATGTTGTCTGTATATTCGTAATGCTGTTTGTCACCTTAAGAATTTAGCTGCTTGGACCATGAGAAGCCGTGGATCCTTCAGGAACTACCAGGTTCGTTCAAGTGCTAAATTTTCCAGGCTCCAGGTACTCAATTTACGACGCCGCAAGGTCAGTCTGATCAGCTCAAACTTTCCTTAACTTTCAAGACATTATGGCAATCACATGGACGCAAGAAGTGAGAAGCTATTCATGGTTTTGAATTCTTCAAACTCTTTAGAAAGCTTGATTAAGATTCGCGTCAAGAACTATCTTGATTCTAGCGATCAATAGACTCCGATATTGAGCTACCAAAAAGAGAGGAGCAGGCTTAAACTACCTTGAAAATCTCTATTTTTTTTTCAACGCAGATGAGCTTAGTTCAAATTCTAGTAGTCATAATGGAAATCAAATGCAGGCCTACTACTGATTTGGTGTTTTACTACAAAGGTTAGTTTCCAAATATTTGGAGGAACCGAACATTTCTGGTACACAAATCCCTGATGGGAGCAGAAAGTTCATTTCTGCATTTCCATTTGGTTCCCTACAAGTGATCTGCTGCTTACAAGTTTACCTGCATCATCATGATCATACCACCAATTTAGACCATCAATCCAGTGTCAAGATTGAATTACTATTTAGTATTATTGAGCATGAAGAAGCAGACGAAATAACCTATAAAACCGCAGCAGACATTAACAATTGGTACCGCCGGTCCTGCTATACTACTCTCCATCTTAAACAAAACGATGAGACAAATTTCCTTGAGTAGTTGGCATGATCTTTAGTGATGCAGTTGTTCCATTTCTGTTCTAATGGCAATTTTTGACACAGTGATAAATGACCCAACCATATAGATCACAGACATATATTTTTTTACTGTTTAAGAGGGAACACACCCATTTACAATGTTGGCATAGGGAGGTACTCACCCCTCTTTCTAATTTCTTCCATTCAGTCTCCTGATGTAGGCTGTACTGAGCTGCTCGCATTCTTAATTCGGTCTTATTTTTGGAGTGTACTTATACTTTATGCTTACAGATCACAATGGCACTACTATCTCAAAAAATTAGCTGAAGATGAACTAACTCGCTTGAGAACGTTCAACACACGAAGCCTGCAGCACTCAGCAGTCACAGCTGATATTTCCAACCTTGTGATTGTTTGATCCATCTATGGCCAAAGAAAAAGTTACTGAATTGGAAGCGTCTTTTGCGTTTTTGGCTGCCGCATTGATGATTTAACTGCACGTGATCCTTCCGGGATGAATTTTTTGATCTTCAACATGCAAGCGAGTTTGGATTTTTATAGCCCAAGCTGTGAATTACTCCATTCCATTGGTCTGGAAATGTTCAGCCTAAATGAACTCCTACTTGTGTTCTTTTACCCAAAAGAATATGTTCGTCTTCTAGTTTGTAAAAGTTCGATGCATTTTTCAGCTTGATCACCAAAAGCACCGTGATCCCAACAATCCAAAGGCTGAACAACCATACATATCTTAACTGTAGGTTTGGTTTTCAAAAGGTTGAAAAGCAAAAAGGAAACACAAAGAAAATCCAACTTGATTGGTTACACAAATGATTATATACATCGTTTAGGTCGAAACCCTTCTGGGAAGGTCTTTTTTCACTCAAAACGTCGTTTTGGGCATGCAAGGCCTTAGTTTGTGTGTTTGGGTACTGCCACATAAACCAGATTTAGACTTTTTAAAACCTGGTTTTTGTTTGGATGACAAAAAATAAGTTTTAGAAGGTGCCTTTAAAAACTGATTTCAGCTGAATGGTAGTTAATTTACAGTTACCAAATAAGAACACAGTTTCATGATATGCGTTACATATTTGATTTTATATTTTTGTAAGAACTGAAGTATTTATTAAGATGGCATTAGTACTTGAAAGAAAAGACATCAAGACAGAGAAGAGAATCAGATTTGTAACAAAAGAAATGAATACGATGGACGATATCAAATCAAGTCCTTTTCTGTTGTAAAAGAAGCAGCTCATGAGTTTACAGTTGATTCACGAGCTCTCCACAGTAAACCTCATTCCACAGATTCCTTTAAGGATCATCATCATCTCCTAATCTTGCTTGTCGCTAAAATTTTCCTCACGTTTCGATTTTAGGATCATGGATGAGAAAATCTAGTAAACCTGAACAGATTCCTTTAAGGATTATCACCATCTTCCTTCATCCAACAAACAAAAAAAACCTGCAGCAACAAAACCTCTTTTTTGAGTGAAAAACCTTACTGGCGTTCTGCCTTTAAAAGGCTGTTTTCAATGTGCGTCCGAATTACCCCGTAATAAATATTCTGACTTTTCCATTTTTCCTCAAATTCAATCAAAGAAAAGTGTCTTAGAACAGTCGCCAGCTTATTGTGCCACGAGATAAGGATGCATAAAAAGTTATGTAGGTCCGAAATTGGACTTTTTTTGGGGTCATAAAAACACAAAAAGGTAAGGTATATTTGATGAATATCTCCTTGGTCATATTGAACTTGCATGTACAATTTGATCGCAAGATGCAAATAGATTTGCTTCTATATTTATATAAACACAATGTGGTTTGAATATGAGCTCTTGAGATTTTTCGTACCGGACCAAACATTATTTGCCTTCGGACTTTTAGCGTATTTGACGTTTGCTTCTCAAATTCCATTTGAAAAAAAATGATAAAAGCACCTACATTTGGATAAATAACTAATAACCACTTAAGTTTTGGAAGTTAACAAGTAAGCACTTGACTTTTCAAATGTTAAACACCTTTTTGCAATTTTTGTTCTATTTTACCAGAAACGTTGCAAGCTTATAAGGGGGTTTTGAATGACAATCCAAAACCAGATTTTTGTAGGCAAAACTTGTTTTTGCTTTTAAAACCAAGTTTTTGAAATGTTTGCATGCCATCAAAATTGGGTTTGAGCAGAACCCAGTTTTGACAAATCATGGTTTTGTAAAAAGGAATAAAAATTCTAACCCCTTAAGTGTGTTACCTGAATAAGCAAGCTAAATTTTCAAAACTATTAAAGAACACGATTTTCATAACAAAACTGGATTAAACATCATCTGTAAGACACGCATGCAAAAGAATCTTGAATTTTAACTATTGAAAAACATAAGACTCCATTTAAGTTTACCGCAAATAATTGCAGAAAGGAAAACTAAATAAATTGAAAGGTGTACTGTATGTCTAGTCATGCTCCAAAGCAAAGTACAACTTCTTATGCCAAAATTAGTTTTTGCTGAATAAAAATTAATAAAAGAATTCCGATAATTGTCAACTAATGTTGACAATGAGCCCCCAACGTTTTTTTTTTTTTTCTGCATTATTCTCAGTCAACCAACAACTCTGTTCAAAAAGGCAAAAGGAACAAAAAAAAAAGGCAAGTGATGTCATCACACGTGTTCTGACCTCAAATCAACATCTTTTTGAAAGTTGAGTTCCTTTTACCATTCTTCGTCCCTTTTGGAAGGGTTGCGGATACGGATCGGGGCAATGCATCTTGGATCACTCCGCTGTTTTGGTACCATATCCAAACGGGTCGGGTCGAAGACACTGAATCTGGTAGTATTGAAAAACGATAAAATCCTGAAATTGGACCCGACTCCAACCGGTACGACCCGAGTTTTGAATAAATAAGAGGCCCTGCGTTTCCTTCTTATCAAATCTGGACCTGGGTCATGGTGGAGTCATACCCGATCCATCGACCGCACCTCCACCGCCTCGGCGATCGCGTCTCAGACTGTCAGGTCAGCGGCTTGCCAAACTTCGCTGACGTCTCTGACCCTTGACTTTTTCAAAAAGACGTTCCCGATTCCACAGACGTGAAGATCTGGTCCACTGACTTTGCCGCCAGGCGGGTCGGATCACATGTTCATATCCATATCGGCATTCTATTCCATGATCCTTACCCATCACAAATAGATTTCAAATAGTTCCATATCGAATACTTTTTTAGAGGATCCGTGAAAACATCTTTGGAGTTTGTATAACTTTATAAATAAAACTTGACTATGATATAATATATATATATTTTTCTTGTAAGAAGAGAGATTACAATTGTTGTCAAAGTTAAATTCAATATTAGGACTTTAGATACGATATCTTATGAAGCGTAATATAACATCCCAACTGTTGTGGCAGTGCATACGAATAACTTTGTATTAAAAAGTTTAAGAAAACTTTAAATTTGGTGCATTTCATTGTCTAGGTAGAGAACTAATCAGGATGTTTGAATGAGTTTGGATCCGATCCATTTGCGACGAGCAATGGAAACCCAGGATAAGGGTATTTAAGTAATTTAGAGCTTCTTCCTACTGCTTATAAATGGCAAGGTCTGTCGTTCACCGCTGCGGTGCCTCCGTCCGTCCGTCCCTCTCTCTCTCGCGCGCGGAAAGTATGGCGACGGCGGCGACAGAATCCGGCAAACGAACGTCGGCAGCTTGCCGTAACACACAGCGTGACGCTCAGCCGCAAAACCCCATGTGGGTGCCAATTGAGCCCTTCCAAGCAGGAGGGGCCGCGCTCTTCGACCTCGACGAGGCACTCACCCTCCCTTACTGCGGGGCCCCGGAGACGGAGTCAGGTCTCTCGCCGCCGCAACCGTCGCCGGAGAGGTCAGTCTCGCTCAGGCCCACCGTCTGCTCGACCGGCGTCTGCGCCGTCTGCATGGAGGAGTTTGCCGTTGGCTCGTGCGGCAAGATGATGCCCTGCTCGCACGTGTACCACGAGGAGTGCATCGCCGCCTGGCTTGCCGGCGGTGGATCGTGCCCGCTCTGCCGCTGCAGAGTCAAGGCGGAGTGATGACGTGGCAGCAAAGCAGCGGCGCAGGTGGCGAATCACTTAGGCGTGAATACGGCCCAGTTGTTAATCATGTGACTGGTTTACCTTGTTATTCAGAACTATATGACAATAAACGAACATCATCGACTCTTTGGTTGCCTCTTCGTGTTTGTTCAGTTGTCTCGTATCATAAATCCAGGGACCGACAACGATTCGAAAGAAAGTTATCTGAAAACATTGTCATTATCATGCAAAAATTGGAATATACTTTTCAAAGCAGTTCACCAAAGTTTCAAGAGAGATAAAAGAGAGTTGAAACACTAGCAGAGTATTGCCGACAACGATTCGAAAGAAAGTTGTCTGAAAACATTGTCATTATCATGCAAAAATTGGAATATACTTATCAAAGCAGTTCACCAAAGTTTCAAGAGAGATAAAAAAGAGGAGTATTTCATAAATTTACCCAAAGATTGAAGCAGATTCATAAAACATTAAAACAAAATTTAAATCTTTTCCAAAGTTTAGAGTAAATTTATAAAACACTCACAAAGTGTTTCATTTGCCAAACTGACTCCTTATAAATTAGAAAAAAATTGTTTCCCAACACTCACTTTTGTCCTTCTTACTTCATGAGCTAGTTAAATTAGGACTTCCTCAACTTGTGCTTTCGTTTTCCTTCATCGCGTCCTGCAGTATCAACTAAATGAATCTGCTCTCTTAAATATATAGGAATTAGAGGTGGAGCATCATCTTCTCTACTAATTTATCACATCATAAACTAGGGTGGCGTTTCATAGCCTTGCTCTCGTCGTTGTTTAAGATTGTGTTGTTTCACTCAGGACCTTAGATCCACGGGATCTCAGATCCGTGCGAATTTAAGATCCGAAGCTACCAAACATAAAGATATAGAACCGTGTGGATGGCATCCCTCACTTCAGCTCATAATTCTGCTTATAATCCTGAAGAGGTATGACACCACATATTAAATATTTTAGAGTGCAAGTTCTCATGACAAGAAAGGGGTGGTTGAATATTCTTTTAGTTCATTGAGCACTTTGTTGCTAACAGGTCAAACCAAACTATATAAGCGATATTCTTTAGGCAATGGAAATTTTAAATATTTTTTACAAGGCCGGCCTACTACAGATTAGTTAGCGATTCTTAGGGCGAGGAGGCAGTTGGCCTTCAACAAACGAGAAGAAGAAAAGGGCAGTTCCAGTCAATAACACAAAAACTAGATTATGCATATGCCATCTATGAAGCAGCAAGTTAGAGAGAGAATATATATATATATATATATAGTAAGGAAAGTATGGTAAGGATATATTAAGTGAGAAGTGGGGGCTATCATAAGCTAAGAAATAAGGAGAGTAGGTTAGAAGAAGATACCAACAAAATATTCGACAATTTAATCAAGTTTGAATTCTCAATAGATATATTGTGCATTATGTAGTTAGAATTGCCCTGTCACTGCCGGCAGGAAGGAGAAATGAACAGAGTTCAGCGGCTCAGATTCGTTTAGCATCCAACAAGCTCGACACCCCTTTAACCGGTTTACCATACTGAGAAGGACTAGGGATCGAATGCAAAGGTTGCTTAATCGAATAAGGCATCAACAAGCAGTGGCCTAGCCACTAGGAGCAAACACAAGCCGAGTCAAGCCCGAGTTTAGTTAGCTTGAGTTCGGTTCAACTAATGAAACCTCGAGCTCGACTCGGCTCGAACTCAAGAATAACTCGATGGAAGCAGTTCGAGCTCGACTCAACAAACTCGTAAACTCGTTTGAATATATTGGTTTGATTAAGGCTCAACAAACTCGATTTTACGTGTTGAGCTCGAATTCAACTTGATTATTTGAACGAGTGGACTCATGAACTCGAGCTCTACTCGTTAAGCAAATGACTCAGCTCGAACTCATTCATGAGCCGAGCTTTAACTTGTCGAGCATGAGTAGCTCGACTCGTTGTTCACCCCTAATAGGCACATGGTGGTAGCCCACACCAGCTTCACAAAATTAGTTATATATATATATATATATATTAATATTTTGATATATTTGATTGTTATACATTTAAGTACCTAAAAAAATTAAAGGTATTGAATTGAGTGCCCCACCGAAAAAAATTTCTGGCTCCATTAGTGTCAACAAGCATATATATATATATATATATATATATATATATATATATATATATATATGAATTCTCTTGTATATATAGTTTTGTATCAAAGTTAGTGGTCCTTTTGGACACCACATCATTTTAGTTTGATTCTGTATTGAAGGCCGAACTCCTTTTATTGACGTTCAGATTTTCTTGATATTGACAGCACCTTTACTATCGAACGTCTTCCGAAAATCATCTCACAGTAGATTGAGGGGGATGACCAAATCCAAATCCAAATCGGATTGATCTTGACTTTGCCCCCTCGAGGCCACGAGAGACTACACGGCCTCATATTTCTACTTGGTTCATCCCTTTATTGACTTTCTAGCTCTTCCAAATATATATATATATATATATATATATATATATATATATATATATATATATATATATATATATATATATAAAAGTCATGGTGGAGCCTATGGGCACATGATAACTACACGAAGCACCATGAGACGCCATCATCTGTATGTAGACAGAGCCAAAATGAGGGGTTCATGGTGGAGCCTATGGACCATATGATAACTACATGAGACACCATCATCTGATGTCAGCTGCTCACACTATACATTTGTCATCTTGTGACTGCACTCGCTGCCAACTGATGTAGATATGATCTGACGAGGGCTGGGATGGTTCATCATGATAGATTATCAAGAGAAAAACAAAGAAAAAATGATAAAAAATATCGTTTCTTTTTGTTTTTTCTCATGATAAAAAATATCGTTTCTTTTTGTTTTTTCTCAACTGTCCATTACGGTGAATCAAATAACCCACATGTATGAGTTGATAGCACATATACCTATCACTTTTTTCTTTTTGTTTTTTTTTTTTCATAAATTGAATCAGATGACCCTCATGAACGAGTACCTAGTCACTATAATATATATATATATATATATATATATATATATATATATATATATATATATATATATATATATATAAAAGTCACCAAACCATCTAACCAAAAAAAACTTTTATTCAAGATTATGGATGAGAGAAAAGCAAGGAAAAAATAGTGACGAATATTTTTGTTATGTAATATTAGTTCACACTTTTTCTTTCAACTCTCTATCTGCTTAATATATATTATATTATATAAAGAAAGAAAGGAAACCGATTAATATTATATTATATAAAGAAAGAGAAGAGACCGATTAAAAGTCACCAGTCAGGTGCAAAGTACTACAAAGAGAGGAAGAGAGCTTATTCCTCAGTTAAAGGTACATTGATTTCACTTAACCAGATGGCGATTTCACTCACCCTGAGGACATAGATTAGCGGGATCTGTTTTTCGTTTGTATCATACTTTTGACGTTTTCCTTGAAAAATAAAACCTTCTAGAGTATAGATTCAGTGGCGGAGATACATGACCCACACCAGCCTCACAAAATTAGTTTAATGTATATGCTAATGTTTTGATATATTTGATTATTATACATATAAGTGCCCTAAACAAATTAAAGGTATTGAATGAGTGCTCCCAACAAAAGAAAAATCTGGCTTCCCTAGTGGTAGATTATGGTATTACATATAAAAGAAAAACCTATATACCAAATCCAGTAGTTTCTTTATACCAAATCCCATAGTTTCTTTGGGACAGTATAAGGCTATACCTAGACTTAGATTCTGTACTTAAGGGTTGTTTTTCGGAAACATCAGATAAAATTGGAAGGAATGACCNATTACTATGTCCAAGATCTAATATTGAAGTAATTTCATCCGCTTTTCGTGACTTTGTTTGTGTCAAAAAAGAATTTTAAATATCTTGAAACTTTTTTAGAACAGGTCCAAGTCAAATAGTCATTCAAAACACTTCTTTTTATAATATTTTGCAACCCAAGGGCTCTGTCATATGGATACGTTTGATTGGCTCCCATGCAGGGGCGGAGCCAAGATTTTTTTCAGGAGCGGGCGTCCGACCTCTGGATCTGAGTAGGGCAAAACTAAATTCTAATACAAAAAATACATTACGCAATTAAAAAATATTATTTTTTTTAATGTAAAAAAAAATTCTTTGGCTAGGGTGGGGCCATGGCCTAGACATGTTCCCCTTCCTCCGCCCCTGCTCCCATGCACCAGGAACACACAGACAAGGGAGTTCAATGTTGATACGACAACATTGATAGTGACTTTAGCGATGAGTTGTGGTCTTTTTAGTGATGAATTTTGTATCACCTTAGTTATTTAGCAGCACCAAGAAAAAAGTCTGGCTCTATTAAATTTCTTTGGGAAATTCTTAATTAATAGCTTGACAAATTAAGCGTGATATTTCTGAAAGAAACATTTTTCTCAATATTGACAGCAGTTAAAGCCATGAACGAGTGTCACGTCCTCATATTTCTATTCGCTTCCTCCCTGCATATATTGGCCTTCTCTTCCAAAGCTTGTATTACGCCATGAACGCACACTAGATCATTCTACAACGAGCATGTGTAAATAGCAAGAACCAGGTGGCAGCCAGAAATTTTTCATGAAAGGGTCGAATTGAAGCTTTTAAATTTTGACAAGTGCCAAAATATCATTTATAAGATAAGTGAAATTTTTTAAAATTTACATATAATTTTCTTTAGGGGTTAAGGCACCTGCGGGCCCTACTGGACTCGGCCTCTGGCAAGAACATATATATGTGGTCAGTGTGAACATTAGGTGGACACAGCAAGACTTCGGCACAATAATTCATGGCTATGAGGCCATACGATAACTACAACAAGAATCCGTCGTATTATTATTCGACCACACTAAGGTTCATCTTGCGACCGCCGGCAGCGGCCGCCGCTTGCACCGGTGACTATCAATAAGGAAAGAAAAGAAAGATTTTTTTGGCTGAGGGGCACTGGAGTCGTGACTATGTCTGGTGCGGACACTGGACACCCTATTTAATTTTTCAATCACAAAATAGTTTCAAGTCAGAAATTTTTGATTAGCTGGTGTGAACGGATCACTTACTGCCACTCATCAATGTCATGGTTGGCGGCACGTGGCGTTGATCAAGAAAAATTTTCTTAATTGAAGGGATTATTTGACCTTAAAATGTGAGTGTATGGCTCTTGAATGGCTCCATGCAGTGGGGAAGGGGCATGACCCACCTAAAATTCATGGGTTTTAATTTAATAGTGTATATTTTAATGGCTTTTAAAAGTCTAATCATGGTCGGTCTCAATTCTGTGAATGTATGGATGTCATATCCTTATACCTATAAAGTTTCAACTTACTTGAGACGTTATATATAGAGCCGATAAAATGAGAATATATAATAAAATTTGGGGACAAGATGTCCCACATGTACAAAAAAACAATCCGCAAAAAACAAACCGCAAAAACAGAAGCAGAAAGAAGAAATATACAATACAATGCTCAGAAAAGGAGAGTCAGGGTGAGGGAGGAGAGGACAGACGGAGCGGCACTATCACCCAGCCGCAGACGAGCATCGGCGCTTCAATCGGATGGCAAACTGAACAAGAGAGAGAGAGAGAGAGAGAGAGAGAGAGAGAGAGAGAAAGAGAGAGTGCACTTGAAGGTAAACATGTAATCATGTAGAACTTGCGAAACTGGGCTCCAGCTCGGCTCACATGTAGCTGAGTTAGAGCTTGACTTGCTTAATGGAGTTTCAGCTCAAGCTCGACTAGTTGAAGGTTGTGTCCTTCAATATATATTTTTATCCTTTTTCACATTTCTATTTAAGCTATTTTAAGTTTTTGAAATTACAAAATAAGTATTAGTGCTAAACGAACCTAATCGATTCGACTTCATCCAACTTGAACTCAACTTGTTTACAGACTCGAGTTATCAATGAAGTTCAAACTCAACTCGTTACGAGTCGAGCCCAGTTAGCTCGACTTGTTAAACATCGAAACGTGAAGAGAAAGAGAAAGAGGGAAGACAGTTACCGACCGATGGGTGCAACCAATGGTTGGTAAGAGAGAAGATATTTATATCAATAAACTCCATGATTGAAGTTGGGTGAGAAGGAGGAATACGGCATCGAGTGACAAGCCAGGCCACCCTTCTATCTAATATCTATCTATTAAGTTATTGCCAGATCGGTGTCTCCCTGGTGTCTGATAAGTTATATATATATATATATATATATATATATATATATATATATATATATATATATATATATATATATATATATATATATATATATATATATATTTCTGTTTTTGGCCTAACTTTTCTCATTTTTCTTCTTCCAGTTACTCACCAACCTTCTGCTAACAACTACTAAAATGCGTAATAGATGTGGCTCTCTTAAGTTAATGAGTTCCCTTTAGTTTTTTTTTAATAAGAAAAGGAATATAAT
This sequence comes from Nymphaea thermarum, assembly GCA_011799765.1. Classification (NCBI taxonomy): domain Eukaryota; kingdom Viridiplantae; phylum Streptophyta; class Magnoliopsida; order Nymphaeales; family Nymphaeaceae; genus Nymphaea; species Nymphaea thermarum. The sequence continues at coordinate 69,747 of JAANDH010000070.1, forward strand.
ATTGTCATCAGATGTGAACAGCAGATACTGTAGTCGTCAGTACAACTGGGGTTCACAGAAAAATAAACTATTATATCTTATATTTGCAATCGTACGACCACGACCACACATAGAGATCTCAAATGCAACTTTTTCTTTCTTCTTTCACATAAATTTTTTTTGCTTTTTTATATGGAACGGCGTTGATCCTCTTTGACAAATCCTAATTAATTCTGCAGATCAGAAAGATCATTTACATTCTGATGTAGAGAATTAATTAGGATTTGTCAAAGAGGATCAACGCCGTTCCGTATAAGTGATTGGTAGGTACCAGACCACTTGTGTAAGGGCTAAAAACCAGACCTCTTAAATTCATATTAAAAAGTTTTTAAACAAAATATGAACCTTTTAATGTGTTTATAAACACTAATTTAATATAAATCATTCTTTAGTTCAAGTCATTTTTTTCAAGAAGTTGATATTTATACTACAAAATTTTGATGCTATACGAGTCATTCATTTTTTTTACTAGTACACAAACATTATTTAAAAAAGAAAACAACTAACTTAATATATGTTTCTCATCAAAATATTCTTAAGATTATATCTGTAAAGCTAGATTTCAAAAAATAATTTTTAATATTTAATTTCAATAGGTCCGATTTTTGTCTCTTACCCAAGTGGTCTGGCATATATATATATATATATATATAGAAACCCATACTACCTTGGTCAGAGACACAAACCAGACTTCCCAAATTCTCGGGAAAAATAATTTTAAACGAAATATGAAACATTCTACTATGTTTATAAATATATACCAATCCAACAACCATGTTTTGATTGAAGTTGTTTATAGGAAAAACACTTATTTTTCTACCATTAAAAATTCGACGACACAAGAGCCGTGTAGTTTTTGACATACTATAGAACATGTTGACAACAAAAAATGACTTAGTGTATGATTCTCATTAAAATCATTATTAAGATCATATCTATACACTTGGATGATGTAAAAAATTATTTTAACAATCACTTTTGAGTAGTCTGGTTTTCATCCCTGACCTAGTGGTCTGGGATCTACCATTTACCCATTTTGACTCAAACGGCCATTAAGATTAGGTAAAATAAAACTAAGAAAGTAAAAAAAAAAATATTGTGAATAATCCCACATACTATGGATGAAGACAACCAAAAATCTCGAAGGATTATATATGACAGTAATTGCTACGAGCAAGCTTCTTTACAACCAGAAGAAAAGAACTAAACCGCCATTATTTGGCAGCATATACATAATAATACATGACACTTCAATGAAGACCTGTTATTTTTCCGACGACCCCAAATATAGGGAAGCAACTACAAAGTCTATAGGGGCGGAGCCAGTATTTTCTTGAGGGGCAGGCCGGCAGTATGACATCTGGATCCGGGTAGAGTCAAACTGAATTCTAACACAAAAAATACATTATGTAATTAAAAAAATATTATTTTTTTCAATGTAAAAAAAAAAAAAAAATTCATTGGCTGGGATTGGGCCATGGCCTACGCGGCTCCGCCCCTAGAGTCTACATTCTCAGCAAAATCGTGGGTTGAAAAAATGTTTTCTTGAACAATGGGGAAGGAAAAACGATTCTTCGGGAATCTGCATTCCAGAATTTCTCATCCCATTCTGGAATCCTGGATTATCTTGAAGGAAATCGCTCCCAAATAAGATTTCATATTTGAAACCACTGGTACATTCCGATCACAAAATTCTATCAAGAGTGTTCTAGTAACATGGGTTGCCGGCAAAATCAGATTCCAAATTTTCCGTCCTTTCTTGACCAAAGAAAAAGGAACTTGGCAAGATCAATTTTTAATGGGCGTTTTCGATAAGCCACCTAACTGTTTTGAAAGTTGCTTTTCAGCAACCCTTTTCTGGTTATTTAGCTTTCTGTGCCTGAAACTTCCGCCATTTTGGTGTCGCCGCCGTCGGAGAAAAAAAAAGCCGGCCGTCGTTTCAGCTGCGTTTCATGGTTCTCACTGGATCGTTCGGACCCAAGGGCTGCAAAACTTTGTCATTTTTAAACTTGTATTCCTCGTTTCTAGAGGATCAATATAAATAAGAACTGAAACTGCAAGGGTATGATTTTTGTGATCTGGAATGATTTCCGCATTGAATGAATTCCCGTATGCAATCGATAAAACCCAGTTGGCATGCACATCATGTCACATCAGCACTGCTCTGGTTCATTATTGTCCACAAATGTTTGTTCACTTTTATTTGTAAAATTATACATATATGGCTGAAATATGTGGGATGTTGGGAGTTGCCGATTAGGTAAAAATAAAAAAAATATGTTGTTATAGCCATTGACAAAAACAACACTAATCAGATTTGGATTTAAGGATTGTCATTCAATTTGATTCAGATATACATAAATATTTAATTGACTTTTAAATATCTAATTATCATGAGTAACAGTTGCTTATAAAACGTCTATCATAACTATTTATACATAAATATTTAGTATTTATTCAAATCATAACTGTTACTGTTCCATAAATCCATCGCAAAAAGTAAAGCACGAAACATTTGTTGAATCTGACTCATTTTTTTTAAAGAGGATTCATGAAACATTTATAATGAGTTACTGCTGCGGAACAACCCCTAGAGTTCAGATCCTCTTCACCCATAAAAATTTTAGGATTTTTCATGGAATTAAATCAGGTGGAGCTTCTCCTTAGATTGCTTCACCAGCCCCAACCAAACAACAACATGAGAACCATGAGGGGCATAGCCTATATTAGTACGGCTGGTGGGTAAGTGTATTGTAACTTTCAATTCGATTTTCATGAGTAATATTCCTTCAAACTTTATGACATAGGACATGGCACCAACCTAGTAATGCATTGTCCATACACTCAGGTCTCAACACATGCCATGAGAGGGGCCAGTGGTAGGGGCGGAGGGAAGGGGGCCTGCCTAGGCCATGACCCCACCCCAGTCAATGATTTTTTTTTTTTACATTGAAAAAAATAATATTTCTTAATTACGTAATGTATTTTTTGTATTAGAATTCAATTTGGCCCTACCCGGATCCAGAGGTCGGACTGCCAGCCCGCCCCTGTAGAAAATCCTGGCTCCGCCCCTGACCAGTGGTGAAGAAATAGTGGGCTCCTGAGACATTGCTCCCCAACCATACATCACTAGAAAATGTACAAGACAGTTTCTAAATGAAGAGGAAAAACAACCTCCAATGGCATAGCAGAGCTGGTTGGGCTAGAGGTGAGGAAACCCCATGTTACCAGCTATCGGTGTATTGTCTTTACGTCGTATGGGTTGGTGTGTTATATTAAGTAACATAAGACTTACACCAGACATTGACGAAGCTCTGGACCTTGGGGACAACAGAGCTTTCTAGCTCTTTTTTCTAAGCAGTCGACTAGTCATGCTTATGCACTTTTTTAAAAGTTAGAATCAACTAACAACACCCTAACTTGACTATTTATTTTGAATCTTTATGGTCAAATTTCAAGACTTGCAAATTTCATCCGCTCGACTTTGACTCAGACAGCCAACTTCAATAATGACCAGCCCATTATTCAAGTGAAGCAGTAATTAAGTTAACCCGAGAGAGGAACAAAGCAGGGAAACGTAGTATTTTCTTTCAAAATTCAGTTTTATATATAATTGGATTTATTTTGTTATATTTTGGGGTGAATCCGTTCAAGATCCACATAATTATGGTTCTAGTTTTTAATTAATGGGGTTTTCTTGTATTTTCTTGCAGAGAAGACATTTCAGCAGAAAAGTCTTTTTTGCACGCGAGAAAAAATTTTCAGTAAAACTCGTCTGATTATGACCACCGACTTTACGACTTTCTTTGGAAAAAGTTTCATCCTCTTTTCTTTGTTTTAGCATTGGTGACTTCAAAAAGCTAGTCAATTATATACATTTGTGCTCTTTTAGAGTCATTTTGGTTACTGTTTCATAAGTCTGTAGATTCTTGGAACAGTTTGTTACTATTTCCATTGTTAAACGACTCTCGCAAAATATAACTCCAACTCGAACTTTCCGGCTCGGCCGCTGCCTGTTTGAGTTTCACAATCCATCAACTGGTAAAATTTTACCAGTCGAGTACACTTTGAAAACTTTGCCTCTTAACATACGGCACCATTGATTATGCTTTCTTCACAACCTTCATCATATTTCTTTCTTTGTCCGTTCGAGGGGCAGAGGGAGGGGGTGGGCCACCTAGGCCATGGCCCCACCCAACTATTTGAAAAAAAAAAATACATTGAAAAAATTAAAAAAAAAATTGTGTAATGTATTTTTTAGATTCAGGTTCAGTTTGATCCTTTTTGGATTTGATGCTGCACTATTTGACCCGCCCCTGAAAAAAAATTCTAACTCTGCCCCTGGTCCATTCCCTAGTGAATATTAGTGTCCTTTGGACGTACATAGTTGCCGAAAAGAGAAAACAGCAGGTTGGAAAGTTCTCTGCCACTATTTCCAGCAATTGCGATCTCAAGTTTAGCATCTTTGACAAAGAGAAGGTGAAATTCAAGGAGTCATACTTGTGTTTATGTGCGCCCACAAATACAAGCAACAACTTTTTTTTTTTCTTTTAAGAAAGACAAAATGTTATAATTTTGAAACCCAAATTAGCTGGAGGTATTCAAAGGGTATAGTATAGCTGATCAGATAACTATAAACATGTGAAACAAAATAGTTCAAGATCTTAAAAAGGCCTTGAAGGTTACTTAATTTATTAATTTGAGTTTTTTGTATTATGCTACAGACGTATCAGGTAAGACTTATTATTTTTTTAAATTTTAATTACTTGTTTATATTTTTATGCAAGAATATTTTCAAAAAAATCAGTACAAATTTTGAATATACAAGCTAGGCCTTTCAACCAGCCATTTTTGACCCCCTCCCCCTTAACATACCCCAACTTCCATCGTTACATGTTTTTCAACATAAACAGTCTTGATTATCGGATATTGCTTTCGGCTGGTCGCTCTTTTTTAGCAAAAGCAAATAGCCTCGGGTGACTTCATATTTAAAACACCCAGCTTTATATAAAGTACATGATTTTATTATAATTATGCATTGTTATGTGTACAATGAGTTTGAGTGCAAATTTTAAATTTCAAGGTAATGATTCTTTCTCATAGATCTCAGTGAGATCTCAAATCCGTTGCATATGAAGTCCACCTTTTTGGGCACGTTAGACCTTCTAACATTGCACAATTTAAAACAAAATAAATAAATAATTTAAAAAAGTTTGAGAATAATATATTTTTCAGCAGATTAACTTTCTTCAAGACCATGAGCTGAGTCGAGCCTGAGCTCGAGCTTCATTCGACTCGAGCTCCTTATAATAAGCTCGAGCTCAACTCAACTACAAAAAATCGAGTTCGAACTCGATTCGTTTAGATCATTTAACTCGTTTATGCATGAACTTGTTTAACTCGTGTAAGCGTTAACTCGTATAACTTGTGAAACCAGTTTCGACTATGTTACGTAGAATATCGGTTTGCGAGTAGTCAAACACAAGCCGAATTTTTTCGAAGAAGTTTGAATCAAACCCGAGTTAGTTAAACTGGTTGTGCCGAGTTTGAATGGAACCCGAGTTAGCTAGACAGACAAACTTGTTGTGCAGTCCTATTTATGGTGAAAGCAGAGGTTTAAATAAAGAGACTTGAAATGAATTAATTTGTCTGAAGGTGGTATTTTGAAATTATTGAGACCGCCGTACGAGTACAGACGAAGGGTGCGCCCGGTCGAGACGCCAGGTTTGTATGACGTTTTAAGCTTTTTTGTCTTTCGGGCTTCTAGAAGCGCGGAATTCGTTCTTTATACGCTTCCTTCCTTAGGACGTGGGTCAAGTCACACACAAAGTCCAGGTTATGATCCGAGTCAGTTAACATCTTTAGAGTTTTATTCACCAGGCAAGCAATGAAGTCTCTCACTCACTCAAAGATGTTTTCTCAAGCAATTTTTGTCTTGAAAAGAGATAAATTTTGGATTTCCTATTATGAACATCACAACCGCATGGGTAGTGTTAGAAAATATTTCTTAGATGTAAGCACCATCAGATTGAGTAAAAGGACATTGAATTTGGATCAGATTGAGTAAAGAAAGTAGCGGGGATATGAAATCCCATATGCATTGGCAAGAATAATTTACTTATAAAACTTGCCTGGCACTCCTTTGAACAGTTCGAGCACCACAACTACAACCGTTTTCGACCAATTTTCCTTACAGCGGTACTAACGCTTGAAACTACAAGAAAATAGAGACGAAGACACACACGGTACCTCAAGAACAAACGATACAGGTGAAACCGCGGCCCTGGGAGACACGAAGGGCACTTTGGACATCCCGAAGAAAAAAAAGAAGAAGACAAAAACACAATCTTCACGGCGAACGCACCGGAAAACGTCTCCCTAAAGCAGAGGAGCACTCATTCCGGCCGAATGCGACTCCTGCACAGTGGACACGAGCTCTCGCGCACGAGCCACTGCAATATGCAGCCCTGGTGGTAAGCGTGAGAGCACGGCAACCTCTTCCCGCACGCGCCGCCGCCGAGCTCTTCCATGCAGACGGCGCAGGTGCCTCCTTCGGAGGCAGTCGGCATGCCGGAAACCAGAATTTCCGGCGTCGGAATGTTTCTGGAGTTCGCATCCACCGGCGGCATCCTTGGCCAGTCGAAGATCGGGCAGCAGAGCGCCTCGTCGAGATCGAAGGACGGCGAGTTCGACAGGAGGACTCCCTGTCCCGCTCGTATTCTCGGCGAATCGACGACGGGACAGCAGAGAGCGTCGTCAAGATCGAAGGACGGCAGCAAGGCCGACGCAAAGACTCCTCCTTGTTCGGTGCGCATTCCCGCCGGCCTCGTTTCCGAGTCGACGATCCCGGAGAAGAGCGCCTCATCAAGATCGAACGAAGGCAAGGACGGACGAGGGAACCGTTGTTCCGTGCCGTTCACGGCAGGATTCCGGCGATTGATGGGCTTAGACGGATCGGATTCGAACGCCATAGTCGGATATTCTCTCGTGAATTTGGAACGCCCCTGCCAGTCGAGGCTCTGGCGATGAATATATAGAGAACAGGTGAAACATGACTTTACGAGAATACCCTTATTGCTACCGTATCGGGTAGCGGAACGGAGGAAAAAACGGAGTTGCGTCTCTGCCTACGTGGAAATTCCAATGACGCCATTTTTGAGAAGTTTCTATCCTCACGTGGACCCGCACGTGACTTGGTGGCGTTTGCTCCTCCAGTAAAATCCTACCAAGATCAAGATCTTAAAACACATTCATTTTCCCAGGCGGCTGATCAACTATAGCACGTCTTTGTGGTTTCTCCTCTCAGTTTTCATGAAAAATTTGTAGGATCTTTGTACCAAAAAAAAAAAAAAATTGTAGGATCTTCGACAGCGGAACGGCGTCCGTGATCGGCTCTGAGTCTGCGGAGCAGGTTCGCCAGCCCGCATCAAAAGAGAAGGAGAAGAAGAAGAAGAAGTAGAAGAGAAAACAGGGTTAGGCTAGTTTCCCGGGTTTGCTTCTGGGAGGCACAGGCTAAGGTAATCTCACGATTAACCCTAAATTTCAGATTAGCTGGGTTTCAGGTTACATAAGCAAGGAGAAGAACTGCAGCCTACCATCAAATTTTTACACTGTGAAAGTAAACACCTTTCAATCTTGTGAATACAATTTTTTTTTTTTAGTCTTTTAGTATCTCATACAACATGGAATGTGAATCAAACTCGTGTTTGTATCCAAACTGACATACTGATGCAAGTTCTTCCTTTCATATCTTAAAGAGGCCGACAAAGAGTGGATTATATTTTTGTCTTTGCTTTGTGTGGAAAATCCTTAGGTTTGAATATGTCTGATACCTGTGACTGTGACTCGATAGGTGAAATACTATCTCTCTATAGAAAAACATCGTTTTTCCGAACATACAAACAAATTCAAGGGAATCGTCCACAGGTAATATTCAATGGCATGGATGGCTGTCATATCATTCGCCAAAACTAATAGAAAGAGAAAAGCAGGGAAGCTTACATTTTATGTAAATTCCTTTGACATTGAAACTCTATGCTTATCGCTCTCATTCAGTCAGCTTAGAGAAAATCTCATAAAGCCAAATTTGCTGGCTTGTAAGACCAAACTTGCATCTCAGCATTTATTATATTGCCTAACAGATAAGAACAACTACTTTTTTGAAGATTCAGAATACTCCAAAGTCCAAATACAAAATTTGATGCCTTGGTTGTGGAAAAACCCAGGTCTCTATCTGCAGAAGTGGAGAAGAAAACCACAAAAAGAACCAAAGAGCGCTTCCCTGAAGTAGAGAAAAGACAACTGAGGTGGCCAAATACTCAAAATGAAAGCCATACTCTAAAACACACAGTTCATGCAATTTCCATGGAAATTGCTCCACTATTCCATTACAGTCGTTTCTCAGAAGGTTCCTTATCAGCAAAAAACAAACAGAAGAAGCAAAATATGAGTTGGATCTGAGAAATGGGTAGAAGTTAAAAGAATGAAAAAACTGAATTTGCAACTTCACATGCCCTCAAACATGAGACTGTTTAATGTCCAACCTCACCCACCATCCATGTCAACATCATCAATCTGCAGAGACACCATAAGTCTCCTATGGGCCGGCGACAGAGGTCATGGGCTTCCCTCAGATTTTAAAAAATAAGAAATTTATACATAAATTTTAAAATTTTAACTTGTACAAAATATTTGAAAAAATCATACTTCTGCCTCTGTTAAAATTCTGAAACTATAGTTCAGCGGTGACAATAAAAAATTCCTAACTCCACACCAGAGCTTGCTTATAACCAGGAAACCAGGTCGGGTTAATGTTTTCTGTCTTCTATCAGTGGGATACTCCGGTTCTTGTCATTTACCCTGTGTTGAGATCTGATACATATAAGAAAAGACTGTGTCACCGTCATCTAGAAGGAAGAAATTTAAACAAGTGAGCTTTTCATAAGAGTATGAAGACGTGGGACTCCACTGCTTTTCATGGATTCAGGACAAGGGGATCTTGGCGTATTTGGCCGGAAGAATCACGTGAGCTGACTGGTCTCTGACTCTCTAGACACCACCAAGATTTCTGACACAAACCTCAAAAATTTCCAAACGGTGGGGATTCTTAATCTGGTGGCCGTCCATGGTATCAGTGATGCTAATGCATGGCAAAATACTTTGATTCATGGATTCCATATCTTGATATCTTAACTCCTCAGATATTCAAGAAGCTCATATTTTGTTTCAATCGAATTGGACAATGTTCACAGATCCGCCATGATCTGTTTGATTGGTATCAAATCTAACTTGCACAGACGATTCCTAATGAACGGAAAATTATATGCGCCGCCGGAGCCTTTCTCATGGTAAAAAGTGCATTTCTTGTTTGAGAAGTGTTTGAGTGGCCGGTTCCCGGCAAAATAAATGCAATAGACCCAATTGTAAACTTTAATTTAATTAAAGTAATATGGATGGTAGACTCTTGAATAGGTTTTATACTTTAATGCAACCATGCTGTTTAATGGTTTGATTCTCATGGACAGGGGTGGAGTCATGAACTTTTGAGCTGAAATCTAATTCTTCAAAATTTTATGTAGGTTAAACTAAAATATTTAAATTTTACACGTAAATTTTTGAATTTTTAAAAATTTGAAAGGGATCCGTGGCCCCTACCGGTTCCCCATGCCTCTGCTTCTGCTCGTGGGCATTGCTTTCTAGACAAGCCAAACCTGCCATAAGGCCGGGGTTTGTTGGAAAAATGTTCTGAGTGCGGTTTCTAGTTTAGACAGTTAAAAGGTCGTCTGGTTGGAAAAACACTTTGGAAGTGTTTAATGAATCTGTCCTAAATATTGGGATATGTTCATTGAACACTAAAACTATTATTCCATGAACCTGCCTCAATATTTGGACTAGATTCATAAGACCCTTGCTACCAAACCACCCGTTAAATATTCTAACTCGACATGTTTACGTTTGTAACCCCGGCTTCCAGCTTGATTTTCTTAGTTGATCAATGTCATCGTAAACCCTCAAACCAGCTAGGAAGGTAGAGAAACCAAAGGGAGTCATTAATATAAGTACTTGAAAGCAAACTGCTAAAAAGGAAAAAAAAATAAGAAAAGCATGGTGTCTTACATCAACCTTAGTCTAATGGTTGGTGGGAAGCAAGCAAGTTGGGCCATAACAAAATCTATTCGGATCCGAATTTATACGGTGGTCAACATCTAATAGTTCTATACATATTATCTTTGATCTAATCAAACCCCAACTCGTATACCAATTCCATCCAAGGGAGCCAGTAGTAATGAATCCACATAAGATGGGAAACTAACTGTTGCGTTTATCAACAAGCAATTCTGTTTACAGTTGGATATAAAACTCAAAGATAATTTAACTTACCAGCAAAATTTTTACCTCTGTCCTGCTCTTGTTCTTAGTCCTCTTCCATAAAATCATCCATGTTTGTGGAAGTGATGCAGACAAGCAGCAGCAGCTAGGTGGGAAGAACTAGTATTTGGTCCATTTAATGGATTCACACACACCCATCTCATTCTTCGACTCGCTTTCCAAGTCTGTTCTATCCTTAAGATCAATTAGTCTTAGAGGGAGGATGGTTCTAGAAAAGGAAAAACGAAGTGGTGAGTAGGTGAAAGAGTGAGATCAGAAAAAAACATATGGAAAACCAGTTCCAAAATGAGATTGATTATATATATATATATATATAGACCTATGTTGAAGATCTTAAGTGCAAGCCCTGACAGGCTTGAATTTGAATCTTTGATTAAAAACAACTTAAATTGTTATTTCATAATTCAAATGGCTTTCACTACTCATAAGTTCAAACTAACCGGGTTGTAACTGCATGGATTTCCCCACACATGGGCCAAGGTGCACTAGGTAACTAGCATTTTCTGTTCTTGGACGCAATAATTGTGAATTGTGTAAGGAGTGACGTCCATGAGAATCAAGCCACTGCGTGGCCGGCTAATGGCCGCGGCCCACCTCACTGTGGGGCTCAAAATAATAAAAAAAGAGGTTCTGTTCTAAACTAAGAGCAACACCTTTTCTTTTTGAGGAGGAAGGGTAGGAGTTAGTTTAGAACTGGGGACAAAGGTTCTCCATGATTGAGTGTTGAATCAGCCAAAGCAAGTCCATCAATGAGCTAAAAAAGGCTGAACTTATCAATCACTTAGAGTTCTCAACCGCCATGGCACCAGTCTGTGTGAAAGGACATGAGTTGACAGTCATCCACTGCTACTGCTTGTGCATGTTGGTGAAGAAGATTCTGGTAGGAGCTGGTTGGTGCTGGTTTTGGGGGTCTATGCTTGACTTTTGGGTCATTGCTTCCTCTAAACTAACTCTGTAATGACAGTTTTCTTGATTTCTCATCTGGTTTATGAGTATAACAAAGAAATGCAACCATGTTTAGAAGGAGAATGCATGTGTTGGTCAGCTTAATGGACAGGTAGACAAACCAACTCTAGCAAGCTTGCTTTGCGTGCAGGACTTTCTGTATGGATTGCATCTCAGAAATGATCTTAAAGCTCTCTCTCTCTCAATCACACACACACATGTGTGTGTGTGTGTGTGTGCAGGCACGCGTCTGGTTCAGTGTGTATGGACTTCATATATGTAGATTAAAGTAACAGCATCAGCGTAGTCAGACTTCTAAATTAGGAATGGAGCCACGATCTGAAGTTGACAATGAACCAACTGATTATTGATTCATGTAGTTTGGTGTTCAAATCATTTCAATTGGTCGCCAACTTATATCTGCAGAAACCAAGCTTGTCTAAGCCACTCTCAATTTGTTAAAGATGAAACCAAAGATACTTACAATGAGGTACCTTGAGCATATGTTTTGCCAGTTTTACTGATTCTCTTATATTTAATGTCTAAAGGTTCCGAGATTGTTCCAGTATTCAAGTTTTTCTCACTTCCACTGTGAGATTGCTTCATTCAACAAAAACAAACAGCGAACTAATCATGCCCATAAAAAATTCCTAACTTTTACTGCTTTCACTAATTTCACCTGTAATTACAAAATTAAAGCTGAAGTGAAGACTGAACTACCCAGTGGCAGAGCCACATGGATTGCACACAGCCGCCTCACAAAGTTTATTTTAATTTTATGTTGACTCTTTCATATATCTGGGTGTTTATATATATATATATATGAGTGCCCCTAAAAGAATTAAAAATATTGAATTAGTGTCCTTCCAGCCAACTTTTTTTGGCTCTGCTAGTGAAAATACCATTACAAACTTTGCAATAGAAACTTGGTTAGGTCAAGGCTTTACTGAGTTCCTAATCATGTACTCTCCTCAAATTGGATTAGTATTTGGATCCAGACCCAACTCCGTAGAGATACGGCTCAGGCTAGAGTGCAACATGACCTGATACATACATGTAACTGGATATTTGTTGGATCCAGATTCAGATTAGACAAATCTGCCAACATTAAAAAAAAAAAAAACTGGAGCACACCATTGAGTCTGCATTGCATTCGATTGGAGTCAACGATTTGGTAAACCCAACCCGCTGACAGCCTAGAAGTACTTGTATGATTATCCCCACCTACCAAATGTACTTTTTGTTGAAATTTTACCTTATATATGTACCCTAGCTACACGTAGATGGATGAATTTTGACATTTTCAAAATCAAATGTCAAAAAAAAAAAAAAAAGAATCCCAAAAGTTTGGTGATTAAAAAACAATTTCTATATTAAAAAAAACATTGTTCATGTAAATATTGTCTACATTAGTCAAATCTCATCAAAGACACAGAAAGAAAAGATTGAGGTTTTTTAAGGGCACTTGCAAAGGATCTTGCACATAATCATTCCAAATATCAAAATACACTTACCCTCTTTGACCCGCAATGTCAACTCCAAACACTTTCTTCACGTCATATACAGGTCAATTTTTTCAAAGTTAACTAACATTTTGAAGTTTTGTTGGCTCCCAAGAAAGTCTTTTCTAGCTCCTAACTTATGTCATCCCAAATCCTATCTACTTTCCCTACCAAATTGCTAGTTTCAATTTTTTTCTTCTTACAGTCAACCAACCAACTGATGCATGATTTGTTCAAGCTCAAATTGTATGATTTGGCAAAGATTGCTACATAAAGTAATGAACTATTGCCAATGAACCCTTTTCTAGTCAAACAAGTTTGCTGATACACAAATACGATTGTTGCCACCCTCGATATCACAATATATATTATAATCGAGTGATAGGAGTTTAGCATGACGTTAGTGTCAGCCAATTATATACCTGAAGTTAAAAGCTAGCAAATGGATTCAGCAGTTTGCGCATCTTAGCTTGCAATCACCCAGCGCACACCGGGCTTGGGCCTCTTGGTCCAGTAGATCCCAACCTTGCCTACATAAGTAAGTTATATGCCTGAAACTAAAGCTAACAAATGGATTCAGCAGGTTCCACATCTTAGATTGGAACAACCATGCCCACACCATGCTTGGGTCTCCTGGTCCGGTGGATCCCAATTCTATCCATATAAGTGAGTTCTATGCATGAAACTAACGCTTTGTTTGGATGGAGGGAAAATGAAGGAAAATAAAGGAGGGAAAGGGAGTGAGAAAGAAATGGAAAGAAAATGAAAAGAAGTGAAAGAGGTGATTATAAAGCTTGTTTGGATAGAAAGCAAAAAATTAAAGAGGAACAACTAAAATCATGTTTGTTTGAACTACATAGAAAGGATATAATTTATATTACTTTATAATAGTACCCCTTTACTACACGCTAAAGAGGGGGAAGGGGGCATCGTGAATGGTGATAAAAAAATAGATAGAGAAGAGAAGAGAGACAAACCTCAAGAAGCTTATTTGTTGTGATGGTTTATGTGAATGATGGTAAAAAGAAACTCTAGATCGAAAAAGATGTTGTTATCATTTAAAACTTTGTTCATGCATGCATAGAGAGAAAGAAAGGGCATTTATGGTAAAAAAAGATAGGTCTTTTCTTTCATTACCAATCCCTCTAACTTTGGAGGGATTGGATTTACATTAGAGCGTCATTTTCATTTCCTCCTTTTCATTTTCCTCCCTTTGCAACCAAATAATTTTTTTACTTTCATTTTCTTCCCCTTCTTCTTAATTAATCGACCAAATAAATGATTGATTGTTATTCTCTTCCCTTTCCCTTCCTTTCCCTCCATTCAAACAGGGCGTAAAACTAACAAATGGATCCAGCAATTCTAACACCGGGCTTTGGCCTTTTGGTCTGGTGGATCTCAACCCCCTAACTGGTTTCAACCCCAAAAAAGTCAAGAACTAGAGCAACCAATCAATTGAAAACTCTCGAAAGTCCCTTAACATTCCTCACAACCTCAGATACAAGATTAAACTTTTTAATGGACTGTTATAATTGCCCCCCTTAAAGCATATATATGTGTGTGTGTGTGTTCATAGGTACGAGCGTTGAACTACTTATGATACCATTATAACGACCTGATTGACTCTCATATCAGGCTCAAACAACCAATCACCTAACAACCCCCTTTATAAATCACAAAAAATTCTTCACAATCTTAGATAAGAGACTAAACCTTTCAATAGATATTTCCCATTTTTTTTATCAATAAATGCAAGGGAAGGTGGGGGTGTTGCTATTCCCAAATAGCTTTTTTCCAAATGACTTAAATCTTATTTACATTCAATATCTAACCGAACCCCATAAAAAATGGATATGAAAAAAAATGATATTCGATTAAGAATTTGGACTGGACTCAGATGTAAGAAATGATATTCGATCAGATTTAGATTCCGATTTGAGTAAATATTGACCATGTTCATATTCAGATTGGATATAGTTCCAAAATACATATCCTATACTCAATGTTTATAATTTGGTTTGGATTATGTTTAGAAGTTGGATTCATTTACGAAGTCAGATTTTGGATTTGGATATGATATAAAATTTTCTGTTCAAATCTGAATTGAATCCAAATATGAAAATATCTGAAAAAGTAAATATAGTAAAATATATACCCCATTTGAATCAGATCCTTTAACATCCCTATTTAAGAAGGTCATTTACATGATTATTTGGAAAAGATTTGGCAAAAGTTCAGTTTGCACATTTGGATGAGTCAAGTAGGAGCAAAGCATCGTCGAGTACAAGGTTCTTGTTAACCGCAGATCAGAGATCACCAAGGATTTCATATCTACATTGTTTAACCGGTATTTTGGATCCATGCTGTAGAATTTTTGCTGAAACCATTGAATCCACCGATTTTTTAAACAGTCGATTTCATATAATATTGAATGGAAACAAATCTGGCCTGAGGGACCGGAGCGGTTGTAGTACACTAGGTAGCAAGGCGGTCCACCTCAAAGGGGTTTGAGGTTCAAATTCCGTTGTCACTGCCACGACCTAATAGGAGCAAAGCATTGTCGAGCCAGGTGCCGGCAGGGGCATGACCCCGCTTAGATTTTGGGGAAAAAATGTATTATAATATTCAAAATAGTAATTAGTTCTTGTAGAATTTTTAGTTAAAAGATCTATTTTGGTAATTATCGAAATTTTGAAATATATAGTTCCACCTTCCAAGAAAAAATTCTGACTCTGCCCCCAGAATAGATTTGCAACCTGAATAGATTTACCCTAAAGATTTCGCCTGATTTTGAGCCTTCGATCACCTGACTTCTAAAATAGTTTATTGCAGAGTCAGAGCTATAATTTGTTTTGTTCATGAAACATTAAGCATACGGTTAACAAATTTTCAATTGACTATGGAACAATGACTTGAATCTCCTGAGCTACCCATGTAACTAGACCTAAGTTCACCCAAGTTTCGACACTAAATTAACCCTTCAAAAAGTGAACTCTATGTGGCGTATGCCCCACAGAAACCCCACCTACCTCCACCCTTCTTATTGCAATACTTATAAAGGAAAAGAACAAGATGGTGGACTTGAGCAAAAGAAAAGAACAAAATTTCACCTGTTTCAAGATGGACTTGAGCAAAAGAAAAGAACAAAATTTCACGTGATGGACTTCCAGCAAAAGAAGAGAACAAACTTTCACCTGTAGAAAGGTGATGGACATCAGCAAAAGAAAAGGGAACACTCCCATTTAGAGTCTCTAAGCAAATCGTGGACCCATAAGCTGAATCTTCCAAACACGTAAGAATAGAACACAAACAGTTTGAAGGAAAAATCCAACGAAGACTATTGCTTCTCTTTCTCTCTTTCTTTATTTGCGTTCTCCTCAACATCGATACATCATCGTCGTCATCACCAAGTCTTTCTTAAATGTAAAGTCTTACATGCATGTATTAAAACAAAAGGAATTTGGTGGGATTCCCTTTTAAATCTCTCTCTCTCCCTCCCCTTGCTTCCGACTCGGAAAATTCGAGTTCAAACTCGGCCATAACTCGAGTTGAGCTCCATAGAATAGACTTGAGTTCGATCTCGACTTGACAGTACAGCATCAAACTCGATATCGACTCATCTTCGAGTTCGAGTTCAACTTGCTTAACTCATTTAAATTGTTTTTGTTAAGTCTATCTTGTTTCTTTTAACTTGTTTAGCTGCTATTTGTTTAACTATTCACTCATTACATTTCAGCATTCATTGTATAGCCAAACAGAGTTGAGTTTAAATGAATCGAGTTCTCACAATTGTTGAACTCAGCCTCGAGCCAAAATTGAACACTTTTTTTGGCAATGCACCAACTCTACCAATGGTCGTGGCGTTCAAAAAGCGTGTTCAAACAAAATCAAGAGGCCACTTGCGCCTTCTGCTGAGTGAAGTGAAAAAGAGCGAGAGCCCTCACAATATCAAGCTTGTTTCTCTATAATTACCATACAATTAATTCGAGTTTATAGTGACAATATTTTATATATGTTTGTTTAAAAACACAATAAATTAATCTAAATTAGACATATGAGTGTCTTATTTACTTCGGATAAAAAAACTAGGTGTAATCAACTAAAATGATATACTATAATATAAAGTAAATGAGTCATTCAGCTCACTCATGATCACGATAGAAGAGTGAAAAAAGAAACAAGAAGAAAAAGGTATAACTTAATAGTAGATGAAGAAAATGATCTTTTTTTTTTTTGTTTTTTTATCTTTTCAACTGCTTATTACAACTAACCAAACAGCCTTCACGACCTTGAATAGCTAGATGCACCATCAATATAGATAAGAAACTTATAGGTGCAACGAGCGTCTATAATTGGTTGGAGCTCAAGATAGTTGGAGAATGTCAGTTCTTCCTTATATATATATATATATATATATATGCACTGGTTACTTCTATGATTAAATAGCTATTTTTTTTATTTTGTATCAATAAAAATCATTACTTCGTACACTCGGTTGCTAAGAACCGTGGCCTATCAATTGACAGTCATAAATGCACTTTTAACAATAATTTTGAGCGGCACAAAATAAAAAAATGTAACCAGCTGATTTTATTTCTTATATATATATATATATTCAGTTATTATTGATTGTCCCTGTTCTTTCATCCCAATCTTATCCGAAACACCATTTGAATAGAAGCTATGGACGACCTTTGCCTAGCGGCTAGAGGGGTTTCCCTCTCCATTTTTTGTTTTTTGTTGCTGCGTGTAACCTTTCCAGTCATTTTTACGATAGTAGAAAGCTATAGGCATGGCACCTTGTCACACTGCATGGCTAGCGACTATACGTCCCTTCTTCCACCGCTATTTCACCGTGCTTTGAACACTAAAATTTGCGAAAATGCTAAGCTTGCTTTTTACTTATCAAAGCAGCTCTTATTTCCAGGCATCGTCCGAAATAAAGACTTGTCATATTAATTCTACAAAACTATGCGTAAATTGTGATGCTCTCATGAATTTGTTGCTGGAACCAATCTGAAATCGATCCCTCACGGCAACGTAGCATTCACTTACAATATGATGCATATAAAATGATGAAAGTTCAGCCTTGTTACGCCTCAGTTTTAGGAACTTATCATAAAATTTGTCATTTGAAGCTCAACAGCATGAGCCGTATTAAGGTCAGACTTTTAGTTTTACTTTCTCATCATATTTGTAAATAGAACATAAAAGAATTTGCAGGCCGGTTTCTGCTCCATGTTTATACAATAGTTTAAAAAAAATACTTTGTTGAACATAATATTGCCAATTATTAACACAATGTTGCCCTTTTAGGCTCGCATATTCGGCCCTTCATGATTGTGCTATGGCAGTGATTGGGAGCTCATGGTCTAGAAAAAGCCATGCCTCTGCAATGAAATAAATGTCCAGGGGATGTTGTGAGCTTCTCACGCCAGCGTCCGTTGCATTCTCTGTCTCTCTCTCTTTGGCATCACAGAGGGCACGTCCTCTCTCTCTCTCTCTCTCTCTCTCTCTCTCTCTCTCTCTCTCTCTCCCCCCCATGTCCAACTCAGCGGGCTTGAATTGCATCGACCTTTCCGAACCAGACATTCATAAATCCGTCTCTCTTCTGAAACAGGTGCTCTCACCTTCTCTCTTTCTCTCTCCGAGATGCCATCCTATTTTTTCTCGCAACTTTTTTTTGTGATATGATTATTTGGCGCAGGCATGCGAGGACTCGGGGTTCTTCTACGTGGTGAACCACGGGATCAGCCAGGAGCTGGTGGACGAGGTCCTCGCCCAGAGCAAGAGATTCTTCGACCTCCCACTTGAGGAGAAGATGAAGCTCTTGAGGAACAAGAAGCACAAGGGTTACACTCCCATCTTGGATGAGACTCTCGACCCTGACAATCAAGTTCATGGTGGTTTCCCGCCAACCCATCGGTGATTCACAAGATTTCAAGTTTTCTTATGTGGGTTTTGGTTCAATAGGGGATTACAAGGAGGGCTACTACATCGGCGTCGAGGTTCCGGAGGACGACCCCCGTTCCCAGAAGCCATTCTTTGGCTCAAACCGTTGGCCTTCTTCAGGTAATCCATAGGTGTAGGATATTTACTGCATAGCTCGTTGAGTTTTTGACAGTCGATGGGTTTCAGTTTCTTTGTTGCAGTCTCAAGTCCCGTTAACTAAATAAGGTCTAGGTTGAATTTGAATCTGGCTAGTTTTATTTAATAGAGAATCTATACCCTGTCTTCTGCTTCTTTTCAAATAGAACTTTCACCTTCTCCTTCTTGACACAACTGAGATGGATATATTCGTTGTCCAGGTAGCAATTTAGTATTTTGCCGCCTCATACTTTTCATTGCCTGTGTAAGTACAGATTTCATTGCCTGTGAAAGTACAGATAGTTATATGCTCCATCTGCAATCATGTACGACCTACCAGTCCTTCCCCCCCTGCTTTATGAGAGAGTTAGAAAAGCCGACTCTAATGGTGGGACCCGCAAATGAGGACGTTGTAAAGTGGAGGTATTCCAACCTGAGCTTTTCAAGTAGCAGGAAGAAATTCGAAAGGGGGCTACTCACTTGGTCCATTGATTAAGTTGGTCAGACTTTCAAGTGATAGATCATGCTTCCTTCTGAAAAGGACAGGAGATTGGTTTTTTCAGTTTCCTCCTATGGGCTCCCAGAATAAAGTATTGACTAAATTCTTAGGGAATATGAGCAAGTCTGAGGGCTGTCTCATAGTTGTCTCTGCAGCCCTTGTACTTATTTTCATAAGAATGGCTGCTTTATGCTCACGCCAGAGATCTCCCCACAAGTTCCAGGGCATCCAATAATCTGCCAAATATATGTTACTCTATAGTCAACAAGTAGGAAATGTTTACATTTCATCTTGGTCGAAGATGAGATGGGTTGTAGTTCTCGATGTTAAATTGGATTGGACCTTTTTCTATTTAAGCTATGTTGTGTTTCCTTCTCAAATTCTCTTCATTTAACGTGTTCAACTTGCACATTTTGTTGACATGTACAAAGTAACATATGTCGGGTTTATGAGGATAACTTACTGACTTGGATTATATTGCCTGAAGATGTATTGCCAGGCTGGAGAGACACCATGCTTAAGTATCATCAAGAGGCACTGTAAAAATTCTCACCCTCACATGTTATAGACCTGTATTTGATATTCACTTGTCCTTTCCTCTTATCTTATTTGTGTCCTCAAAAATAAGATTTTCTGCACTTCCCAACCACTGAACTTATCTTTGACTATTTATTTGCTTGCTTCAATCATATATATCTCATGTAGATTTCCTTTTTGCCTTCAGTGAGGTGGTTAAGTCAATTTCTAAGATTATTGCTCTGGCTCTTGATCTCGATGCTGAGTTCTTTATCAAGCCAGAAATTCTTGGAGAACCCATTGCAACTTTGCGACTTATACATTATTCAGGTGTTTAGCGATTTGAACATCATATCTTCATTGTGTTTTTTCCTGTATCACTGTATGTACATGAATCACCATGATCAGCCTTTTCAGTGTTTCCAGGTGAAGTATCTAATCCAGAAAAGGGAATATATGGAGCTGGAGCACATTCTGATTATGGTTTGATCACACTTTTGTTAACAGATGAAGTATTGGGTCTCCAAGTAAGATATGCTTGATTTTAGTTTCCAGTTGGACTGATTTGCTTCTCGTTGTTGATGCTAGCTTCTTATACTTTTGGTCTGTGCCAGATATGCAAAGATAAGGATGCACAAACTCAGGTTTGGGAATATGTACCTCCAATGAAGGGGTGAGCACACTCTTATGGAAGTTGTTGATACTAATACGGCTATAGAAATTAGAAAGTTTTGTGGATGTGTGTTGGTTGCAGACCATTCTTGTAGTGACATGCTATTGATGCATTGGTTTTGGCACGCATAGCTGGACAGTTTTATTTGCTGGTGGGAATATGTACATTGGGATGCAATTCTACCACCATACCATAGAAAAGACAAGACCATATCATGATGAACTATCATATTCAAACTTGTGCAAGGCCTAAAATGCATACAACATTTGGGACAACAACTCTCTCTCTCTCTCAGACCCTGAAACTTTGAATTAAGTGCTCTATCATGATCAGTTACTTTGTCAAAAGAGAACCAAGCTGAAACATAGTTTGGATTGCAGTTAAAAGTGGCATGATAACTTTGAGCGCATGTGAGACATACTCTTTTTTTTCCTCTTTATGTTTTCCAAGATAGCAACAAGCAAGAAATCAGCCGATTTGTGCTTCTTTTATCAACATTTCTACATAAAATTTTGGTCATGGGTTCAACTTTCAAACATAAAACATGCTGCATGGCCATCAGTTTTCTTTTAGGCCTTATTCATTTTCTTTATGCAAATTTAAAATTCTGTCCTACTTGTTAAGGCATTAATATGAATTGTCTCTGTCACACATCATATGTGTGTGAGGGTGACCTAAAAGTAAGACAGTGAGAAATCTTCAACGGTTTATATACCTGTGTGTTATACTATCAATGGCCATGTTCATAGCCTTTTCCGGTATGAGCTGGAATCAGCTATGGGAAGGGTTTGGAATCTTTGGATCTGCTACATCAGGCACTCGGGTCAGGTCAATAGAATTTGTGGCAGGATCAGGTTTTGCTCAAATATGAGGTCTTGCACGTGCAGATGCATGCCTCAAGGGAGATGGATTATAACACCCTTTACATGTCAGAAGACTTTAAAATAATCCTATATTGAACGTTTTTAGAAATCTTTAGGAAATATACCCATGTCATACTATCAGTTATTTTTATAAATCTTTAGGAGATATACCCATGTCTTACTATCGGTTATCCTGGTTTATGGTATTTTTTATGCACAATTCTAAGGCAGCTATCGAACAGGTTGGAACCGGTCAGACCAGACACTAGGGAGTGTATTGCACTGGGTTGTTACAACTTACAATAGCTGCTGTTAGGGAACATGGTTCCTTTTGTTACTTGTTCTATTTTTATTTTTTCAATGGAGTTGACTGCACCAGTCTGTTTATAGAATTGACTGATAATGTTCACATTCAGTATTGACACAGAAATCCAGTCTGATCTTGTGAAATTATCAGGGCGTTTATTGTAAACCTCGGTGACATGCTTGAGCGGTGGAGCAATTGTATCTTCAGGTATTCCTCCGAAGTATGCAAACAAAGGCATGATGCTTTTTTTTTTTCCCTCTTACATCTTAAAATGAGGCAACCTCTTATCTGGTCCCAAGTTTAGGGGGAGACAGGTTGGATAATTACATGTCCAAGAGTTATGCCTCACTCTGTTGCAAAAGCATGTCATTACTTCATGGTAGATTAGTAGAAGTGGCAACTCTCTTTAACGTTGACTATAAGATCTGCCATACAACCAAGACTATTTGAAGTCCCTTGTTCTTGAGTAGGATAACTTCTGTTTTTGACAACCCTGACTGTGTTGCTCACATCTAATCTAAAAGATAATATAGTACAAAAGAAAATGAACACCAAGGATACTCGATCTCAGTTTTTTACAAGAAACAGATGCGAAACATTGGGGATTATGATGGAGGATTGAAACTGCACAGCCTTCTTGTGGTGGTTTTATTTGTTTATTTTCCTTGAGTATCTTTGGCAGTCAACATCATGTACTCCTTATACATTTGTTTGATATATTCAAAGAAAACTTTCTAAAAGGTTAACCATATCAGTGCAACTTTCCATGTGGATTTCGATATTCTTGTGAATTTCCTACAACTGCTCTGTTTCTTGGATTAAGATAGATGGTTGCTCCTTAATGCAAGGATGGTGCTCTGGTACATAGTCAGCAACATTGTGCTGTTTACCAAATCCATAAACAAGCTGGAACAAGGCAGAGATAGGCCTACCTTGGTTTCATACATTGACTTAAAAAACTTATAGACAGGATCAGCTTGGCATGGTTCTAAGCTGTGCCAGCAGTCAGTCTAATGATAGGTCAACCATGCTTGTGTCAAGTTATTCAAGGCTGTGGTTTGGTCCTGCTAACCTGCAGTTAGCTACTTTCCCTATTCAGAAAATGGTCCTATAACATTAGGCCTAGACAGACAAATTGAATGTTGTCTTCTTGAATGAATAGGAGAATTGGCTTGCCCTGCTGATTTGCACCTCCACTGATCTTTTCTAGAGACTCTATTGAAAGGAGAGCTTTCCATTAACTACCACTCAGTTTTCAAGCTCTGCAGTTTAATCAAATTTGGTATTAGGACTGAAAGATCTTCTCATATTTTCCTTTCCTTTTTGCAGATCAACATTGCACCGGGTGATAGTTAATGGTCAGGAGCGCTATTCTGTAAGATGACATTTCTTTCTGCAGTTTATTTGACTGTAGCTAAATGATTCTGTTTGTTTAATATAAGTCTTCTCAGAAAGCTTAGTTTTATATAAGTGACTTGCTGTTCAAGACTATGTTATCAATTGCTTCTTCATGCAAATGCTCCCAATACCCACTTTGGACTGCTAGTCCCTTGGTAAGCATGTAAGAGGAATTTAACCAATTGGTGCGGACCATGATTCCCTTGCTTTTTTCCTCCCGTGGAATCTACACTTTTGCTGGGAAAGGTTTGCAGCTACTATGATGTGCTTGACAGGTTGAAAAATTTGGTTAAAATCTCCCGGTTAATGAATTACAGGTGGGGTTCATTTTAGATTCTGAATCCATTTAAAGCATCAAAGTATCTGTCGTTGTGTATCAGAAATAGTATATGTAACGTAGTTATTTAGACAAGAAAATTCTCGCAATAATGTCATCTTGGAGCCAGGTAGAAAGCTCATCATTCTTAATTCCATGTGAATGTAGCTTTAGGAATTAAGATGAATGCTATTTGTTCTACAGTTATTTGTGGCTTTGTAATATGTACGAGATGGTTTCTTGAAGAAACATTTCTTGAAAAGCACTTCTAAATATATAAGAGAAATAACATTCACAAATTGGATTATTTTGACAGGTAGCTTTTTTTGTGGAGCCAAACCATGAATGTGTTGTGGAGTGCCTACCGACGTGCAAGTCAGCAGCCAACCCCCCAAAGTATGTCTCTGATCTTTTCCAAACCAAGCATTTCATTATGCAGATAATCATGGCTGTCTCCATGTATGGCCTATTTCATCAATTATCTGCTCTCCTTCTCTTTCTCTCTCATGCATTTGCATGAACTAGTAGTTGATAATGAAAAGAAGTTTCTAATCTAAAATTATCAAATCATTGTTTGAGAAGCAGTAGTAAACCTTGAAATATTTATCTTATTCATAAAAATGTGCATTTTTCTAGATAATCAGTTATGCCCACGTTGCTTCCAAGTGATTCTTCGGTTACTTATATGTGCTTGTTGAAAGAAAGAACACAAAAAAAAACTTGCAAACTGTTGCGTCCCTTTGCTAATCAGGTCTACTCCTTTCTTAAATGTGTGGATCATCACTCATAATGTCCACCAGGTTAGGTCCGGTTGCCAATTGGAATGAAGCTCCCTCCTTGCTTCTTTTCTGCACAGTTAACGTGATCTGCTATGACGCTCTTAGTTGGAATATTGTCCATCAGTTTTTCTGGATCTTTGGCTTGTTTACAGTGGTTTCTCTTTATCAGGTTCCCTCCCGTCACATGCAGTGCATACCTGTCTCAGCGGTACAAGGAGACTTATGCCGATCTAAGTGTCTACAGTGAAAATCGAGTGTAGTTGGTCTTGATTTGAGGCTCTCTTGTCGTGGACCTTTTTTCCTGCAGTTATATACATGGATGTACTGAAATAAGCGCTGCTTGGCAAACGGCTAAGTTTATTCGTATACGTACATGCATAGTTTAATACATCTAACTTTTAATATTATCAAATCATTGTTTGAGAAGCAGTCGTAAACCTTGAAATGTGCATTTTCCTAGATAATCAGTTTGCCCACGTTGCTTCCAAGTGATTCTTCGGTTATATGTGCTTTTGAAAGAAAGAACACAAAAGAAAAGCTGCAAACCTGTTGAGTCCCTTTGCTAATCAGGTCTACTCCTTTCTTAAATGTGTGGATCACTCATAATGTCCACGAGCTTAAGTCATTCACGGTTGCCAATTGGAATGAAGTTCCTTCCTTCTTCTTCTGCACATGTAACGTGATCTGCCATGACTGCTTTTAGTTGGAATAGTGTCCATCAGTCTTCTGGATCTTTGGCTTGTTTACCGTGGTTTCTCTTTATCAGGTTCCCTCTCGTCACATGCAGTGAATACCTGTCTCAGCGGTACAAGGAGACTCATGCCGATCTAAGTGTCTACAGTGGAAATGGAGTGTAGTTGATCTTGATTCGAGGCGCTCTTGTCGTGGACCTTTTTTCTTGCAGTTGTATACATGGATGTACTGAAATAAGCTCTGCTTGGCAAACGGCTAAGTTTATTCGTATACGTACATGCATAGTTTAATAAATTTTACTTCCACCAATTTTTGCTTGATCGCCTGAATGTGTTGTCCTAAAATTGAATGGTTCGCTAACCTTTTTTTTTTTTTTTTGTTGGGTTATCGATCCAATTCCACATTTTGCTCTTAGTTAACCTAGACCTAGAGGTGATCGTTTGAGGCCTTGGACAGGTAATCTTAAATCTATCCTAGCGTTTTCTTTTTTAAAGAAAATGAAGTGCATGGCCTGGTGCAGTCTGAACAACTCTGCAAATGCATGTATTGAGAGAAGGGCTTGCTGGGCTTGAAAATGAAGTGCATCTGTGCATGGCCTGGTGCATTCTGGACAACTCTGCAAATGCATGTATTGAGAGAAGGGCCTTCCTTCTAGACGGGGACCGAAGCATTAGGCTGACTATTGAAGATTTCTTACCTATCTTGGAATGCTCTTCAACTTAGTTCGTATGGCTGGGGCCTTGTTCACCATGAGAACTTGTCGAGCCGAATCGATTGTTGCTTGTGAGATAGTCGAGTAATGCGCTTTTCATTTCCTTCATTGAACTCAACTTACCCCAAGAAAACCTTGTTTCAGGTGGTGAAAAGAAGTTGAAAATTCTAAATCAGCCACCTGAAGGCTCGGAGGGAATTCTAGATCAACAATCAAGGCTCGAAGGAAAGCTCAGTCTCCTAAAAAATTGGACGAAATATGCTGTCTTAGATGTGCAGTAGGAAACTTTACTATTTATTTTTTGATAAACAAAAGGTATACCGTACATTATTCTTGCCTCCAACTCCAACAGACACCGGTCCTACGCAAACCTAAAAGACCCGAAGCCTACCGCTCTCGAGTCTAACCTGAAGAAAGAGATAAAAAAACACTTGTCCTCTGAAATGCTCAAGTACACGCTTAAATAAAAGCCCTTCGTACTACAAAACCAAACACTAATCCTTTCCCAGCCCCATTTGCATGAGACCCTCTTCTTGTTTCGCTTATCGGAAGTTGCGGTACACGGGGCTGTACATGCAGCTCTCTGCATAAGCCACAAGGTCCGCAGGTCGCGGGAGACGAGTCGCCAGCCCTGTTTATCACAAGCCAAATATATCAGATGATGTTTATGATCTCTCCCTCTTTGTCTCTCTGAGACGATGATTAACTACAACAGAGATGACAATAATTTTGTGGAATATAAAGTCAGTTCTCTCTAAATGGATGAGAGATATAACGCGCAGTTCTCTATTTAGCATCACTGATGGTGGTGCTTATTTTGGGTTTGATCTACGTGTGGCCCTAGAACAAATAATCTAGAGGATTGGGAGCATGGGCTTCGTCAACAGTGAGCCTCTCTGACAAGTATCCGACTTACCGAGTTCATATGCCTTGGCTGCAACATTGGCAGCAATATGTGCAGATATCTTCCTGATGCTGGAGAATGATGGGTA
The DNA here is from genome assembly GCA_011799765.1 of Nymphaea thermarum. Classification (NCBI taxonomy): domain Eukaryota; kingdom Viridiplantae; phylum Streptophyta; class Magnoliopsida; order Nymphaeales; family Nymphaeaceae; genus Nymphaea; species Nymphaea thermarum. The sequence continues at coordinate 96,457 of JAANDH010000070.1, forward strand.
TATCGTCCCCCTGTCAAGATCCTCCTGCCTTACCTGCTTAGCCAAAGCTTCCGCTGTTGAAACCAGATGTTTACAGTCAGTAAGACCTTGACCACATTTAGCAAACTTGCTAATAAAACTCAAAAAGGAAAAGGAAAATTAAGTTAATGCCGATTTTATATTTGTCATTTATATAGAAAATTTAGTTCAGCACTTACAGGCTGCAAGTAACATGTCGTCGTGCACACGGATTGCTCCAGAGATCACCAGACCCAAACCAAAACCGGGGAAAATATAAGCATTGTTTGCCTGAGAGCACCAAACAGCAGAATAAATTATACAGGAAAACATTTGCATGGCTGCGTGCTTGCGTGTCCTAGGTGTCCTCTGTTTCTTTCCGTTTTCTGAACTAGATGTAACTAAAAACAAGCAAGTTATGTTGAAAAAAACATAAAAATATACATAATAGAGAGAAAATGCATCCTCTTGCAGCTTTGGGTGTGCTTCGAAGAAAGTCACGAGCTATATACCTGACCAGTGATTCGCATTTCCCCATTAACTTCCACAGGATCAAAGGGACTACCACTTGCAAAAATAGCACGACCCTGAAAAGAAAAGAAGGAAAGAAAGAACATAATGAATCATCAAGAGTATCAACGTATCTGATTATGATGCCAATATCATCATTCACAAAAGTAAGATGCCTACTTGGCTCCACTTATATGCTTGCTCAGCGTTACATTCAGATTGCGAGGTTGGATTTGACAGAGCTAGGATAAGGGGTTTCTGCAATATAAGTTAAAACTTCTGGTCAATCTTTGGCCAAGAAAAATTAACCAAGTACATGCTATGTCATAGTTGATGCATACCTCGTTGAAGGAAGACATGGCTTCCACCACTTCTTGCGTAAAAGTTTGTCCCACACCTGATGATCCAATCAACACAGTTGGCTTGATGGCCTTAACGGCTTCCAGTAGAGTCTTGACCGGTTCATGTTCATGAGCCCATGGCTTCTTGAAGTGCTGAAGTGACTCCTTGCGAGAGTGCACGATAAGTCCCTGAAGTATGGAAGGCAAACATTTAAATAGACCATATCAATTAAAATAACAAATTAAACTGTCAAAATTAGATGGTACTTCAAACCCCAAGGCAGAAGGCGAAGCTAAAGTTAATCCCATGTTACCTTTGAGTCCACAAGCCATATTCTCTTTCTGCATTCTTCCAATGGAGCTTTGGTCTGAAAGAGAACCCGACAAGTGATTTTAGACTTCAAAATTCAAAACTCGGTAATTATCAGAGGATCGGTTGGACCGCTAAACATGTGGATAAAGGATACCTGTCTTGACATCTCAAGAGCAATCAGCTCTGCAATGCCAGTCCCAGCCTGCAAGTGATAAAACAAAGTTGATAAGATAAAATGACACATGTCAGCAAAGTATTTTTCCATTACAGTTCGTGAAGTTACAGATGCAACTATTGATAAAAGGACTTAATAGTATCAGGTTCTTCACATGGAAGGCAACAAAGAGCAAAAGAAACATAGATACTTTCCTATCACCATTTGATATGAACTATATATTAATGGAAATGGCATTGGATATAAATTTAATTTTCAACTTACCTCACCAGCACCGAGGAAGAGAAACGTGTGCTCAGCTAGGGATCCACCAACTAATTTTAGTGCTGCAATAAGCCCAGCGAGAACCACAGAAGCAGTTCCCTGCAGAAATTACAGAACAGATAATCAGAAAAGAAGAAGAAGAAGGCAATGAAGTTTAGTAAAACACATGCATTACAAAAATTTGAAAAGAAAAAAGCAGAAGAAATACATATACTACAGTAGTATAACTTTACCTGTATATCATCATTGAAGACAAGATGTGTAGTCCCATACTTTGCAAGCAACTCAAATGCATTGTGATTGGCAAAGTCTTCAAACTGAAAAATGTAAAAGGTTCATAAGCCACAAAGTTAACAAGGAATGGGCATGCAACTTAAGATAAAGGAGTACACAAGATTCTAACCTGTATGAGAACTTTCTCCCCATAGTTCTGCTTAACAGCAGACATGAACTCATGCAAAAGCTCGGAGTACTCCTGTAAGCTTGACAAAGTGAGAGAGAGAGAGAGAGAGAGAGAGAGAGAGAGAGAGAGAGAGAGAGAGAGAGAGAGAGAGAGAGAGAGTGAGACAGAGAGAGAGAGAGAGAGAACCTGCCCAGTTGCTCTCCTTTGACGGAGACCAATGTAAAACTCATCATTAAGCAGCTTCTCATTGTTAGTTCCTACATCTATCGTAATAGGCAAGCACTGCAAATAACAGCAGAGACTTTATTTTCAATCTCTAAAAGAAAAACTTGGATGAATGATTTCCTGAATCCATTCAAAGTTATGTATGTATTTGGGATGCTTACAGCAGATGGACGAATTCCTCCAAGTGCAGTATATAGAGACAATTTCCCAACAGGGATTCCCATTCCCTGCATAGTTTTTGAGACAACCAGTAAAATAAGAACAATAGAAAGAAATGATAAGAAATGTATCAGAGGTGATATTGTCAAAAGATGTTGCAAGATTGTTTACTGATGATCAAAGATGACCGAATTACCTGGCAACCAAGATCTCCAAGCCCCAGAATACGCTCACCATCAGTAACAACAATGACCTGAATGCCTTTCTCAGGCCAGTTTTTCAGCACCTCAAGAATTTTTCCCCTGCAAAATTGATGTCATTTCATCAGCTGATGGACTCAATAATGAGAGAGAAAAAAAAGCAAAGGGATGATGATGACGTGAAACAAAATAGCAATGAGAAGAAAACCAGATAAAAAATTTCCAAAATCAACAGTAATGGACACTGCCAGAAAAAGAAAGATGAAACGTCATACTTCTCATTCAAGCTTATGTAAAGACCCTGTGGACGCCTGAAGATGGTTCCATACTTTTGGCAAGCTTCACCTACTGTGGGAGTGTAAACAATTGGGAGCAACTCTTCAACATTATCTATCATAAGCTTGTAGAATAGCCTTTCATTCCTCTCCTGTTCATTATTTAAAGGTGCTGAATTGGAAAACGGTTGATGATGGGACAACCCAAAATTCTATCTCAAAATGCACAAGTTCCTGTTACGCTTAATCGGCACAAATGTAATACCTGAAGCTCCATCAAAGCCATGTATCTTTGCAGTGGAACTTGATATTGACGAAGGTTTTGAATGAGTTTCTTCTCCTGTAAGCATCAGCTTAGAATAAGAGAATGCAGCTAATATCAACTTGGAAATGAACAAGCCATCTAGGCACTGTGACACTGCTTCTTGTTGTCTGACCAATTACTGAGAATTAGACCACTGTGTATAAATTGAAGATATTATCAAAGATGCAGGAATAACGCACCTGAAGCCCCTGGGTGAGACAAGCTGGGGGCAGAAGCCCTCGCAAATAGTGTGCATCTCTCTCTTTCTCAGAAAAAGCAAGCCCTTTGTTGTATTTGGGATCTCTCAGCAGAGAGTAGCCACTGGCGAACAGAAGAAAACTTATATGAGAAAATGATGTAATAATGAATAAAATATTCCTAAACATACCAAATTTGTCCTAGTATCCCCTGATCCAACTACAGAGAAAATAATCAAGTGACTGTTCAACATAAACTGACGAATAGTTTCAGCTACGATTCAACATAAATACATAAACCAATCTCCATAATGCACTGCTCATTAACACATTTAATAGTTGTTGAAACATGGACTAATTCAGATCAAAACCAAGTGACACAAGCTATGGTTGTCACAGGTCACAGTTAGCAAGTAATTGACAAGAGAGAAGTAGGGAAGGACCTTGACATCATTCAACTCATACCAATTTAGTATTGAAACTGGTGAGTGTTTGGTTTAATTTAGACCCAAACTATAAATCCTTTTAACAGGATCCATGTGCAAGTTGCAGCCGAAGACCAGAGAAACAATGTCAAAAAGGTTATCAGATAGCTAACTAATGGCCGCAATTTCATGGATACGTAGAGACAAAAGAAAAAAAAAAACCACAAAATCCTTTTAGATGAGATTCCTTTCAGACCCAAGATGATGTTGCACAAATTGTAAATTAATTAGCTTCTGACCTCAAGTACTAACATAACATAAGAAGACCAAGCAAGTAATTGCTCGGAAAAAGAAAAACTCAGCTAGTCAACGGAATCGAGGTTACGCTCACAAATATAATAACAATTTTAGAATTAATTTTCTTTGCAAACCCAGGGACTAGCGTACCACATGAAAGTATTCAGTGAATTCCTAATTAAAGTAAATTAATTTAGTTAACCAACCGAAAGCTCAAGATCAAGGTATAAAAGAAGTCGGTTCTGGCTATCCTGGACCCCGAAAAGGAAACAAATTAAGGAGAATTGCTTACCGCTCCTTGGGTAAGATTCTGCAAAAGACAAAATATGTTCTAAAAGTATACCAAATTCGGAAACGAAAGAGAGATGCTAAAACTTCATTTAGCAGGCAAATCGATTTCTGAAAAGAACGCCGAAAGGGATGCTTTAAAGCCTTGGGAACTTTGACCAAGAAATTGCCTAAGCTTTCACGTTTCAAAAAATTTGCAGACATCCTCCAGAGAAAATTTTTCCTACTAAACAAGTCCGAGCTCACGTTTCTACAAAGATACAAATACTTATAAGATCGAACCGCCAGATACCAAGCAAACCAGTAAATTTGAGATGAAAATAAGGCAATTTTTTTCATCTTTCCCTGAAGAGCTTGCCAGATCCCCATGTATCTGAGAATGAAGGAACTTCAGCCAAATCAACCCGAAAAAATAACTGGTCTGGCAATGCTTCTCAATCAAGAAACACATCTGTAAGATGACATAATAAAATCACACTAAAAAGAGCTTAATGGTGACGCTTAAGCACCAGTTTAGATGGAGGAGGTACTAGAAAATACGACAGCGTAAAAAGTAGAACGCGATTTCTAAGCAACCTCCAAAATGATCCAAAAATGAACTAAAGAAATCTGCCGAGAACCCCATTACGTGTTGGGGAGATTCGACGTCACATACTCCTCACCAAAATCAATGACAAGAGCAAAAAAAAAAAAATTAAGCACTTGATTAGCAGATTCCGTAGTGTAATGACTAGGAAAAGAAAAAAAATTAAGCACTTGATTAGCAGATTCCGCAGTGTAATGACTAGGAAAAGAAAAAGAAAAGGATGAGAGAGCATCGATTCCACGTCTCACCTCGCGACGGAGACGGTCCACGGAGTCACGAGCTGGTCTTCCGTGGCGCGATCCTCGCCGTAGACGTCCCCGACGCCGCCACCGACGGTCGCCCTGGCGTCCATGTCCAGCACCGAAGCGCCTTCCCTGATCTCCTTAAGCGTGCTCTCCATCGCCTCCGACGACTTCACCCCCGACGATCTGCACACAAGAGGACGCCTCCGCTGCCTCTGCTCCCTAGCCGGCAAGCAGCAAGGAGAAAACAAGCACGAAGAAAAGGACGCTGCCGACGAGGAGGACGACGCGCTAGCGATCGATGAGCACACGCAACTCTAATACGTGTAGACACAACCAAGAGGCACGTTCACAACAAAAACAAACACAGAAGGAAAGACTAAGAAAAGGGAGCTCAGTCCTCAGGAAGAAAGATCACAGAAGCACGAGATGGAATGCGCGAAGCTCCATTCAATTTATAGGCGTCATGGAACATCCATACAGAGAGAGAGAGAGAGAGAGAGAGAGAGAGAGGGTGGAAAAAACGATTTTTTAAATCATAAAATTCTTTCTCTAGTTGTCCAACAAGAAGACCGCATTTTTGTTGATCTTTTGATCTTTTTTTTTCTGAAAATTAGAGAGAGAGAGAGAGAGAGTTTGGCATTTACCTGGAGGGCTCTGTCGAGGCCGAGCATGATGGAGAAGAGTCGTCGAGTCGACTTGTCGTCTCGTCGCCTCTCTCACTTTCTCTCTCTCCTTTTCCAAAAGGGCGACGCGGTGGCGGGCGGCCGGCGGGACCGACGGCTCCTCCTCTCCCTTCCTCTCTCTCTCTCTCCGCGAGTTGTGGACAAAAAGTGAGAAAAAATGACGAAAGAAGACCGGTGGCCGGCCGCCCCCTCTCTTTTATAAGTGTCCGAAAGGGTATTCACATTTACCGAAAAGCCCTACATAGTTTCTGGTCAAGGACAAATGGGGCTCCGTATTTTCAGGAGAAAAACGAATGGTTGGTCGGGGGAAGGCTTCCTTCTCCACTTCGGTCATGTTTACATGAAAACCACTGAAGTTATTAGTTATTTACCTGGATCCACTTGAGTTTTTACTAATTACTTTCATCTTCGTTTTTTTTTCTCAATTTTCCCTTTTCCACGAAAAGCAAGGTTTGGCTTTCGGATCACCCTTTTAAGTTTTAGCTGTGCATCTTGAAAGCGAAGTGGACAATCAAAGGGGTGACTTTGCTGAAAGCTGCCCAACTTAATAATAATAGCAAGCTTCTGAGGTCCACATAAAATGGATTTTATGAACATAAATAACTAAATAAAATTTGCTCAAAGCATATGCTTTGTTGTGGTTTCTTAAAACCAATAAATGGACTGTTTCTCGACAATAACGTATTGTTATAGTTCCCAAATCACCACTAAGGATTTAAATTTCTTTAGTGACACTCCATGCAGACTAAGCCTTTGAGTGGCATTCGTTATCTTTTTAATATGCTTAGGCTGACGTGGGGGGGCAACAGTCGAGCCTTCCCCAGATGGCTCAAAGGCATTGAAATGACTGGAATACCCTTTGTTTATGTAGAGGCGTAGTGGCCTGTTTGATCTCGTCCTACATTATTATTTTAGTGATCAACATTTGGATTCTTGCTTTTTTATTAACTTTTCTATATACACTTTGTTGTACCCTTAGTACTTATATTTTTAAAATTGTCACGTCCATACATATATGGACATATCCCACACCTAGCGGCATGTCTTCATGTGCCTCTGCCTGAAAAATGGTTACTTTGAACCTATATATATATATATATATATATATATATATAACACTTTTCATATTAAAATAGCTTTTGCGACTTGCTAAAAATAAAATAATATTTAGAATAAAATCAAAATTTGATGAATTATAAGCTATTAGTTTTTCATTATTTCATTCAAACCTTTTTATTTAATTACACTTATTAAAGTAGTTTATTAACTAATTTGGAGTAAGCTACACGAGAAATTCCGGGGTCTCCTGGCTAAAATGGTCCTGGAGAGAGTTGAAACTTAAAAGCCGTTTCTGTGGCTCGTGGGCGTTCCCGTAATTTAGCTCATTTTGTAGAAACAAATGCGGTCGTTCAGGGGTGGGACCCACGGGCGACTGAAGCCTGTGGGACCCATTCTTACAAAGACGCGTAGCAGCGTCCGCACCCACGAAAGTGGGCCCACGCCGAAGAAAATTTGAGTCTTGGAATGGGGTCCATATCCAATGTCTAGTTCAACGCGGCTGGAACCGAATTCAGTGAACCAAATCATCTAGCCCGTAGTGGAGATCCAGAATGCAAGTAAACATCGGGCTTGGGATTGAGTCGGATCCAGATCCAGTTCTTAGTTGAACTCATTCAATTAGGAGATATTTGATGGTTTAATATCTAAGATACAAACTTAAGGGAAGGGAGCCACATGATAATTGGTGTGGGCAATTGCCCGAACCAGTTTCTTAAAATTTCTTTATTTTTAAGTGGTATATTTGAAAATTTATTTTTTTATATAAATATATATATATATATATATATATATATATATATATATATATATATATATATATATATATATATATATATATATATATATATATATCAAATATGAACATTTTTAAACGAGTGTCTTTTCAGCAAATTTTTTTTGCTCTTCATAAGGAAAAATCTAGGGTTTATACCCATTAAAACCATAGATCTCGGGGAAAGGGAGGGTTGGATGACGTCGAGGGGTTTTCTAATCTTTAGGGCAGATCGCTTTCCATGTTACAAACATGTCGATAAGAAAATTTTTCTTAGATTGTGTTTGGAGGACACTTTACATTGAAAAGATTATATTTTGTTTTCTGCTGCTGCGTGCAATAATTTTTTTTTGTTTTCATTTTGTCTAGTTATAGCTTTGTCGTCTTTAGGAGCATAACATAACTAGTTGGTCTAGCATGCATATAAAAAGCAACATTCAAATTAGCATTTATCGGCCACAGGAATAACCAACTAATTTCATATATATATATATATATATATATATATATATATATATATATATATATATATATATAAGAGAGATTGGAGTGAATTAGGGAAAACATTAATTTAAAAGGAAATTGAAAAATATAAAAATTTAGTAAAGAATACAAAACATTTAAAATATTTTTCAAAGCCTTGTGGACTTTACAACAACTTTCTGGTGATGAACCTAAGATCAACCAGGGTCTATGTTGTCGTCCTGAGAGCAACCAGGACAGAGTCCGGTCCACTTTCTCAGACTTTTCTTCCTGGGGATGCAGGAGAGCCGTCTTCTCTTTCAAACCTGTTCATCGTATTTTTCTCTGTCTCTTTCCTTTTTGTATATGTAGCAGCGAAAATGTGTGAACGCGAACTCAATATGACTTTAAATTATGAAGAAACATGTCTTTGACAAGTCTTTGTCTAGTTCGTTCATGGCCGCTATTCTTGTTCAAACACCAAGGAATATGCCAATTTTTTTCTTCATTGACAAAATAATATTATTAAAAATATGCTTTTTTTCCAAATTTTGTGGAAATATTTTATATAATAATAGGAGAATCTTCGGCCCCACTAAGTTTAAAGGTATTTTTATTCTTATCAAAATATAGTTGCCAAAAAGTCATATCCACTCCGAATAATCCTTGCTGGAGGATATGCCTCCAACCCTTTTATTTAATAAAAAATGAGAAAATGGCTATACAAAAAGTCACATTCATTTGCTTTTTTAATTACAAATGTTTTAACGTTTATGAATGCTTAGGAAGAGTAATTAAGGTCTTATCAAGCTGAACAAATTTAGAGCTAAATATCTATTTTTTACCATATTCAAATTATAGGATGTTAATATATTAAGAATCAGATGCAAATGAAGGAAGAAAAGTGAATACGATATCCGAATTTGGTCTTTGAATTCTAAATCCAATTCAAATCTAATTTTTAAGTAGTCAACTGAACCTGAACCGCTTTATCATATATTGAAAACCAACTTCAGAATGTACGGATATTGAATATAAAGATATTTATTAAAAAATAAATCTGAATTTAAATTTGAACCATAATCCAATAAATATACTTATTTAAAGTAGAATATGAATCTCGATCTGATGATATTTTTTAAATATAAATCTAATCCGATGCTTTACTTGGATGGTAGATTTCTAGTGTGTCCTAATGTTCTAAAAAAGAAAAAATAATCTTGATACTAATAGAGATTGCTTTTTCATACTTTTCCAGTATCACATAATTAGAGAGAAGAGAATGGATCTATACTAGGGTGACAGAAGTAAGCAAGGCCAGGGGCCCGCCGCCCACATGGCGCGGGCCGGGTTTCAGGCCCGACGGGCCAACCCGGGCCGGGCCAGGTTTTAGCAGACCGGGCCTGACCCACCCCTAGGCCCGCATGCCTGAGGCAGAGTCAAGAAGATAAAAGTATAAAACAAGTGAGACCAACATCGGAAGATTTTCTTCTAATCACATGCATGAAATATTTGAGTTATTTTGTCTATTTCTTTCAATAGTCTCTCCATTGCTGACGTCACTTCTACATTACGGCCAAAACCTCATGTTTGAGGCCTGACCTTAAATCCATATATTTGGAATTCTCAATGATCTCAAATCATCTGGCTTCTCATATCGAGGGCTGCATAACGAGCCAATCCAACTCGGGCTCTATTTGAACTCGCTCGAAAAAACTCCACTCGTTTATAAAAGAATTGAGTTCGAGCTTATAAAGATACTCAAAATGATAAACGAGTCGAATTTGAGTTTGAGGAACTCGACTTGACTCGCAAACCGATACTGTATATAATACTGCCAAAATTGGTTCACCAGTTTTAACTTTTAGCGTAAAAACAAATTTTCACAAGTTACATGAGTTAAACACTTACGTGAGTTAAACGAGTTACGTGAGTAAATGATTACACAAGTTAAACGAGTTAATGCTTGCACGAGTTAACGCCAAACGAGTTAATGCCTAAACAAGTTAAAGGAGTCGAGTTCGAGCTCAATTTTGTGTAGTCAAGTCGAGCTCGAGCTTGTTATAAGGAGCTTGACTCGAGTTTGAGCCCAGCTCGAGCTCGTGTGCACCCTAGTCAGATATGGGGCTATCAAACACTCCCCTAAATGACCCAGTTTTTTTCTGTTATGTAACACTTCTAGCTAGTGTCACTTATATGTGCTTTTGCATTTTTATCTGATATGTGCTCAATGTTGAGTTCTTTGAAATGTTATTTCTTTATTGTGGTTTGTAAAGTTTCAGCTATTCATTGTAACGTAGTAACGTTGACCTCGTTCTCTCTCTTCTGTGGCTCGTTTTGTGCAAGGGGATGTCCATTTTGCTATTCGGATTTGGCGCCGTTTTCCGTCTGAGGCTGGGTGATTGTGCCACTCAGTCTATCCACTATCTCTCCACCCCTCTTATTTCGTTTTACTATGCGGCTGTATTGTATATTTTGTCCTTTCATTTCTGTTTTTGCGGTTTGTTTTTATAGCTAAGGGACTTCTTGTCCCAAATTTTGTTATATATTCCCATTTTATCGGCTGGTTCTCTCTCTTTCTCTCCACATCCTCCTCTTTCTTTTGTTCTCATTATGGTTCTTCATGCTTTTTTTTTCTTGTTTTCTTTGCTAATTTTTCTCGTGTCACTTTTATCTTCTTTTTGTCCTTGTAAATTGGTGATAAATGAATTTCCACTCTCTCTCTCTCTCTCTCTCTCTCTCTCTCTCTCTCTCTCTCTTTAACATCATGCATGGGGTTCTTATGTATTTACCTCGTTTGTAAACTTTTTTGGTGCAATTGATTTTCTATTTTGTCGGCTCTCTCTCTCTAAACTTTGATAGCTTTCCGGAATTTTGATTGTTCGTCCAACTCAAGAACGCGGATTGGTCCTCGATTCTCAAACATTTCCACTTCATAATAATGGTGACATCTCCTTAGTGTTTGGTATCTCTTTTTGACTTCGCTGCCAAAACTCTACATCATGAATAATTGCGTAGGTGGTAAAGCGAGGCCAAGAAGAAAATAGATTCGCCACCCAAACCACGTGAAGATGCCGGACATACATGTAGCATGCACGTTTACCAGATAGAAATTTTTAAAATCAAGATTAGTAAGGGGCACCATTTGGGTGGTGAAACTTATGTGTTGTCCCTTTATCTGTGGTGTGGTCTGTCTCCACGGATGTCTAAAGAAAATTAGAATTATGAAAAGGTCTCAGTCTAGATTCTATAAAACCTTCGCATCCAAGTTCTTCCTATGAAATTAGGCCTGGGCGTCGGGCCGGGTCTGGGCGGAGAAATTTTGTTATCGGGCCCAACTTAAGTGAGCCCGGCCCGAGTTCTTAACGGGTCGGGCCCGGTTATGACTTTTAAAGCCCGGCCCAGCTCGACGGTTCGGTAGGTCAAGAGATTTCTCATTTCTGCCGATTGCGCCTTCTTTCCCCTATTCATATTTTTCCCTATGCTCTGGTTTGCCAAAGACAATACAGAGCACAGGAACTTCCACAGGACGGAAGCGGCAACACCCGCCGGGACCGATCCTGAAGCGACCCATCAGCGTTGCCAGATGAGAGGATAAATGCCACGGTGGCGGTGGAAACTAGGGCGCCAGAACCAACGGCGAGGAGGAAGAAGCTGCTCCGGCGAGAAGGAGGCGGAGAGGAAGCGATATGAACAGTTTTCGAGACACGAGCGAGGGCTAGGGTCTTGGAGTCTGGCTTGGCCTGGAGGGTGGGTGGGACGGCTGGAATCTGTGAAAGCACGAGCGAAGCAGCGGTTTCCGGCCGGCATACGGCAGAAAACGGCGTTGTCTCCCGACGAGTCAAAGCATTGGCACCTCCTTGTGCGGTCCGTTGCGGTCTCCGGTCTCCTCCCGTTTTCAGAAGAGACGTCGGCATCCTGGCTCGGCTCCTTTCCTTGGGCGGGCCCGGCAAAACGGGTCGGGCTGGGCCTCGGACTTGGTGGAGCTGGCCCGGTACCCGGCCCAGCCCGGCCCCGATACCCACCCCTATATGAAATGCAGTAGTTAGTAGTTGGAGGTCTAGTGTTTGATATCCTAGGAACAGGGAGAACAAATACGTCCTCGAAAGGGCCTGTGACTTTAATTCCCAAGGAACGGACACTCCACAACATATGGATCGTCCGTTCTTCTTCCTCGCGGTGTGTGTTTGATTTATCTGTTGATCAGCGGAACAGAGGTGGACCTTCTCACCCATTTTGCAAGTTATCATACGCAGATGATGTTTGGATTTTGGGACATATTCGTGGAATACTGCATCTCAAAGAAAGCCGTGTTCCTGTTACCAATGCCTTGTAAAACAAACAGGCCATACCTGAAATGATGGAAAGAACAAATGCCTGAACTGCTGAATTCAGCTGACCCACTTATATCTGCATAATTTGGTTATATGTGTGTTTGTATGAAAATTGTTCCCCACAATGCATTTTTTGTTGAATCTCACCTTCAGCTCATGAGAACTTACTTGGATGTGTTTTAAACCTCTCTATGTGGTCCGTGATTGAGCACTTAATTACATTTTCAATGTCCGTTTATGCTTTTTAGAGATGGAAATCAACAGATTATATTGCCTAAGCCTTTCAATGAAGGTTCAAAGTATTTCCTGTAATGAATCCTTAATCTAGTGCACATTCCTAATCAAATGGACTAACAAATACGAGGGTTAGCAAAAAAAAAAAGGGTCATGAGAAATCCATCTCTAAGGCTGGGCAGCGGGCTGGGTCGGGCCTGCCCAAGGCTTGAAAAAGTTGGGCTCAGGTTGGCCCGAAACCTTTGGCACCAGCCCAAGCCTGGCCTGCTTATTTATTGGGTTAGGCCTGGCCATCAACTTCATACCTATCGCATACCCAGTTGGATACCTACCCTTATTTGAAATTCTTAACATTTTATTTTTTAATATCTAGAAACATACATCGATGTATTAAGTGTTCTTAAGAAAACCATCAGTGGTACACAAAAAGTTTCTAAGGGAGCTATCGGCAATGCACCAAAAGTTTGTATGTCGGCATCACGTTGATATATATATATATATATATATATATATATATATATATATATATATATATATATATATATATATATATATATATATATATATATATATATATATATATATATATATATATATATATATATATATATATATATATCAACTTCAGCATGTACGAAAACGAGCCTCCTAGCAATTGAACCATGATTCTATGCGACCCTGCATGACATAGTAACCTTGAGCCCTCTAGCGAACCAAAATAAACTAGGAGGAAAAGAGGACGACAAAAGTTAGACATCATTTCTGGTGAACTTATTACATGTATAAACTACATTTCATTTCCTTCACTTAGGATCGACCACCAAAAAATTTCAACTTATTACCAATATTACACATACAAAAAGCTCGTTTAAAAAATGAATGTAACTGAATCATTAGACCCTTTGGATTCTAGCTGCAAAGGGGTCAGCCCACACTATCTTCTTTTGATGTATTTATGTACAATACAACTTCCTCCACGAATTGGTTGGTAGAAATGTCGAACTCCTTGCTATTTGTTCATCTCATCTGGAAATTAAATTTCTTGATGCAGAAAGCAAACATTGCTGCAAAGAAGACTGTGAAACCAACCAGAACTCCGGCCACTGGCCCCATAAAGTCAGGGTTATAGCCGTAGCGCTCTTTGACAAAGGTGCTAATCGGCTTACGACCTTCTCCAATAACTAGAATTTCTTCATCCAAATCTCCATACTGTGAGACAATAAGTCCGTAAACCGTCCAAGCCACTGGGTTGATCCAATAGTACCAAACCCACCACTTTGGAATTCTCTGCATATGCCACAGAAAAGAAGCCATTAGTTACAGAATAAAACCTCCAAAAAGAGTGATCACGAGTACCAAACTTGCCTTGCCTTACGTGCATGTGTGCGTGTGTAGGCAGGCTAGTCTACCAGATAAGACTTTTTATCACTTGGCAGAGAAAGACTTACTGGTCTTGGAATGAAGAAGCCTGAAAACAAATTGAAGATGGAGTAAAACGCAGCGGCAAATATCGCAGCAATCTCATGGTCTGGAGTCATTGCAACGGTCATCATCCCGTAGTAGGTGAAGTAGAGGAAAGTGAAAAGGGTGATGAAGAAGAACCAGAAGAACTTCACTGCCCTCCACTGAAAACTCATCATACTATACACTATCACTGTGTAATATACAGCCTGAAATAGTGCATATGGTATCTCCACAACTACCTGCATTTAACAAAACACAGAACTTAGTGATGAAATTCACAGCTCAGCATACACCTTACTGCACAAACCTTTTCTGACGGCCTACCTGAGACAGAGCATATGGCAGAGGAGCGTACATCCCTGCAGCTCTTTCTCTGTAAAAGACAGTCCGCTCGACATCAATGACAGGTTGCACAGAGGAGCTGTTATTGATACCAACGAAAAGCACTGCCCCGGACATAGCTCCAATTATGATAAACAGATCATTTGAGGTCCCTCTGTTGCAACAGAAGAATTTGTTAGACATAGTTATGAATATTTGGTCAATTGGATGATGTCGCCGGACACCTTGCATGGGATGTAATTTATTTATTTTTAATAAGTGGGACACACCTATCCTTCCCGACACCCCAGAAGATGGTACCAAGTAGCAGTGAAGCAACAAGAGCATAAACATATCTAACGAAGTTGTACTCCGGGCTCCTCCAGTATGTCAACCATAGCTTCCACAAGCATGTCTTAAACTGTCCAGTGCTTGACTGCGAGTATTGTCTTGGGAAATATAGATCTTTTGATCCCTCTGAAGGAACACTCAGTTCTTTCACTAGAGAATTAGTACGCCTGCAAAGCAAATAATAATGAACTTCAGTAAAATCAACATCAGCAGGGCATCTTTGTAGGCCATAAATTGCTGGTGTTTAGCATGTATTATATACAAGTTCGACTTACTGGCACAGAGATGATGATCTGTAATATTCAGCAAAATCCATTTGAAGACGAACTTCAGCAGCAATTGACGTAGCTTCTAGCATCCAGGTCGCTGGATTGTATTTGTCTTTTATTTTTGGTACGCCAGGAATCTCCTGCATAAGATGAACCAAAAGGTCACCATATGCCTCAACTTGTAACAATCTTCAAGCAATGAAAAACCTAGATTTTTGGCACTAAATGTAGAATTGTTGTCTACATTATTTTAGAGAGATAAGGTGGCACCATAAAAGGGGTCACCATCGAGGGCATTTCATGCCTCAGTCTTAGATTTCAATCTTCAACACTATTAGGATGTTTCTTTCGATTTAAGGATGCCTGTACCAATTTGGGAGCCTCTTCTACGAGAGCAACAGAAGAAAATTTACCAACTACCAATCACTTATAATATTTCAGTTTTCATATAATTCTGACCTCAAAATACTCGATGATCTTCTGAGAGTTTGTGCCTAGTGGTCCTGCATAGATTACCTGCCCTCCTCTCTTCATCAGTAGCAACTGTCAGTGACAAAAACAACAAACATCAATCCATGCATCTAGAATTTCATAGCAGTAAACTCATATTTGTATCTGCTGATCAAATAGATATTCTTACAGGCGATTGCTACACATACCTCATCAAAAGCTTCAAAAATATCAATACTGGGTTGATGGATGGTACAGACAACTGTTCTTCCTGTATCAACTGTGTTCCTTACAGTTCTCATGACAATTGCAGCAGCTCTGGCATCTAAACCTGAAGTTGGCTCATCCATGAAGATGATTGAAGGATTAGCAACTAGCTCAACAGCAATGGTTAAACGCTTTCGTTGTTCTGTCGATAATCCAGTGACACCAGGTACTCCGACCAGGGCATCTTTCAGATTTTCCAGCTCTACCAGTTCCATTACTTCATTCACAAACGCCTGCAAATTGTCATAGTCATTTCAATTAATTTGCAAGTTACAGATTTGAAAAAAAAAAAGCTGCAATGGGGCCACCAGCCTCTGTTCTTGGCTAAATATTTTAAATAACACTTCTACAGCAAGAATTTTCTTCAAGAGTGAACGGGAGATTGCTTAGCAGCAATAGCATGTACTGCCATAAAGCATCCAGTAGAAAAGGCTTCTCCACTTTTTTATGGTCGTTTATCCTTCCTCTGAGTCACTTTTATACGACGTAACATTGTTTAAAGTCTTAACTTTTAAGAAAAAACGGAAACATTGGAAGAACAGGCAGAAAACCCTCACCATTTTTTCTTTATCACCGACTTCTGGAGGCAAACGGAGAAAGGCAGAGTAGATCAAAGATTCCTTAACAGTGACTTGGGGTGAATGGATGTCTGTCTGCTCACAATAGCCAGAAATTCTCGCAAAAGTCCCCTGGTTCTTGGGGTATCCAGAAATTCTTATGTCACCTTCAATATATCCTTCTGTTTTCCTGCCAGCAAGGACATCCATCAGTGTTGTCTTCCCCGCTCCACTCACTCCCATCAGCGCAGTGAGGACTCCAGGCCTGAATGCACCAGTTACTTCTCTTAGCAACTGCAATTTGTCTTCTATTATCCCTTGCTCTTTCATTTCCTGCATGAGGGAATCAGACCCCATTAGCAAGTCAATTTTTCTCCGTACCTGCCACCTTTGTAATACAATTGAAACAACACCAAAATATCCTTGCAAGCCCTTGCTGAATATATAAGTGAAAAAGTTGGCCAGTAATGGTACACAATCCTTAGGATATGGAAGACTAACCGGGGGCATGTCGACGTAGTAGTTGACATCCTTGAAAGACATGGATAGAGGAAAGAAAGGAAGAACCATTCCTTTCTTTGGCGGCACTCCAGTTGCTGCTTCCAGAACGGAATCTGCGTTTCGGTTAAAGCCGTTGGCCGCGCTGCTTATTCCTGTCATGGTAATTTCTCCTGTTATTGAACATCATGATCAGAACATTACGGAAAATTCTTCTGCAATCCTGACTACAAGTCTGTGCGCAATCCTCATGGCTTTGCACGTGATTTGAAGTGACCAACTTTGGAAAATTAGCTTTCTTACTGGTATTGTTTCCATCAGATTTTGAAAGTGATCGTCGGAAAGAGTCATCGTTGGAGGTCCTGGACGTTGATGTTCTCGCTCCAACTCTATCCATGGATTCTTCATTCTCGATCTCCATCTTTGCAACTTGTTCTTCAGATATCACAGCTTGTGGCTTTCCCGGGGCTGTCAAACCATTCAATCATACGTACAAACATATCAGCCATCTATCAAGATTCAAGACACCTTCTCTCATGACAAGTTTTATTTGCTAATTTCCAGAAAGCGTTCCAAATTGCATAGAAACTTGTGCTTCTTAATCTAAAGGTTGCAGACCGACATCCTATAGGTCGCTGATTGGAAATAACAGATGAGGTACCCTTCCATGTTCAGGCCCATCTTCACGGCGCTAAAAAAATATTGTTAAAAAAACTGGACTCAAAAACCAAGCCCATGGGTTAAGTTATCAGAATAAAAGGAGTTTTTCAGGCTTCAGATCAAGCAAACCATAAGCGCACTTTCATTTACTTATGGCTAGTTGAGGAAACTATTTTAGTACCTAGTGATTAGTTGTTCATGAATAAAAAATAAAAAATGAAGTGGTCAGGTAACTACGATCAGGTGTCTTTAAGCAGGTGAAGGTTCTACGCTTTATCGCTAATAAAGTTGCTTTCACCTTGGCAGATCAGAATTATCAATTCCTGTCACGAATTCTAGGATGGAAACTAACAATTGCACACACACAGAGACAAAGAGACGACCAAATGGAAATGCATTAGGCGACAAGCTTTAACAAAAGTACAAAATTGCAAAAGAAAGAATGCAAAGAAGGAAGAGGGAAAAGAGTGGGAATCGAAAGGAGGGAAGAGGGAGATAGATAGAGAGCTTACGTTTAAGATACTGGAGAGCCAAAGTGAACAGGACGTTGAAAACGACAGCAAATGCTGCCAATGCAGCTACTCCTATCCAGTACCAGTTCTTTGCTGCGAACACATCGATATTGTTAAGTACTGCAATTCCTAAGCTCCTAACGTCATCTGCGGCCTGCAAAATTGCAAATCATTCGCCCGAAGGAATTAATTAGAACACGTATGCGACTGCCACCAGCATTCGAACATGTTAGGTCAACGTGCAAAACAAATATGGAGTTATGAAAGGCGCCCTTCCGGTGCAAGATCATCTACATATAAAACGGTTAAAAAAGTGTTAAGGTCCAATTCAACCATTACTGACTGGGGACTAACATGTCAAAGAGCTTGGAAACTGTGAACTTTATACGTGTCTGGCTTCGGTCGATTGTGAGCTTAGCTGGATGTAGATACTGGTCCAGGCAGAAGAATTTATAGAAATATCGTCACACTGTAAATTTTGTGTTCCGCTGAGTCTTAGGGTTGGACATGAAGCTGGGCCTGGATCCTCCCACGTACAAGTACATGTACCGTATCATTTGCTGCTTTAAAAAGGAAAAAAAGAAAACAAAGAGAATCGTACCTTTTGGTTCATCCATCTCGGAGCAAAGAATTCATTTACTGTAATCGCATTATACGCATAGGTAAGTGGAGAGGACCAGTAACCCCAAATCCACCAACCAGGAATCTTTCCTGCAACAACCAAATGCATCCAAGTGAGAGCTATGAAGTATGAACATTGAACATGGCCATTGCATCTATCAGACGCTGAATCTTTGTCAACAGTCTAATGGTTCAAGTGATGCACGGGTTTGAGTACTCCTTTGTCACTGATCTACTTGTTCATGAACTGCCAGAGGCATCCGACGACTTGCTCATGAACAAGTTTAGCGTATTAAATTGAGAATTCTCAAGCCTATCCATCTGGGGTGGTTAAATAAGTTCACATGCATGAGGAAGGGCAGAGATTTGGACTCCGAGAAACAAAAATATCGGTATCATAAGGTAGGAAAGCTAACCATGAGGAATTGTAAAGCCCCCAACCAAGAAGATAAGAAGAAGAACCAGTGCTCCTCCAGTGTCAGCCAGGATCATTGTCCGGCAAACCCCAGCAATGAGTCGAAACAGTCCAGAGGCCATCTGTTGCAGCATGAATATGAGCAGGAACTGCTTGAAAAACCTGCAAATTGCATTCTTGGGTTATTCTTCACGCGGAGAACCTGAGAAACTGATTGACTTTTGGTGTATGGACTCCTAAGCTTTCAGCATCAAATTATATGGCTAAAGCTAGTCTTGAGGTTTACCTGCCATGTCTATTACATGGGTGCTGCAGTCAAAACAACAGCTTCTTTATTTAAGATATAGAAAAAGTATAACAATTGTATGAGCATACGGGTGTTGTTTCTGAATGATTGCAAGATCATAAGAGTCCAGATTTTGTGGTTCCTATATAAGACATCAAACTCTCACTATTGAGAAATAGAATTCTTTGGAGGAACCGTGACTCCTTTGCCGTGGTAAAGGAGGCAAACCATCCATAAGAATTGCGATCGACTTTCATCGCTGAGGACGGATCGTCATTCCTGATTTATTCTGGCTGTCATTTTCTAAGTCTCGTGATTCCCACGGTCAGGGAGTCATTCCATCTACGGTGCCGCTACGCTACGTATTCCTCACTCGTAGTTGTCAGCCTTGACATATTTGTATTCTTCAAGCTGGCGACCTAATAAGTTACTATTCTACATGTAAGTTAAATGTGGATGAAGAACCCGGTTTAGACAGAAGCGGCAGGAGCCATGATTTACCTGCTGGCTTCTGGCGCAAAGCCAATTGTGTAGTATGTCACCCCCATCCAAGCAGTCGTCTCAAATAAGGAAATAGGAATTTTCAGGAGCATGTTGGGAACAGTAAATATCCAAGCAGGGTAAAAGAGGAGGTCCCTCTGCTTGAAGAAGACAGGAAGTCTTATGATGGTCATAGGTAGCTCTGCCAACCCATTGAACATATTGATGATGACAGAGAAGATCAGGGCACCAACATAGACACCAGCATCAGCCTCAGTTTTCGTGTGCATATTGGTCCTCAGAAAAACTGTCCCTCCAATCAACGCGATGATAACAATCTAGAATGCAGAAGACTTAAACTCAGGTACTGGAAGGAACCAGAACGGAAGGAATTCGATTGGGATTTAGCTGAAGGATTACCTGAGCGGTCTTGAAGATGTACACAAAAGAGTTGCGCTTGATCAAGAGCCATTCTTTCGCAAATGAAGCTTTGAACAAGTCCCACCTCGGGACAGAGTCCTTGGTGAAGACTAGAGCCGCCTTGTGGCACCTGACTCGATCATAGGGCACAGAAAGTTCATCGTCTAGGAGCTGGCCAACACGGAACTTCTTGAAACGTTGAACAAATTCAGATACGGAGACATATCGATACGGTTTCTGCTTGTTTGCCCAGTATTGCTCCTGATCTTTCTTAGAAGTAACCTGTTTTTGCATGAACCAGCAATTGTCAGAGAGAAAAAGCAGTACCATCACCATGTTTGAGTTGCACTTTCTACTTAGAATAAAGATTTATTCGTGTAGCTTAAGTATCGTGATATCTTATCATGACAAACTCGACTTTAGCCTTAGTAGACTTAGCTGATACAACAATCTTCAGCGACACTCTTCATTGTTTCAAGGGCATCACCGAGTGTTTTTTGCTGGTAAATCCAAAATCGCAATATAGGACTCGGACAATTTCATAAAACGCGTTCATTACCTCTTGCAGGAAGTCTGCAGTTCCTTTCCTATCAGGACATTTGAATCCGCAGCTCCCAAAGAACTCCAAAACATGAGTTCGTGGCCCCTGATAGACGATCTGCCCCTCCGAGAGCAAAATTATATCGTCGAATAGCTCAAATGTTTCGGGTGCAGGCTGGAGAAGCGACATTAATACTGTGCCCTCTGTAAGATGAACAATCTGTTGCAAGCATTTCACTATCTGGTATGTGGTAGAGCTGTCCAAGCCCGTCGATATCTCATCCATGAACAATGTCTTTGTTGGTCCAACAATCATCTCACCTGCGTTCATTTGTGCGAATAAGCTCAGTTGAGACGAAACAGATAACAAGAAGTTCAAAACTTTAAAAGTCGATCTGATTAACGCCACATTATTTAGATCCCGTTGAGCATAATCCAAATTTTACATACCAAATGCTTGAACTGACTCTGTTCAAGAACGGATCTCAAAAGGTCAAACAGGTCCAAATCAGTTCATGGAGTAGACAAATAAAAAAAAATTACCTCTCCCAACTAAGGGTCTGGGTCTAATAATTTCAAGACGCGCAATGCTGAACTATTATGATATACAATCAAGCTTATATTAGAACAGAGTCCATTATGGACCCAACCCATGTCAAAACCAATGGGGTCCATGTTTTTTGATAAAGGACGACCAATAATTGGAATTCACCTGGGCATCGGATGATCTCGACCAGTACATGAAGCAGGTGCGGCTGATGATTGGCTTTAGAGGAGCTATTCTCTGCCAATCTTGAGTAGGCTTGGGTCATCTGATGTTGGACAACGGACAGGATAAAAAACCAAAGAGCATATATGACCCAAGTGATATGCGGAGTTGGATTATGAGATATGTCATAAAAGTAGGATTATGAGATAAGATCTTGTTTAGCCATCAGACTTGAGCCAAGTATTTTACATACAATTTTTAGTATATCGCAGATGCACCTTAAATTGTATAGCTAGACGCTCGGAGTCATTTTTCTTGATCAAATGTAATTCAGTTCAAGTGCTGTAACCTGACTAATAATTATTTGGAAATCGAGACAAAAAAAAAGGCCTTAATTTGACATGAATGTCGTGCATTAAAATCAGATGGTTGATTGGATCCAGGTACTTTTCTGTACCTTCTGTATTAAAATCAATGTACATATGTTCATATATCCATGTATCGATATGTCCGTGTACCTTTGTATTGAATCAAAGTGAGGTGCTGAAAGTCCTAAGAGCGGTTAGACTTTACGAAGAGCAATGTTAGAGTCTTAAGACTGCTAGAAGAGAAGGCGTTGGAAGAATACCAGTAGTAACTCTTTTCTTCTGCCCACCGGAAATTCCTCTGTGCATGGCATCTCCGACCATAATGTCTCTGCAGATCTCCAATCCAAGAATCTGGTCGAAATCCATAATAAAGTTGGGTTTATTTTAGTAATGGGTGTCCCAAAATATGGAAGTCTAGTTGTATGGAAATTCGGAACAATTTTTCTTCCCATCATGAAAATGCTGCCTGCTCAATGACACTGCACGTGCTGATTTTCTAAAAGTAGAAGAGAGGAGAACAATTCCAGAGAGCCTCTATCACTTACTTTTATGGTGTAGTCTGTTTGAAGGGAGCTCTCCACTCCTTTAATAGCAGTGGCCTAAGTCAAGTAAAAACAAGTAGCAAAATTAGTTTTGTTAGCATAAATGCTAAATATTTATATTACAAAAGGACTAGGGAGGGGGAAAGTTTACAGTATGATGACTTATATGCACTTAACCCTTTTTAACAAGCATGCATGCAAGTTGCAGCAATAAATTAAGTCTGGTTTATGTCAAGGGATGCACTCTAGTATTGAAACTCTTGATCTCTTCTAGTCCAATCTACGATCCACTCCTACTTTGAGGATATTAATTATTAGACTCCAACAATATTTACTTTTGTCTGGTTTACATTAATGATTTATCTACTTCAAACCGATCCCATTTCCAATTAACTAATAAAGGAACCTTTCGTACACAAAACACCAGAAACACCCTACTTTCAGGTTTCAGCCTCCGTTCCTTCTCTTTCTCCATGCTGTTTTTTTTTTCTGGGCAAAGATAAGAAAACTCAACCTAATTTTGTCAAAAAAAAAAAAAAGAAGAATTTGCTCGTTTGGAAAGGGTTGATGCCTGACCTAAAAACCAGCAAAGGCTTTAAATGGGCATTGGGCCAGGAAAAACCTGGCTCGGGCCGGGGCCGGGTCAGCCCAGCCCGACCCGATACCCACCCTTACTTCAGGTGGGTCATCGCCTTTAAGGCAGCACACAAGGCCAGAGCAAACATAGGTCAACTGCCAAATTACATTTTGAAATAAGTGATTTGTAGAATATATAGTGGGTGTTTGTTTACTTCAAATTTGAGAATCAAGGTGACATCAGATCGCTGAAAATCTCAAATTCAAGGATTTAAAGTCAGCGTCAGTGCCCCCCTCCGCCCTCCCCCCCAACCTTCACACTTGAAAGTTTTCTCTTAGTCAAGAAGTTTAAAAAATATGTACACGTGCCAGATTTTGTTTGTATCTAGCTTCCTTGAGTAAAGGGTAAACCAAAGCCTGGTCAAAGAGTGTGGGGTTGGTGGATGGACCCGCCTATTAAGAAAGTCAAAAGGTCACTTCAAAACGCATGCCCAAGTCAACCCGGAAACGAAACCGCATCTAACACCTACCCCCACCAACCTCCTAAGCCGAAAGCTCACGCATTTACCGTAAACGCTCAATTGCCTTCTTTATCGAGGATCCTGCATTAGTCAACGCCTTACCTACTTTCGGGTACATATCCACTCAAACTCTATGCATCTATGGGGTGGTCGATGGAGGGGAAAAGCCTTTCCTTTTAGCTTTGACGGAGAAAAAGAAGAAATCTTTATGATCACGTACGAGCCTATATGATGAGCGCTTGTGCGTTTTTTTCTAGAAAAGAGTCTGTAAGAGTCAATACTAATGTCAATCGAGAAAAAATTCCGTCGAAGAAAGATCCAATATCAATATCAATATCGTTCCACCTGCATAACCTCTCAAACCCATTACCCTAAGCCCTTTAACGTCGGGTTGAATATGGAGATACCCTTTCTTAATAAGCCATTCCCTTCCATTCAATAGTTTACCATGCTTAAAATCATAACCATTTTTCAAAAATCTTCTTTCATCATGTAGTACTATATCGAGACGCGACGACAGGTCAAATCACCATGGCCAGATCTCCCACCCAAGAGTGATTTTTCTGTTCTAGAGAAAAAAGAAGGTTCTCAAACTGGTAGGTACCATCCTTCCTTGGCGGCCAAAGAGTGAAGTTTTATATTGTGAATCACGCGTTTGTCAGCCCTTTGAACTACTGCTGAACCCAAACTAGCATTAGATAGTTTGTCACGACGGAAAACAACAAATTAAGGAGATGCTTCCACAGAAACAGTCCGCACATGTAATTTATTACCTTCATGAAAAGGTCCAGATCTGATTCAGGAAATATTCCTGCCTCCTTCTCCCTCGATGCCAATTCAGAAAGAAGGTCTACAGCAAGACATAGTATAAGTCACATCATAAAAATAAAAACACACGCACACAGGAGTGCGTGCCTGCTTGATGCATGCATACATAATCATAAGTTTGTCTTTCCAATTAAAAGTTAACTAGGTAATGAAAAGATAGACTTACATATCTAAATTGCCCAATAATTTGTCATATATATATATATATATATATATATTAGCCTCCACGTAGAAGCTGCACAGAGAGTATAACATTACGGGGATGTTTTCGTGGACCATCCATTATGCATTTTGAGTTGGATGTTTCTAAAATACCTTAATAAGGGCAAACTAATGCGCAGCAAAAGTTTTACTATAAAATATTGGTGGGGAGCTTGTGAAATTCTTAAAGGAGACATTTATATGACAAGGAAAAAAGAAAAAAAAAGGAAAGAAACAAAACTGGGACGTGCAGATATAGTCAAGCACGTCACTGATATGTCACAAATAATACCAGTCAACACTGCTGCTTCTTTAAACAATAAAAAAGAGGATTAAAGTTGTATTTCCAAACACCTACGCAAGCTTACATGCTTTTACAGTATATACAATTTACATTATTGTTGTAAACTAATATACTTTTACGACGCTTGTAATTTGCATCATTGTTCTAACAGCACTTTACCTTCTCTCCCTTTGTTTAGTCTTTGAGAAAAACCTGACAGAATATAACAATGACACGGCCCACACTTCACCTTTTTTTTGTGAATGGCTACAAGGAAATTTAACGCTTACCGACTTACCGAACATGTGGAGTGTGTGTGAACAAAGATTTCAATCGAAAATTGAACCCATGATAATTTATTTACACTACGGCTCACCGTATCTGCATCCAACCCCTTGACATCTTGCAGAGAAATCCAAGGTTTCCTTGACAGTCATCTCGCCAATGTGAACGTCATACTGGCTTATGTAAGCAGAGGTCTTCTGCGGAACAAACTCCTTCAATTTGTAACCGTTGTACGTCACCTCTCCTTTTACCTGACCAAATATTAAACAACCAAGTCCTAGGTAAAGCAGGCCATACGATATTATTGAAGGAAAAATATGAAGACATTTTAAAGTTTATTTATATGACAAACCTTTAAGCTTGAATCAAGCTTCCCAGCGAGTGCCAGCAAAAGAGAAGTCTTTCCTGAGGATGGTGGACCCAAGAGAAGTGTCATCCTGAGAAATTTGCATAAATACGTTAGTTCATATTCATATAAACATTTATTCGGACGGTAGGGGTGAATGGGTGAATCTTGTTTTCCGACAGACGACAGTGCGAAGTTGCGTGAGGTTGGAAATTTGTATTTCAGGCTTTAGTAAGCTCATGAGCATAAGCTTCAGGATTGATGAGTCGAGTCATGAACCGTATATGACGATGATGGACAGCAGATTTTGATGTCCTCTCTAACAGCCAGATAAGATAGAGGTAGAGATTACTCACCGCACTACTGAACCTTCTTGGTTGGCGAGAGATGACAAGGAACACGGCCACTAGGTGATAATATACCTTTTGCATTTGCCTTCTTCTTTGTAACATTATGAAAAATGCATTAAATAATTAAAAACGACACAGCTAGATTGGTCACAAATTTTGCTGACATCTGTCATAATAAAATTTGGTGGCATACCCTCCGGCAGGCTGCTTTCGGTAGAGTGATCACAATTTAATTTATCTTATTTGTGAAAATTAAGATCGAAGTGTAGATGCTATCGCCTCAGTTTATTCTTCGATTGCATATAAGAAAGGCGCACCTTCTAAAATGCAGAAGGAAAAGAAATCTGCTTTTGGAATTAAATGGTAAAGAGCAAGTTCAGCGAAAATGTTTAGATCACCTTGACGGCCTGATGATGCCGGAGACGTCCTTGAGTATGGTCAAGGTGGTTGTCTTGGAAAAATTGATTCCAACAGATCCTAGAATGGTCTCCGCAACGTTCATTGTAGTATTCCAGAGAGTAGGAAGGGCTCTGGTCCCCACATGGCACTCTGCTTGTACCGTTAGATGCTCGAAACGAACCTCCACTGTTGGAAGTTGAATTCCAACTCTGAGAAACATGAAGAAGAAGGAACCTTCATTCGTCAGAGAATGGGAGTTCTACATAATTGAAGCACATGAAAAAAGTCCCATAATGGAATTGGCATAAGAACAGATGTTAGCGTATGAACTTCGTCCAGATGGCTTTATTATCAGGATTTCGTCGGCTCAATTCTCTTCGTTTATTACTTAAAAGGAAACTCATATCCAATAATCCAAGGGAAGGGAAATCAACAAGCAAGAGAATCATTGGTGTTGTCTTTTATTCATCCAGAGAATCACACATTTAATATAAGGGAGGAGCATCTAATTTAGAGGAGGCAGTTGATGCAGATGCATTTGGACCAAACGATTCGAAAGGCCATACTAGCTTCAGGAAAAGCTTTTACTTTCCTGAGAAATTTTAAATTCTAACTGATACCTGTCATTATAAAATTCCAAAAAAGAATATTCTTTTTTATTAATCTCGCTCTTAACTGACTAACTCCACCAGCTCAATAATCAACGACGACTCAGAATCATTATTGCACCAAAAATCCAACAAATAAGCCAAATAATCGTCATTCAGCGCTTTTCTTCACTAAAGTCAATGGTTCCAGAAGTGACTCCTCGCAACTAAAATAAAAAAAATCATGTTCCCGAACAAAAACCGACAATCAAGACTGAAAGTTAGATACTTCAGCAACGGATGATTGAAAATTGAAGCGCCTTGAGAAATCGAGAGAGTGAGTGAGAGATGATGAACAAAGATAAGAACAGAGGTGGATTAGGGAAGGAGTAAAGAAGGAAGAACCTTACCTATCGATTCTGTTTCTGAACTTCCTGAGGAATATTTCATTGTCCTCCTCAGCCACCCTGAAGAGCCTTTCGATGAAATCCTGCCTCTCTGCCGCGCCCAGCTTCCGTACATCCACCTCCTTGTGAACAACCTTCTCCCTCTGGCCCTGTTGCTGCTCCTCCCCGCCCTCCGCGAACGACTTGAGGATGCTAGTTCGTAGGCGATCGTAGGTCGGCAGCTTCTCAAGCGCCGCCCATCGCAGCGCCTCCTCGTCGGTCTCGGCGCTCCGAACTCGCCGCGACGACCTGAACGAGTCCTCCGTGCCCCACCCTCTGAGGCCCCTGCTCAGACTCCTACCTAGGCTCCTTCCCCTGCTCCAACCTCTCTCCATGCCGTCCATTTTCCACTACCGGGCCGAAAAATCAAAATTTAGAAACAAAGAACGAATGATACAGCACCCCGACTCAGAAAAACGAAACGAACCACGTCTATGCCTTCGTTTCCCCAAATACAAATCGCTTTCCTAATCCTGGAGAGTTTCTCTGCATCCGAACACTCAAAGTCTTGGAGAGATTCAGTTTTTTCTCCAAAGAAAAGCAAAAAATTGGCTAAAAGATCAATCAAAAATGAATTCTCCTCGAAATCCAGTTCAGAATTAAATTTTTCGGAGCCGTTCTGACCGGAATCTGTGTCCTGAAGCTTTTTTTTCTAATTCTGATCAGATCGGAGCAAATGCCAGAGGCCGAAAGCGAAAGACCATAAGGAGATGACGAAGAAGAGGCTTCTTCAATGAATGATAAAAATGAGAAAATCTTTCATGGTGCAGGAGACCGCGGTTCTCTACTCTACCTCCAGGAGAGTCACAGCTGAGAGTTTTCCAAATCAGGAAAGCGAGGTGAAAGAGAGGCCCGATGTCCACTTCCTCCTCCTCGTGTCACTGTCTTTCCCAAGAAAAAGAACCCGTACCATTCACAAACCGGACAACAGAAGAAGAAGAAGAAGTTTCGCTCTTCTTCATGGGCCAAGAAAGAAAGGAGGAAGGTCGAGCGTCAGTTTGGCGGGGAGGCGAGTATTTATAGTTCATACTGGCAGTGGCGCGGACTCATTCAGTAATTCTGGTGAATGAAAGGCGTCATCGCGGCTTCAAATGGCGGGGGTAAATTTCAAATGGGTCCAACTATTCTTTTTATTTCCAAACAGTTTCAATTTTCCAAAAAAGGACTCACCTCCTTGTCAACTTCTCATTAAAGCAGCCATATTGTGAACTCGTTTCTTCCCTTCCCAACCAACCAAAGTTTCTTTCACGGCCGTTTGATGTCTTGGAAATATAAAAACGGAAAGAAGTTTCTAAGAATTTATTTTTGGAATCGTTGAATTGTGAATTGCAATCAAAATCCAGATTTGTATTTGGGTTTATGTTTCAAGAAATAAATTTCATAGTTTGATAAGAATGAAAGAATAAAAAACAAAATGGTTGGATTAAGCATTGCTTGAGAATCCAAGGATAACTTTTTTCATCCTGAAAATTTTCTTTTCACCCATTGAAGTGAAAAGAAATTTTTGGAAAAAACTTTCTGAAAACCAACCCAACGTTCACTTTTTTCATCCCAAGTTTGATGGACAAAAGAAAATTCAGAAAATTTGAATTTCATTCACATGGCTACAAGAAATATCAAATATCATGCCCATCAACTGGGCTTAGTTTCAAACCTTTCCCTCATTCACAGTTGGTGGTGTAAACCTGATTCTAGCAAACATGGGACTCCCCATCAAATTTTAACCATGAAAGAAGGGTTTTAAAATGTCCCTTTGTTGATGAATGATCTGCTTGAAAATATAAACTAAGAGGTTAGGTTTTAAAAACTGGCAAAAGGGGATCAGAGCTTTTTTTATCTTTTGTGAAGAAGGAAGAGACAGAAAGAGAAGGAGAGATCCCTCTCCTTTTTCTCACCAACCGTGTGATTGGATGTGATGTATGTTTTGGTGCCTTTTTCTTGGACTCTTTCTTCTATTACTTTTTTTTCCCTTCATTGCCGGCACTTGTATAAAAAGTCGGTAGGACGCTCGTGTGTACTGGGGCGCAAAGGCCTCCCTCATTAGTAGCTCTTCATTCTAGTCTTAACGTGCTGAGATTGAAATTTTCAACACACATCTGAACTATGAACAGGTCGTCGGTGGCGAAGCCATAATTTTTTGGTTGAAAGGCACTTGAATGGTCACCTTGATCTCTGATGTGAGCATGACATGTAACTGAAACCTAATCTAGCTTTGCTACATGCGTGAGTTATATGGACCACTTCTTTTTTTTTTTCTTTTTTAGGGTGAGTGGTTCATTCCACCGCCTTAAGAGATGTCACTGGCCCCCCCTCGTCACCCTCCCCCCTGGGTTCGAGCTTGTTTCGGGCCCTTTAACGGGCCAGGAATTGAAGCGCGTCTAGAGCGGGCAGGTGACGCCCAAGACACTTGACCCAAGGTCTTAGCGGACGGAGCACTTCCCCGCGCCAGTGCGCTCAGTAAATGATGGACCACTTCAAATCTTTGATTTCTAGAGGGATGATCAATCAACTCTGTGAATTTCGATCTAAACTTGAACCCATGTATAGGTATGAAATCTCAGAAAGCACACAGCAATAGTGGTTATGTGAGTTTGACCCTCCTTTGACTCTGGACCCTCTTGGCTGCGCTCTGCTTGGATGTGCTAGTCTTCCACACGCCAGTGATGAGATGAAAAACCTCCTTATATCAAATTTTCCAATGGGATTTTTGAAGGCCTGGTGTGGGCGCTGGCCGACACCAGTCACACTGTACCTCCGCTACTGTAGATTGCCATCTGAGTGAGTCGCCCATCAATTTAAGCAACTCAACCAGTGGGTCCTTGGTTCTCATTGCTCCCAAGCACAATGGTTGGACAACCCAGTTGGCTAGGCCCGGACGACTCAAAGAAGAAGAAGAAGGAGGAGGAGGAGGAGGCAGACGCAGCTCGGGACTCGAAGAAGAAGAAAGAAGACGGAGGAGGAGGAGGAGGGGGACTTCGGCTTCTCACTCGAAAAGTGGGTTACCTCCCAAAATTGTTAGAAAGTCTTCTTCATTTTTTTCTTCCCTTTTTGTCTTGACTGGTTCATTGTAAACTATGACTTGACTCGAAATTGTAAACCATGTCAAACTGAGATGTATAATATTGTCTTTTATTCATTTCATCAAAAAGGATGACTTGTGGAGGCTAGTTACTGGACTGCTACATAATAATGTATAGTTTTCGACGACGATTTCAAGCTCTTCAAGGAACGAAGCGCCATATTCTTGGCCGGAATAACTCAAGTGCTTACTCTTGCATGAGCCATGATAGGCACTGAACTCAAGCGAGAGCACTACAGAAATATTAGGGAGAAATTTCATGTATTTGAGTTTTCACAGTCTAGCTACTCTTGATTGTGGATATTATGATCTGGAGGCGAACAAAGTGAAGAATGGGATCCACTTCTTTGACGAAGAGGCTTAAATAGATGGCCCTTCCAACTTAGGAAGTGGCTGGCAGATCTCCCAATACATGGAAGATCAAAGTCTCTCTCGAATCGAATTCTAGAAGTAAGAACTTTCAGATTTACACTCAAATGGTATATGCATGTAAAATCAAAGAAGTACTAAATGATATTGATGGCGAGCCAGAATAGTCTTTGAGCATACGCTACTTTGAGTCTAAGCTTTTCCGATACAATCCTGCTGGGAGGTAGGCCTCTGCCCCATTTTATTCGAGCTTGAACGAAGACTTTGTTTGTGAAAGTTGGTGAAGATTCGCCAAACTCTCAAAGGAACTCATTTTCCCATGGTTGGAAGGAAAGAAAGGGAAAGGAAGAAGGAATCAAGGACCAGTTTCCATCTATGGCTTCGGATGCTAGCTCTTTGATTGAGGAACCTCAGCCTTGTTGGAGTGTGGAGCCTAATCTATACTTGATAGGGTTTCCTAATTTTCGTGGATCCAACTTGTGTATTGCCGAAGCCATGGCCATGAGGCCTGTCAAAACACCGTTGTTCTTCCAAGCGTCTATCTATTTCCATAGGTGGAGGTAGAATTTCCTTAAGATGGCTAGTCTCTAGCCAAAGCTAGTTGCCAACTATATGTCATTGTCAATCATCGCCTTGCGAGAGGGGTGGCTTCTTTTTTGTACTCTTTGATTCTTTGGTAGTAGTGAAAAAACTTTTGTGTGTGGTCGTAGACGTAGGAGAACTCCATCTCAAAATGACGTAAATATTTGTGCCTTATTCTTCTTTCACTTTTTGAGTTTTCTCTCTTCTTGGTATGTCAAGAGAGAGTACAGTAGTTTCACTAACCCTTGCAGTGTCTTTGATTCTCATAAGTGGTGTTCCTTTGAACTGTAAACGATGGCAATGCAACACTGTAGTCGATGGGTATACCATGAGTCCACCCAGGTCTTAAAAGAACTCAAAACCTCAGGCGCAAAAGGAAAGCGGGAGGGTTTCGGCCCTTCTTCAAACAGCTTCTCCTCACTAGAAAGGCAAAGAAAGAAAGAAAAAAATGAACTAAAAAATAAAAGAAAAAATGAACTAAAAGTAGGTGTTCCAAATATTTTAAGTTGGGTGTTGACAGTACAAGTGTGATATGGATGGTTGACTAAATAAACCTCTAAAACGCTTCTCTCGTTCTAAAGGTGTCTTTGATGAATCACCAAAAGCTTCACCAACTACATAGCCAACAATCTGTGAATCTTCCCTCTCTCCTTCTCTAGGTGCCTTTCTCTTTCTTGTTTGTCTTCCTTTTTCTCACCTTATTTATTCAATCTAGTTTCATTTTGTCGGCTCTCTCTCCCTCTACTACAGCAATATAACTATAGGAGAAAGCTTACTATAGCAATATAACTATAGAAGCAAGCATGGTGGGCACTTTGCCCCCTTCGCTTTCACAAGGCATACTTAGACTTCCCCCACCCAATCTAACATTTGTTTGACCTAGCTCGATGTCTATAGTCAACACGAAATGTGACGGAAGCCGGGAAGTTCCACACCAACTCTATCGTTTCAAGATAAAATGTCATGAATTTTCAAGCTCTTCGGTCCACATAGCTATGAGTGGACAAGGTATTCGCAACCCCTAAATTTTGGGCCCCAAAGGGTGGAAAAAAGAAGAGCAGTACTGCTAAAAACAACTTTAAACCTACCACATTATATAAATGATAAGTGTTCTGAATAAGTTGGTGATACTTAATATATATGATATTGGAAGCAGCATTCATTATTGTGAAGGTCACATGGGAAATCCAAGACTTTCATTGGCCACAGGGTATAAATAATGTTTTGCAAAAAACCTCACTACCTGGTCGCTTGTGCTTATTATAATCTCTTGGTGGGTAGTTGGGAGAACCTACCAAAGCAATCAGAAGTGTTGAAGTCTAATCACTGGTTCACTATCTCACCTAAATCACACGGATACTGATACGGGTATGGGTACAAATACACTTCGGAGAGAAGCATTATAGACACGATCATTTTTAAAATTGTAAATACAATGGCATACAAGCATATGTACATGTGTGTGTGCACGCGCAAAAGTTCGTAAAAATTATGCAAAATTAATGAAAAAAGGCTGTTAACAAAATATTTTGGAGAATTCATTTGCAAAAATAACACACAAAACTTTATTTGCATATAAAAACTTCATTAATTTTCAGTTTTTTAATATGTAAGTGCTCCTTAAAATTTAAAATTTAAACTTAGAGTGCTCTCCACCACTAAAGAAACATGTAAAAGATTACCAGGTTGAAGACAGTTCATATAACAAACACCTCCAAGAACCGCCCGTGTCAGAAGTTATTAGAGCTGAAGGTACTCTTCCATGGAGGATCTCGATCTCGAATGTTGACTTAATCGGAGTGCTTTCTTTTTGGCACCGCAAGAAACACATCATAGAGACGTCGATTTTGACCTGGTAAGCATTGGCAGTGAAAGATATAAATTTGATAAACTTTTTATCTTTAAATTAAATAAGAGGAGCTTCTGGCATTCTTTTAACTGATTAAAAAAATACCATTATGATATTGTATTTTATTCGTTTGTTATTGCGAATATGAATATTAAATCCATTCAAGAACAAGATCAGACAAAGTCGTGCTTGTACGCAACAGATGGCCAGGCTTAGGTTTAAGGGATACCATCTTTGTGTCCTCTCTCTCTCTCTCTCTCTCTCTCTAGGGTTCATATTTGGCATCACTTCGTCGAAACCCACACAGTCGAGGCAGGAAGAATAGGAGGCCTCTAGATTCCTTTTCTAAGTATTGGGTTGTTGACTGAGCCGAGAAAAAAAAAACAAACGATAATAATGAATTCATTTTGATGGTTTTAACCCAAAGTTGATCAGGTAAGGGTCAATTAGAGATATTGCTTTTTTTCTTATTCTTGGGTTTTTCTTTCTTAACGTGTGAGCATAAATGAATAACAATGACGGTTGTGGGAAGCATTTAGGTAATTACCGTCGAAGAAAAGCTAATAATCAGACGGGGAGGGAAAGATCACATCTGTAGATCTCCGAAAGATCTTTAATAAAAAAAAAAGCACAACGATATCTAATGAAGACTTACGCAAACACGTTGACAGTTTTCTAACTACATATTACTCATAAAAATAATATTCCAGCATTTTTTTGGAAACGAAGACCTGGGGTAACTTTTTTTATTTTCTCCAAAACAATAGTCCGGAAAATAATATAAAAATCTTGATACACTATTCTTTTTTGATCGAGCTAATAGCAGAACTACCACCATGAGAACATGGCTTGGGAAATAATGTTGTACGTGCATGGAAGCAGGCTTTCATGCATTGAATCGGCCAGAATAACCTTAAGTAAGCACCATCAAGCAGTTTACTGAACAGATAGAACCATCCGGATAGATGAGCGATTATAGTAGTTCACATTTGCAGCCCTCTTGGGTGGAGTTTTGTGCCGGCTAATTTACCCGCTTCTTTAGCGGTTCCTTGATTTGCTACTTAAAACTTTTACAAGGAATGGGGAAAAAAAAAGACCTATTTTGATCGTCAGTCCGAATAAAGAAAATTTTACAAGAACGATACCAACTTTTAGTGGCAGAACAACGGGCATAAATTTAAAAGAAAGAAATTCAAACCTGAAAATGTTTTCGTTACCCTTTTAACGGTATTCTCTGCGAAATTATCCAACAAAATGTCTGAACCCAAGTTTAGTGAAACAGCTTTTTGATGACAAAGGCCAATACCACCCCCCCTCAAATTGCTTTTTGACATAAAAAATGCACTACTCAAAAAAATTAACTTGTAATTGGAATAAATTGGGGCGTGATAATGCCAGCAGTTGGCTGTCTCCTGTTACTAACACCAAAGAATTATCACCACAAACTAAAATTACGTAACGCTTCGATGACTACATTGAAACTTCCGAACTTTCAGTGACGATGAAAGAGGGAAGTTGCTATAGTTGGGTACAGATGAAAGTTGCCTAGCACCTCTTGGGCTTCCAGTATTTCTTGATCTTCATTACATTAAAACAAGGCGGTTTCTCCCTTTCACCAATGGATAAGATACATTTCCTTTGTCTCCTGTTAATAACACCAAAGAATTATCACCAGAAACTAAAATTACGTAACGCTTCGATGACTACATTGAAACTTCGAACTTTCAGTGACGATGAAAGAGGGAAGTTGCTATAGTTGGGTACAGATGAAAGTTGCCTAGCACCTCTTGGGCTTCCAGTATTTCTTGATCTTCATTACATTAAAAACAAGGCGGTTTCTCCCTTTCACCAGAGGATAAGATACATTTCCTTCAATACGTGAAATATGATACACACCAAGAGTGTTAGACATAGAATACAAAATTATATACATGCATTCTACAGCAAGGATATTTAAACATGAAAGACAGAATTGTATACATACCAGTTGGCTTCATATTACAGAAAAAATACATGACTTTATTCATGCAGTCCCAATGAGCATGTCATGTAGAACGGAAGACAAGCAGAGAAGAGGTTGTTTGTTCTGGATCCGAGCAAAGAAGTCACAGAGGGCAGGACCAGCAACTCTCCAAACGAATGAGCATAAAGAAGCCTTACCAATTTCTGATTCCAAAGGTGAGGCATTCTGCCCAGGTGTACATGAACCAAAATTTGCAGCATATCCATAAACTATTTGATATATGGCACGAGCCTCAATGAATATCTCATTTGCAGCTTTTATTGAATCTTCATACTCAGCAGCACCATACAGAATCTGCCAACAGAAACACACTGAGGAATTGTTACAGACAGGAGGGCAAAAAATGAATATGCATGAGATTATGCAAGTGCCGATAAAGAAATCAGTATTATCATCATATCTCCTGATAATAAATAATTTATTTAGGTCTTCAATTTGACCAGAAAAGGGAAAACCCTTCTAAGGAAGAAAGACCTTCTATCCCTGGTAGGCACTTCGTTTCTTTATATGCAACAAAGCCAAAAACTGATAAAACTAAAAGCTTTTTCCAAATGTTGAACACGTGAAGGAGTAAGAAGGAAAAGCAAGCAAAATGCAGGCCGGATGTTTCTTAAAAAGGAACTTGTTCTTTAAAAGGTACCAATTACTTTCAACTGCAGGACAGATCAATCATAAAAAGCAAAATACATAAGGAACTTGCCCTTTAAAAGGTACCAGTTACAATTATACTTCTTAAGGACAACCTCTCAGAGGTTTGGAAAAAACACAGCATTTATGAGTGGCAGAGAACCACATACACTCTAAACACTTGACAGGACAGTTGAAGATGTTGGAAGAGACGAATTTGACTTAAACCTGTGCATATACTGCTGACTTAAGTATACTCCCCAGATCTCAACTGCTTTACTTACTGGAGACCAGCTAACCTATAGTTCATGATGGCGAAGGGTTTATCCTTAGTTTAGCTGAAAAAAACAAATGATGGGTAGAAACCCGATTGTGACGATAGTAGGAACGTTTGCCATTCACCTGCTTATACTTTCTAATGATCCTGTCTGCTTCAGTATCCTTAGACTCCCCCGTAAGTTCCATAGCTTTCTTCATGTCAGCTCGATATTCTTGATAATGGGCAATCCACATTTTGGAAACGGACTGTGGGACTTCCTCAGTGAAGCATGAAAGTTGCCATATTTCTTTAAAACAGCAACAAGTAAATGGTAAGGAGTAGGGGCATATTAGAGGCTCAAACTCTGGTCATAAAACAAGTTTTAGTTGTACTAAATGTTTCTGCTTACCTTGGGGTTGTTGATCCTCTTCAACTGACAACCTTACCTTATCATAGATCATACCCAAGATAGACCGTGAAATATATGAGTTGTCACGTTCCAGGTAATGTGGATATTGATCAGCTCTCAAATCTTTTGTGACTTCAACCTATTTTATAAACTGATGGGGGTTAGTCCAATCAATTTATGAAGATCAAAATGTTCATCAAAGAAACCAGGCCACATTTATGCAACATTATGATATACACACGTTATTTTTTATGAGAAAGGCTGTGCAAAAGTAGCTCTAAAAAGGAGGGAAGGAAACGTCACAATAAAATTTAAATCTGTGTAAGATAAAGCAGAATCCTCCAAGATAGGAGGTATTCAAAACCATGCAAAATATGGTGGGACTTCATTCACACAAAGACTTGCTCTCCCAACCAACCATTTAAATTTAAAAGGGAATACATGAAACCTATTACCTAGAGATCAAAAGCAGTTTCCGACGTCCATCATAGGCTTTAGTAATTTCCACATTCTGTTGATGCATCCCATCAAAAATTAAGAGCTGCCAATCTGATTTACTAGGAAAGGTTTCATTACAATTATTTGCATTGCATTATGCAGTTTCGTTTAACAGTCTATAATTCCAATTGTGTTTTTTCTATTGACCAAAACAAAACTCCTTTTCACCTGAAACAAACAAAGAGATAGGTAGATAATCAAGCATTACGGTACTGCAACGAAACTAGGAATCAGAAATAAGGGGAAAAGTTCTGAGATGCTGACATACTGAAGTACATTAAATTTATAATGGTGCATCGCATATTGTTTAAGGCAGTCACAAATCATGACAATCTAGCCATATCTGATCACGAATTGCCTAATCTAGATAAGGAAGATATTCTGGTGCCAGAACTTCCTCCCTTGCAAATGATACAATGGGCACCATTGCCGAATGTAACGTTCTGGTTCCTTCACGTAAGGAAACCAACACTATCCCGTAACATACTCTACTAAAAGGAAACTCTCCTCCTGTGATGGTTATGAAAAAGAGTGGGGGAGAGAAAATATTGGAGATCGTGAATGTAGGCTTATATATGTTTTTTTTTCTTTTACTCTTTTGTTTAACATGGTATCAGAGCCCTTTATCCCACAGACAGCTTGAAATAATTTTGTTCAAACCCATGGATGGGAGCAGATTTGCAGGGATGCCATCATCAGCCATAGACAAGAGTCCTTTAGGAAGCATCTTAGCAGGTTTGAACACTTTGTTTCCCATACTATCCGCTACCACCAGTTTCCAGCTTGTTTTGTCAGGCCGGTTTTCTTCTCTAAATAACATTTTTCCTTTTAAAAAAGCTATGTAAGTTAGAACCTGATTATAAAAGATCGAGAGTTTTCTGGCGCAAATGTTTTGTGCTAGGATAAGCCAAAAAATCAACAAGGATCTATATCCTATGATATTGAAAATGATAAACTCCTCGTTTAAAGAATGTAAACCTTTTGAAATTAGCAAAAGAATCAATGGTTTACCTCAAATAAAGAAGTTGACTTTTCCTCTCTATTAGAATTATTAAATGCTAGTGGTGATGAAATATTTTATAATGAAATTAACAATGACTATAATTCCAATAACAAGTAAAAAAAATATGAAAATAATGAAGCTAATGATAGTAGCAAGCAGGGGAATTTAGAACATATTGTTATAGAGAAAATAATAACAATCGAAGCTTCTGTGATAGAATAAATTCAGATTTAGAAGGATCAAGTCTTAGAAGATCACAAAGATTCTCAAAAAATCTTATAGGCTTGTTTTTTATGAATATTTTCACCTAGATATAGATCATATCTTTGATTATTCATACAGCAAAAGAACAATTTACCCATAATGAGGCAAAAGGTAAATCTTATTGAGAAGAAGATATGAAAATTGAATTAGAGGACTTATAAACAAAGCTAAAACTTGGGAAAATTTAAGATCGTCCCAGATTGATAGGTATACAATATTATAACCTATGTAACATGGGTAAGCCTCTTTTGGAGGCGTACCCTACCGGTACCGGTACGACACCGGTATCAGTACCGGTACGGGCCTGGGTATGGCTCCGGTACGCGTTGACCGTACCGGGTAAACACAAGTAATGATAACTTCACCACTAGTTTTCATACCTGTCGATATGATGTGTAACATGTGTTCATATCATGAAGGTGCAAGAAACAGCAAAAAGTCTCTTTATCCTTTATTAAAGCATAGCTACAAATATCATTTTCGGGTTTTAAATGGCGAGGCTTCTCAAGTTGATAAAATCTGAGAACTAGTAATTTGATTAACCTCGAAATCTGCCTTAACTCCTCTTTATATAGACTAGAGGAGAGGGTAAAAATACAAGAGAACCATAAAAAGAGAAAATATTACAGAAGTACCCTCTTGAACCTAAAGCTGAATATAAACATATCTTAACACTCCCCCTCAAGTTGGAGCGTATATGTCAAATAAGCTCAACTTGGAACAGCAGCTTTGGAATAGTCCCCTTGCAAGAGCCTTAGTGAAGATATCAGCCGTCTGCCCTGTAGATGAAACGTGTGAGGTACTTACAAACCCCTTTTGAATGATATCTCTGGTATAATGACAGTCTACTTCAACGTGCTTGGTTCTCTCATGAAACGCCGGATTATTAGCAATAAAAAGTGCAGCTTTGTTATCACATAACAACTGCATAGGAAGAGGTACTTCGACAGTTAGATCCAACATCAATGATCTAACCCACATGACTTCAGCAGTAGCCTGAGCCATAGCTCTATACTCAAATTCTGCACTTGATCTGGCAACCACTGTTTGCTTCTTACTCTTCCATGTAACCAAGTTAGAACCAATAAACACACAAAATCCAGTAGTGGATTTTCTGTCAGAGGGGCATCCTGCATAGTCAGCATCAACATACACGGATACAGTGAGTAAGGTACCATTCTGGAAGAAGAGTCCCTTTCCTGGTGAACTCTTTAGATATCTAAGAATCATCATAGCAGCATCCCAATGAACTTTCTTGGGCTTGTCCATAAATTGACTCACTATGCTAACAGCATAGGCAATATCAGGTCGAGTGACAGTGATATATAAGAGCTTCCCAACAATCCCTCTATACTGTCTCGCATCAACATCTTCAGTATCATCATCATACAGGCGAGAATTAATATCCATAGGCGTGGATGCAGGTCGACACCCTAGCATCTCTGTCTCTTGCAAAACATCAGTAGCATATTTCCTCTGGCACATGATAAGGCCCTTTCGATTTCTGGCAAACTCAATATCGAGGAAATAGCGTAGTTCACCAAGGTCTTTGGTGACAAAGTGTTGTCCAAGGACATTCTTGATATTGCAAATCTCCTTTTCATCATCCCCTATAACAATGATATCATCAATATAAACAAGTACTATCACTGTACCTGTAGAAGTCTTCTTGACAATGAGGGAATGATCTGCCGAAGAACGTCGGAAGCCCTCATGCTCAATGTGCAATGATAAGAGGACTTTGTTTCAGACCATAAATCGCCTTTCGCAATCTGCACACTTTCTGACACTCCCCCTCAGCAACAAACCCTGGTGGTTGCTGCATATACACTTCTTCATGTAAGTCACCATTGAGAAAGGCATTTTTGACATCAAGTTGTGGGTCCAATTCTTGCTGACAGCCACAGCAAGGAGAATCCGTAAAGAAGCATGTCGTGCCACAGGAGAGAAAGTATCATAATAGTCAACTCCATAAGTTTGGGTATAGCCTTTAGCAACTAGGCGAGCCTTATATCTCTCAATGCTGCCATCCGCTCTGTATTTGATAGTAAAGACCAGGGGCGGAGCCAGGATTTTGTTGAGGGGCGGGCCAAGACGAGCGAAGGTAGGGCCAAGAGGAACGATGGGTCGGGCCAAACTATAAAAATTTGATTTTTTACATATAAAAAAAAAAATTCCTAGGCTCACCCGGGCCATGGCCCGGGCGGGCCCCCCCTCCCTCCGCCCCTGGTAAAGACCCATCGACAACCAACAATAGTTGTATCCACTGAAGGAGTAACAAGTGTCCAAGTGCCTCGAGACTGAAGAGCAGCCATCTCTTCTTGCATAGCTGCAGCCCATTTAGGATCAGAGAGAGCATCCATATGCGTATGTGGAAGTGCAACAGCCGATAGCCCCTTGACAAACTGTCGATATGTAGGAGTGAGTCTGTCCATGGATAAATGACCACAGATAGGATGCAAAGTGCAGCTGCGTTTGCCTTTCCTTTGAGCAATGGGCATATCAAGGTCATTAGGAGCATGAGCATGCTCGTGATATTCTCCTGTGGCATCATCATCACATAAAGAATCATCAGCAGTGGTGTGTTCAGGATTTACCTTGGGCATGCTGGGTGAAGGCACAGGTGCACAGGGAGCAGGCGCAACAGGTCTAGTACGACGTTGGTAGACAGCCCCAAAACGTGGATCAACTGGTTTTGGACAACTCAGGAGAGGTAAAGGGAGATGGACTTCATCACTCAATTCAGGTGCCCGTAATTGAGTTCCATTAGAAGAGAAAAAGGAGGTAGACTCAAAGAATGTAACATCAGCACTCACATAATACCGACGAGTAGAAGGATCATAACATCGATATCCCTTTTGAGTGCGGGAATAACCAACAAAGATCGCCTTGATGGCCCGAGGAGACAACTTATCTTTCCCAGGACCAAGCAAGTGGACAAAGGCAACACATCCAAAAACACGAGGTGGAACAGAAAACAATTCTCTGTCATGAAAGAGGACAGAGATAGGAACAAGGTCTCCCAACACAGATGACGGCATGCGATTAATAAGATAGCATGCGGTGAGAACAGCATCTCCCCAGTACGAATGGGAAACATGACTATGTATAATGATGGTACGGGCAACATCAAGTATATGACGGTGTTTTCTTTCTGCAACTCCATTTTGTTGGGAGGTATAAGCACAAGAGGTTTGGTGAATGATACCCTTATCTTTGAAGAATTGCTCTAGAGAAGAAGCACAAAATTCAAGAGCATTGTCAGAACTTACAGTTTAAGTATCAAACTGAGTCAGAATTTCATTGATAAAATTTTTGATTACAGGACCGACTTCAGATTTATTCCTCATAAGAAAAACCCAACTAACACGACTGTGGTCATCGACAGCAACAAGATAATACCTATGACCTTGAAGGTCAGGTGTACGACTCGGGCCCCAAACATCAAAATGAAGTAACTCAAACACAGACTGGCTACTTCTACCGGGCCGCAGAGGAAACGATGACCTATGATGCTTGCCCAACTGACAAGACTCACATTGAAAGGATGACTTAGGAGACAGCTGAGGAAGAACATGTAGTAGTTTCTGAAATGGTAGATGTCCAAAACGCAAATGCCAAGTATAGGCTGAAGATGAGGATGACCCCGAAGAGGTAGACCCAGCAAATGGAATGGTAGATGCCCGTCAGTATATCCTGAAACACAAGAGAACAGGAGTCAAATATAGCACGACAGTTCAAGTCTCTGGTAATATGACTGATAGAAAGTAGGCTATGTGGGAATTCTGGTGCATGAAGAACATGTTGCAACGGCAATGACGAAGTAAGTTGGACATCTCCATGTCCAACAACTGGAGAATATTTCCCATCTGCTAGAATAACTGGGCGACCAGGTGGAGCAGAGACATAAGAAGTAAACTGTGCTTTGTCTCCACATAGATGTGTCGATGCACCAGAATCAATGAGTCAATTTGTAGTGTCAGTAGTAGGGCAAACTGTATAGGCAGAATACATACCAGAAGAAGAAGCACTAGCAGCAGTAGTGATAGTAGAGCTGGTCGGATCAGGAGCATGCTGAGGTCTATCTCCAATCAAGCTACGCAACTGGGAGAGAAGATCATCTACACGTAACTCACTGGAGGGGGCAGTAGGCTGAGCCTTAGGCTGCTCTAGAGACTCAGTAGATGCAGTCTGATGAGCAAAAGCGGGACGACCATGTTTATGCCAACAGTTATCCACAGTGTGACCAATACGATGACAAAACTGGCAAACAGGACGCGAAGCCGTATTTCCACGGCCACGGCCTCCTCGTCCTCTGGCAAAGAAGGACCCACCTCTACCACGAGTAGCAAGCATAGCAGACGTGGTATCAGGAACAGTCCCTGCAGGGATTGGGATTCTGCTCAGTCTACTATAAGCCTCATCAATAGGAGGAATCGAGGGACTAGTAAGCATTTGATTCTTCGCTGACTCATAAACTGAATCTAATCCCGAGAGGAATACTCCTACCATAAGCATATCTCTATATGCCTTCTGTTGCTCACATTTACATGCAGGAAAGTAGTTGTTTAGTCTCTCAAACATGGACTTGAGACTAGAGTAGTAAGTATGAAGAGGTCGACCATCTTGTCGCATCTGATGAATGTCATGATGTAGCTGCATAATTCTTGTTTCATTTCTTGCTTGCGAATAAGTGGCTGCAAGAGAATCCCACATATCCTTTGCACTTTCCTTGTGCAAGACTTCGTTGGTAATGTCTTGAGAAAGAGTGCCAACAATCCATACCATAACTAGAGAGTTATCTTTAAACCATGTAGTATATTTTCCTACCTTCTGTACGGGCTCGGGCTCCAATATAAGATGCTCCTTGTCATGAGCGATCAAGGTACGTTTCACTTGCATTGCCCACATCTCGTAATTACCTCCATTCATTTTGGTGATAAGGCTAGAAAACGGGGAACTCTTCATCTCTCCCAAAGATATGAAGGAAGAAGTATTAGTCTCACTGCTAATTTCAGACATCTTTCAACACAAAGGAGGAAACCGAGCCACGGAATAGGAAGTGCAGGCAAAAATACAATCACATACGTAGAGACAACATGCTAATCATCAAGCAATATGCAGTCAAACGCACTATGTAATCCATAAGACTGATCGGCTGAGGAAGAAGCAATGGCAGAAAAAAAAACTGAGAACGCTGATCACTGAAATAAGGCTGACAACATGCTATTGCGGCAGAGACGAAGCTGATAACGCTGATCAGAAACACGCTGACGAAGGACTACGAAGAAAGAGATACCAAAAGCGACAGCCGTGAGCAGCGGCACTGAATGTTGTCAAAGGCGACGGCGGACGATGCTGAGAAGAAATCAGCGTGCAGCGTCGTGAGGCAGGCGGCGCAGGGCAATAGGCGACGCTGCGGAAGACAGGCGACGTTGGGAGACAGGTAGCACTGGGCGGACGTAGCGGCGGACACAACACTGGAGGCGACGATGGGCAGCGCTAGGTGGAGCAGCAGCGGAGAAGCGACTGGCGGCAGAGAGGCGACGGGTGGCACGGCTGGAGGCGACGAGCGGAGAGGCAACAGGCAGCGACTGGCTGGAGGCGACGGCAGAGAGGCGACGATGGGCAGCGCTAGGTGGAGCAGCGGCGGAGAAGCGACTGGCAACAGAGAGGCGACGGGCGGCACGGCTGGAGGCGACGGGCGAAGAGGCAACGTGTGGCAGAGGGGCAACGACGGGCGGTAAGGGCAACAAGGGGCGACGGCGGGCGGCGGCAGCTGACGCCGATGAGGCGGCGGCTGGCGCCGTTTAGGCGGCGACGACTCGCTGAGGAGAAGGAGACGCCTGGAGCTCTGATACCATGATAAA
Source organism: Nymphaea thermarum (assembly GCA_011799765.1). Taxonomy (NCBI): domain Eukaryota; kingdom Viridiplantae; phylum Streptophyta; class Magnoliopsida; order Nymphaeales; family Nymphaeaceae; genus Nymphaea; species Nymphaea thermarum. The sequence continues at coordinate 140,589 of JAANDH010000070.1, forward strand.
ATCTGAGAACTAGTAATTTGATTAACCTCGAAATCTGCCCTAACTCCTCTTTATATAGACTAGAGGAGAGGGTAAAAATACAAGAGAACCATAAAAAGAGAAAATATTACAGAAGTACCCTCTTGAACCTAAAGCTGAATATAAACATATCTTAACACAAGTATGATACAACAAGTTTGATAAAAAGGGAAAAATGAGAAAAATATGGCAATTTTTTCAAATTTTAAGAATCTTAAAAATTATGAAATAAATGGGAAACTAACAAGACAACATCTAAAAATAAGTACATAGAAACAACTAAAAATTAGAAAATAGAAACAAGCAGGCTGGCATTAAAAAATGTGAAAAACATGGGAAAACATGAAGAAAGCATGTTTTTTCTTTCACTTTGACATTTAAAAAAAAATGGTGTTTGTTTGCCTTTTCGGGTGACATGTTTTTTTTGTGTTTAACTTTTTAACACATTTTCTGAAAGAAACATGTCTTTTGTTGCTATGGTTTTAAAGCTGAATCTGACTAGTGGCTATAGCAACAACAACAATGAAAATTGTATGGTTGAAGCAGTTAATTCAAGATATAGGGCTTGTGTGTGTGTGTTCTTTTCTATTTTTATCTTTCATATTTTTGTGTCTTTTATTTTTTCATTTTATATTATTCTGTTTCACTGCAGCTCTTCCAGCCATTTGAGGCTCCAGTGCTAGCTGTCAGAAAAACTCCAACAGCCAGTTAATCAGTTACCTTTCTCAAAGAATCTGCCATCAATTGTGTATCCCGAGCACTTTTGAAGCATTCTCTTGTGTCATACATTATTCTTTTGTGCCTTAGTGCACAGTTTTTTGCTTCAAATCAATCGAGTCTGTCTTTTCTGAGGTTTTGGATTTGAGAAATATAGATACAATAGAAAGCCAAGAAAATAACTACTCACACATTGCTTACAACTATTATCATCTCGTGCACTAAAAAGAGGAACTTTATAAAGACAGGAAGATTTTGAATAAGGGTTATTGGGGTGTCATAGTATCGAACTGCTGAAGAATGAAAATAAAAATTCTCATCAGTATTCTAGGTCCTCCAATAAATTGGATCCTTAGGAAGTTCAGGACTGGTGACACCTTTTTACTTGGTTTAAAGACAACAGCCACTGCTGACAGCACACCAGTAAGACTCCCAAAGCATCATACTGACCATTATGATGATCATTCATCTGTTGTGGTTATCTTACACATTAGGTTAGATAAGACCAAAACAATAAAATTTGGGTCCTAAAGTGCACAAAGAAGAGGGAACATCTGAATCATAAATTTAAGATGTGAAGAAAGATCTCCACAACAACACAGATGTGAGAACAGTATCTGATCCATAAATTTAAGATGAGGAAAAAGATCTCCACAACAACACAAGATGTGGGAACAGTATCTGATCCATAAATTTAAGATGTGGAAAAAGATCTCCACAACAACACAAGGTGTAGGGAGTTGTATGTTAAGGACCTAAAACGTGAAATAACTAGAGAGGATATAAGAAAATTTTCAAATAAATTTCAAAGTGAATACACAAAGCATACCTTCTTTCCAGTTTTTTGAGCATCTAAAGCATCATAAAAGATGTTAGTTAACCGACGCATTTTTTCTGTTAGGCATTCTCTCTCCTCTTCACAGTCATCTCCAAGGGTCAAGAAACGATCCATGTAGGCTAACCAGCTGTCCGCCGCCATACTTATAGTATTGCTGGAGGAAAAAAACGAGAAAAACAGTTTAAAAACCAAATGTGATAATAATAAGCCTTCACTATCCAACAAAGAAACACATACGTATATGCAGATATTTAGTTCTTTATACTGTATGTAGGGAGGAAAAGAAAAACACAATATAACAACATTAGGAGAGCTGATTTTATGGGTTTGCTTCTGTATACCCATCTCCAGGTGTAGATATTGATTTGTGAGTAAGGCATAGTATGGCCAATTTACTGTAGCTTCAGGTTGGGAACTTGGTCCCTCCTTTCATAAAAATGATGAATCAGATATTTCCGATTCAAAGTATGGTTTTGAACATTATTAATGCTACAAGAGGTGAATTTGCCAATTGAAACACTTTCTTTCATGAAACCTAAATGGTGAACCATGGCTTTCTCAATCTACAGCTATCGTTCTCATATATTTTCCAGTTCTCAGCCATGATTAGTTTTGAAATTTAGATTTCAACTTCTCATACCTCGGATGGAACCGATTTGCTAAAAAAGTACCAAAAAGCTCTCTTTCCAGCTCCACTGGGGATGAAGGCAGGGGCTTTACAGACTGCTTTGGTGCAGAAGGAGGACGCTCCCATGGTCTGCTGGACCGGAAGGAGGACAGCAACTGGAAACAAATTAAGGTCACAATTCACAAATGAATATAAACCCTAGAAAAATAACATGGTGAGCAACTCATAGATGTACGCATCCAATGTCTCCTAGTTCATAATGACCACATTTTAACCCACTTTCTGTCTCCCCTTTTCCCTTCCTTTTTCTTGTCAACACAGAATTGCAAAATAAGCCAACAATCCTACCAACTAGTATTGATCCACCCAAGAAATTTTCTTGCAACGTAGTTGCTATCAGCCATGCCCACTTTGCATAAGTGGCAATTCCTCTCATGAGGACCCGAATAAATGCATAGTTATGTAAGCCAAATCATTCTAAAACAATAGAATCTACCTTTTAACTTGACATGGGAAGTGCCAACTAAAAAAACACAATCAAAAGAAGAAACAATCAAGTGGTGCCATTATTTTATGGATTAAAATAAATATACAGTTTGCAACAGCATATCGGGGTTCGATTGGAGATTCCTGTGAACATATAAATACCAACATGTTTTTTCCAACAAGCTTTCTCATGTCCCCATGTGTGCATAGCAAAATGCAAATATAGTCTTATTTTTTACAATTTCTATGTGTATATAAAAATATGTCTAATGATCATTTATATTTGATTTGTATAAATGTGAATATATATATATATATATATATATATATATATATATATATATATATATATATATATAGATAGAGAGAGAGAGAGAGAGATTACCTGGACATAGGTTTATTCTTATGTATTTTTATTCTTCTTTATGTATTTTTGCTTTTATTCTGCTGTTCTGCTAAACTGCAGTTTGGCTGCTGCTGAACTAGCCATTGAAACTAGTCCAATAGCTAATTCCTCCTCCTTCACTCTAACCTTTGTAATCTCTATAAATAAGCGATTTCGTATCCACATTCAGGTATGGCCTGAGTGTCAGTTGTAGCTTGCTTTTTTATTAAGATATATTTTCTGATTCTTCCAAATTTAAGGAAAACGAAATTCGTGATTCAAGAGTCTGTACCTATTCTTTCAAAGTGTGTGCTCTGGTTTACATCAAGATCCAGTTTCAGGATCCTATCTGCTCATTTTTGTCTTATCTATTCACTTTTGTCAAAGCATGAAAAAAAGTAAAGCCAACTGGCACTAGCAGTGCAGCCATATGAGTCAAGCCATAGATGAGGCATACAGCTACTATACAATCATTCAAATAATGGTGATAGTAACCATCCATCAGGCACTAATGGCCTCTCCTTGTACTATGTTTAGTTTCTTATGTCTTCCGTTCAGCTAATGCAAAGTCCCTTGAGTAAAAAAAAAAAAAAAAAGGTTTTAAACATCGTAAATTGTCTGTCTCGAAGGTCAGAGTACCAAGATATAAAAAGATGAACCACACATTATTTTCTTCACGCAAGCTTTATGACCCACATGGCCATATCTATGGCATCTAAATTTGGAACTCCCGAAGGACTCTTTCCATGTATAATGTATTGGTGACTTGTGCTGTTTGCATAAACTTTTTTTACTACCTACCAGCCAGTACACTAGACCAAAAAAGAAGACATGCTTAGCATGCTTGAATTTGACCAAATTAATCTCTATGCAAGTTGATCCATCGATCAGAACAATCACGAGTTATGTATCATCTATTCTCCATTGATTTAACTAATTTCATAGCTTTGTTCACTCCTTGCATTTAGATTTTGAATTGACCAGAAAGCCTCCTAGATCTTCCCTTCTAATCACACTTTTCATGAATCAATAGTATAACATAGCAGGGAATAATTGCATTTCATTATATGCAGATTGCTTAATCCACCACCATCTCAACTACATAAAAATACTCCTACACCCTTATACCACTCAATCTGATTAAAAACATCAAACTAGGGATTCAAGCAACTTAGCCTTCAGTTAACCAAGTCTTTTGAAAATGACATCCCAAACTCAATTTCTTTGCATAAGGAACAAGCTACTTTAGTATGATTGCCCTATCTTTCTCGATTAAACAACTGCGAGGAACAGTGGTACCTCATCAAGAAGAACAGTCAACAACTTTAAAATCATTTTCATGCAAAAATGGAGGCCATCCCACAAATACAAAGACTTTACTCTTGAGTAGGTGCCACTTTATGAGTTTTCAATCCAACATGAAACAAACAGAACCCAAATGTTTTCCTGTCTAACCCATCACACATGTAGTTCTAGAGAGGCAGTGAGATTATGACTTGAATTTGTTATAAGTGAAACTTACGAGATGCTACAGCCAAAATCTTTCAGTATCCTCACTTTCAAAGCATTTTTTTGCTCATTACCTCTTTCCAATACTCTTAAAATTTTCCTTCTAATGCATGCCATTAACAAAAGCATAAACAGTTTCCCCAAGCTGACTAAGCCATGTATAAACCACACAACAAGAGCAAACCAAACAAAGCACATAATACATCTACATGCACTACTATAGTTACTTCCAGGAATGATAAAGCAGAAAATTTAACTTAGTGGCTCATCCACAATATGCTATTTTTCACCTTGGAGTTCAATGATACCCAGTACATGTCACCATCAAAATCACTATTAGCCATTTCATCAGCTGCTGATCGAGGACCTTGGGCAGGAAAGAAGATGGCAAATTTCGAATTTCCAACAAAATTTGGTAACTCCTCAATATAAGTAGCTGAAAATCTATGGATGTCCCCAAAATGCAATCCAGGATGCTTGTAAACCAAAACTTCACCCACTATTTGCCCATGATCCCTAAAAGTTTGAGAAAGACAAGTTTTCAGAACTAGAAACATAATTGCAAATGCAAAATGTAGACATCTCGTAAGCCAGCAAAAAGTTACATCACAAAATATATCTCAAACTACAACATATTCTGAACTCGAAGTCAGTGCCTAGAATAGGCAAAAAGATATTATTTCTCACCAGCAAGTAAAAAGAAGATGAATTCGATATAATTTTCCATGGCCACAAAATGGAAAATATGCATCAAAGAAAAAGAACAAAACAAAAGCAACAAAAAAGAAAAACAGTCAAAGAAACATCTTGCAAACAACGGAACACAGAAAACCAACTCATCCAGACTCATGAATTGTCACGAAGCAAAGCAGCTTTGAAAGAAGCACTTGGGCAGAAGATGAATGAAAGATTAACAAGAAATGAGTGATCAGAAGAAAGAAGAAAGAAATAGAAAAAATGAATGAAGCAAAACAATTTTTTATGGTTAAACATATCAAATCTAAATAGAAAACCATGTCCTAAAAAAATAGCTTAGTTTAAGATTATCACTAGCAATACCACAATGCAACTAAAATAACAGAAATGCACTTACAAAATAATGCAGACTTGATTGGATCTAAGCTTTCCAGTAGGATCAACAGTGCCCATCAAATAGTAGCAGTCTGAAATATAAACTTTTCCTTCTTTGAGATGCTTCCTTTCCTCTCTCAACAGACTGGACAATTTAAGTTGCAAATATGGTTCATCCAAGGGAATCCCAACCAAAAGCATCCTCATTAAGACATCACTCATCTCAGAATACCTCAAAGCAGCTGTTATGCCACATGAAACCAGTGACATTTAGAGATATTTGATACATGAAGAAAAATTCAACCAATCAGTCAACTCAAGGTATAAACCCTGAAAACACATTGAACAAACTAACCAAATTCACCAAAAGAAAATATTATTACACTTCATGTTTATTTTAATAAAGCATGGACATAAACTTGATCTTTCAATTAAAGAAGGAATTAAAGGGGTTTATGTACCTTTAAGTGCAGAATATGGATTGGAGTATGCATGTTTAGCATCGTCTAGTGCATCTGTCACAAGTCCCAGAAAGAAATCTTTGGGAACACCACCATAACTTAGCAACGCAATTAAATATCTTGAGAGAAATGTCTTTTTAGGACGAACACTGCATTACAAGTTAGCATTAGAAAAAATTCCAACCAGATTCTCAAAACCACAAGAAATATGATTATCTCATTAGCTGACTACATCTTCAGTAGTAATCAGCCCCAGAATGACTATGGTATCCTCAATCAGATGAAACATGACATTCAGAAAGACTAGAGAATGTCCACAATAGAGTAGCATTACATCCAAAATTTGTTTGAAATTTTAAATGATAACATATGCACACTTTTCCATGTTAACTGCCTCATCCTGGATGAGGGTTGCACCAATTGGGTTAGAGCAGTGTGTGTGGGTGAGTTTTTTTCTTGTAGCATGTGGAAGTTAGCAGGTGGCTGCTAACAATTGGTATCAGAGCCAATTTCTAAAGGGGTTCAGGTCGGCAGATTATTGCTAGTCGATTGGAACAGGTGGAGAGTACCTTTGCAAGGATCAATGGGAAGTTGGACCACATGGACGAGAAGTTGCAGAGGATATTGCTAAGACAGCCGCAGCTGAGGGTATTTGATGCAAACTACTTTGCAGAAGAACAACAAACTTGAAACTTGAAGATGAACAACAACGACAAACTTGAAGAAGAAGGTCGAACTAAATGAAAGAAACTTTACACTTACGGTAGAAAGCAACAAAGAAGACAGCATAAAACAAAAGTGAACTTTTCTTCATTCGATATCAGCTATCTACAAAATAGCTTTCGTCGTCCCTTTATACGAACGTGAAAAGCAACGGGTCGGGTCATGAACAAGTGCCCGAATCCAAACAGACCCATTTAGATACAAAATGAATATACTAACAAAATGAATAACAAAATAACATATGTAGACCAAATTTACATTTCAACCCTTGGTCCGCCTTGAGTATCTACGCAGAGGAACCTCCTCTCGCGTAAGCTCTGGGTCCACAGGGGATCCCACGGCTGAAGGCTCAAGGACTGCACTGTTGCCCGAAGGTGGAGCCTGAGGCGAGGAACTGGACCCAGGAGAGTGACTGGTCTGGTCCTGCCCTGCATCATTCTCCCCTGGTTGGAGAGAAGTCGTCTCCGACGAATCATTGTCACCAGAGTAGGGAAACAGATCAGAAACATTGAAGATTGGCGAAATTTGCCAGTCCTCAGGAAGTTCAAGCAGATATGCATTTTTTCCTAGACGTCGACTGATACGAAAAGGGCCATATTTCCTAGGACTTAACTTACTATAGGTGCCAAGAGGACATCGCTCAGGTCGTAGGTAGACCCAAACTTGTTGACCCACTTCAAAATTGACATCTCGACGACTCTGATCAACACGGGACTTGTAGGTTTCATAGCTCTCCTGGAGCTTCTGCTTCACCTGACTATGGACATCACGCATATATTCAATAGCATCTAGTGCCGCCGGAGCATGCTCTCCAGCACCTGGTACTGGGGATAGGTCAACAACATGGTTGGGGGACCGACCATACACCACTTGAAAAGGAGTCTTCCCAGTGGAACGATTGACTGAGTTATTATATGCAAATTCGGCTTGTGGTAGCACTAAGTCCCAGGTTTTGGTATTTTCTCCTACCAGACACCTAAGCAAGTTTCCTAAAATCCTATTGACTACCTCGGTTTGGCCATCGGTCTGGGGGTGGTAAGCACTACTGAATTGAAGTTTCGTATTAAGCAGAGACCATAGGGAACGCCAAAAATGACTCAAGAACCTCGTATCTCGATCTGATGTGATTGAACGAGGAAGTCCATGAAACTGTGCCACATCTTTGAAAAAGTAAGAGGCAACCAACAACGCATCTGTCGTTCTCTTGCATGGGATGAAAACGGCCATCTTCGAAAATCTGTCTACCACAACCATGATTGAATCCACCCTACGGATCGTCTTGGGAAGCCCGACGATGAAATCCATAGAAACATGCTCCCAGGGCCTATCTGGAATAGGTAGAGGAGTATACAAACCACTGTTTTGACTATGCCCCTTGGCGATCTGGCAAGTACGACAACATTGAACAAACTTGATGACATCCTTCCTCATCTTGGGCCAGTAGTAACGCTCATCCATCAAAGAATAGGTCTTGTCTTGCCCAAAGTGCCCTGACATTCCATTACCATGGAGTTCTGCAATAAGTTGTAATCGTAATGAATATTGAGGGATACACAACTTATTCCCACGGAAAAGGTAACCATTGTGAATGGAGAATTTAGATTCCAGAGATCGAGACGCACTAGAGCACTCAGACCAAATGTGGCTAAAGTCCGGGTCAGCTTGATACATGTCCTTGCAACCTTCAAATCCGACTACCGCCACAGACATAGACATCAGTAGGTTGTTCCTTCTACTAAGGGCGTCCGCAACTCTATTGAGCTTCCCTGATTGATGGCGAATGGAGAAGCTGTACTCTTGCATGAAATTGACCCACTTGACGTGACGAGCACTCATCTTCTTTTGGCTATGGAGATATTTAAGTGCTTCATGATCTGTAAAAAGAACAAACTCTTTGTAGATTAAATAGTGTCTCCAATATCGAAGGGCTCGTACAACAGCGTAGAACTCTAAGTAGTAGGTAGAGTACTGACACTTTGCTCCACTTAGCTTCTCGCTATAGAAAGCGACCGGCCTCTTGTTCTGACTAAGCACAGCTCCAATTCCAACCTTAGAGGCATCACATTCTACCTCAAATACCTTAGTGAAGTCTGGTAAAGCCAATACAGGGGCATGAGTCATTCGCTCTTTGATATTGCAAAAGGCGTCCTCAGCCGCTTTGGTCCACTTAAAAGTCTCACCCTTGAGGCACCCTGTGATAGGAGCCATAATGGTGCTGAAGTTTCTGATGAATCTGCGATAGAAAGTGGCAAGACCATGAAAGCTCCTGACATCGCCTACTGTTCTCGGCATTGGCCAGTCTACGATAGCTTGCACTTTAGAGGGATCAACCTGCACCCCTTCTGACGAAACAATGAATCCCAAGAAGACAAGGTTCGAAGTAAGGAAACTACATTTCTTGGCATTGACGAACAACTTTTCCTTACGCAAGGTCTCTAGGACTTGGCGCAGGTGTCCAAGGTGATCAGAAATTGTGAGGCTAAAGACCAAAATATCATCGAAATACACTACAACAAATTTTCCAATGTATGGCCGAAGGACTTGCGTCATGACGCTCATGAAGGTGCTGGGTGCATTTGATAGCCCAAATGGCATGACTAGCCACTCATAGAGTCCATCTCGCGTCTTAAACGCGGTTTTCCATTCATCTCCTTCCCGAATTCTAATCTGATGGTATCCACTTTTCAAGTCAATCTTTGAGAACACTTGAGCTCCCGCTAACATATCCAACATATCATCCAATCTTGGGATGGGAAAACGGTACTTAACAGTGATCTTATTGATAGCCCGACTATCCACGCACATCCGTTTCGTGCCATCCTTCTTTGGGGTTAGTAAAGCTGGAACTGCACATGGACTAACACTTTCTCGAATGTGACCCTTTTGCAACAATTCATTCACTTGCCTCTGCAACTCAGCATGCTCGATGGGGTTCATCCGATAAGCTGGTAAGTTGGGTAAACTAGCACCCGGGACAAAGTCTATAGCATGTTGAACATCCCGGTTTGGTGGCAATCCCGGAGGTAGATCGTCCGGCATAATGTCTTGAAATTCAGAAATGAGTGGCGCTACCTCTTTTGGAATATCTAGTGAGATCAAAGACACAGGTTTAACAATCAAAGCATAGCAAAATCCATCTTCGTTACAATGATCCAAGAATTCTTTACGAGATAACCCCACAAAACTTGAAGGTTGCACTGGACGACCAACTCATTGTGTTGCGGTTTCCTTAGTGGGTAGCAAGACAACCTTCCGACCCTTAAACCTAAATGAATAGGTATTCTTGTGCCCATCATGAACAGTCTTTCGATCATACTGCCAAGGTCGACCAAGAAGGATGTGACATGCATTCATTGGAACAACGTCACACCACACTTCATCCAGGTAATGTGGTCCCATAGAAAGCTTTACTAGGCACCGTTGGGTGACATGAACTTCTTCTCCCTTTTTGAACCAAGCCATCTTGTAAGGTTGAGTGCACTTCTCGAGTTTCAAGCCTAGGGTAGTAATTGCCTCTTGTGAAACTAGGTTCTCGCATGCACCACTGTCAATAATCACATCACAAACATATCCCTCACACTTGCAACGAGTTCTGAAAATGTTACTACGCAACCACGAAGAATCTGACTTTCCTTTAGGTGCAGTCAAGACGTGACGTATAGATAAAAGGTTGCTTATGTCATCACCATCAAAGTGTACAGCATCTGATCAGAACTTGCATCAGATGAGCCACTCGAGGCTTCCTTACCATCAGAATCTGGCGGTTCCTCTATAGTCTCAGCTAGGTGAGTTTTCTTTTGGGAATTTGGACATTTTGAAGCCAGGTGACCTAACTCATGACACCTAAAACAACGGATGGTTTGGTCAGAACTACGAGTTTTAGACCGGGTGTTATAGGCTGGACCTGATTGCTCGCCTTTACCAGGAGAAGGCGGTACTGGTTTGGACTCAACAGGTTTCGAGGAGCTAGCTCCCCTAGTTGGAAAACTGGACTTGGGGCGATACGAGGCATCACCCCTAGACACTCGGGTTTCATGCTTACGTTTCAAGGTTTCTTCTATGTTCATTGCATAACTGCTTGCCTGATCTAGAGTATCTACTCTGGTACAATTAAATTCATCAGAAATGGAGGGACGAAGACCAGAAACGTACCTGGTAACCTGTTGACGCTCAGTCTCCACAATCTGGACGCGCAGTGACAGTCGATGAAACTCTGCCGTGTAATCTGCTACAGACCTCGAGCCCTGACGAAGATTGAGGTACTCCTTATAGGCCCTCTCAGCGTGGTCCGAAGGTACAAACTTGGTCTGCATCAACCTCTGCATCTCCCCCCAAGCCTGCACGGGTCGCTGACCGCGTCGCTCATACGATCTCTGAAGCTCAAACCACCATGTCTGTGCAAGCCCACGTAGTCTAGTCGCAGCAAGTGGCACTCTGTGATGCTCCTCCACCTGGTGGTAGTCGAAGAAAAACTGGACTGCATATGCCCAGTCAAAGTACTCCTGTGCGTCGAATCGTCCAACAAACTCTGGAAGGTCCAACCTCACCCCATAACTGAAGGGGCGATCTGGACGCTCTGCGATGCGCCTGTGTCGATGGTCAACTGGTCCTGCTGGATGCGCTCGCCAAAACTCGTCATCATCTGAATACGCTGAGTCGTTGTCATTCTCAGCTGGCGCACGAGGTCGGTACGGCTCAAAAGGAGGTGGCCTCGGGCGGGTCTGATCTGCAAGGGGACCCATCCGCTGACACCTCTGTGGTGGAGCCTGCGGTAGTGGTGGCTCTGTGACTGCACCTGCACGAAATGGAACTGGATCTAGGGCTTGGGTTACATGGGCAGTCGAATAGGGATATGGGTATGCATTTGGGAATGGATATGGGGTGTGAAAAGGATTCACACGTGGATTTGGATTTGGGTTTGTAGATGGGTTTGGATAAAGGTTTGGGTTGGATTGGGTTTGGATCGGGTCTGCTCCTAAACTATTCGTCGGACCCAGAGTGGTATGGGTTGGATTATGGATCGAGTTTTGTGGAAAGAAGGCTGGATTTGAACTCGATCCAGAATCCGTAAGAGAATGGATCTGGTTTTGATCCGGTCTAGGAAACAAAATGGGAGGGTTCCGGGTCCGATTATGGTCTTGGTTGGGTCTTGGGGCAGGTTCGAGGCTTGGATTATAGGTTTGGATCAGATTTTGGGACACTAACGGATCTAAACCGGGTTGAAAAGGGAAATTTATGTAACTTGGGCCCGGATTCAGACCCATATACCCATGAGTCGGGTGGTATGGATCCGAATCGGAGCCACGGCCCGATTCGGTCCGAACCGGTCTCGTGAGAGACCGGCTCGACCCGTCGAGCCGCTCAAAAGAAATCGAGTGGTCGGGCTCGACGTTTCCCCTTTCTGTGTGTGGCAGAGAGGGGAAACCAGCGGGAGGGGCGCCCACCGCCCCCCACCCGTAATGATGGTGGACGAGCGGCGGAGGGCGACTCTCCCTCGGTTCACGATCTGCGGCGGGAGGCATGGCGACGGCGGGAGGCAGTGGTATGGGCGGTGGCCGGTTGGAAGGAGGCGCCACCAGATTTTCCCCCTTTCGTCGAACGGAACAGCTTGCAACGTCTCCTCCTCCACCACCGGCCGGCGACGGAAACGGCGAAGCCCGCCGTGATTCACCTGCTCCACCCATCGTGATGGGAAGAGCCGTCGCCACCATGGCTCCCTTCGCCGGACAAAGCACCGCCGCCTGCTGACCAGTGGGCAGGGCCGTCGTTTCCACTTGACGCTGTAGGGAAGACGCCCCTGGCGAATGCAGAGGAACTCCGGCAGGTGGTCTTGATGTCGGATATGGTTCGCCAGCCAGCAACGGGTCTCCGGCAGAACTCCCACCAGACGAAGTCCCCCCCAAAACCCCAGTGTCTCTGGCAGGGTGGTTTCGAGATTGTTCCCCTCCACGGTTTGCAGCAGAAGACGCCTGGTGATTCTCATTTTTATTCTGCGTGTTCTGCAAAACCAAGCAAAGCATTCCTTTGATTTCATCAATTTCCCTGGTTACGACAGCAAGATCCTGCCTCATACGGGTGATTTCTGAGTCGTGCTTCGCCAGAGTTTGTTGTACAATTTCCTGATTATCTTCTTCCGTTTGTACGATTTCTGTTTGATTTTTTTCATTTTCATTTGATGCAGGCTCTGTAACTTTCTTTCCTGTAACAACAGGGTCGTTTTCTTTTTCTTTTTCATTTGCTTCTCTTGAAGTCATTTCTCTTGTAGCCATGGCACGACAGAGCAGGGACCAGCCTCACAGCAGACCGTGTCACAACAGGGCACGAACGAGCCTCGCTCTGATACCAATTTGATGCAAACTACTTTGCAGAAGAACAACTAACTTGAAACTTGAAGATGAACAACTAACTTAAAGATGAACAACAACAACAAAGTTGAAGATGAAGGCTGAACGAGATGAAAGAAAAGAAAGCAACAAAGAAGACAGCATAAGACAAACGTTAACTTTTTCTTCATTTGATAACAGCTATCTACAAAATAGCTTTCNCCAAATTTACATTTCAACCCTTGGTCCGCCTTGAGTATCTACGCAGAGGAACCTCCTCTCGCGTAAGCTCTGGGTCCACAGGGGATCCCACGGCTGAAGGCTCAAGGACTGCACTGTTGCCCGAAGGTGGAGCCTGAGGCGAGGAACTGGACCCAGGAGAGTGACGGGTCTGGTCCTGCCCTGCATCAGTATTGCTTGAGGTATATCAAATGATGGCCATTCTTAACAACACGAAAGAATAATTATAATGAGCCAGATCATTTTGTCTACTAAGCAAATGATTTACTTACTGGATAAGTTCCATCTGGGTAGGTATATCATCAACCTGATGCTTCAAATGTAGCATTTTCTTTAACCTGGATGTAAGTAGCTGCATTCGGATGGTTATGGAAATCATTTACACAAGGTTACAACACAATATAAGATGCTACATAAGAACTGGGACAGCATACCAATGGCAGAAATTAGAGAAGGCAGAGCAACTACAGCCACAACATTTTTATATGTAATTGAACCACTATCATGCTTGAAGCAGCTAACATCTACTCAAATTCAGCTGCTCATGAAATAATTGATGAGGAAAGAGGACCACCTACGGCACATAATATGCAACCAACAGCTAGTTTTGCTGCATGCATATGAAGCCTCTATATATTTTCTTTAATAACATTTTAAAATATTCTGAGCAAAATTATTTTTAATAGAAAGAGCATAAGCTGCTTATGAGACTGCACCGGAGAAGAAGCAAAATTAACCAAAAGGAAAACTACCTTATCCAGTTTTCAAGCTTCTCCTATCTGTCCAGATCAATCTTGGAAGAACTTCCATATAAAAATTCTAACCAGGAGACCTAAGAAGAAACTTTGTCGCACTCTTTTACCCTTACCCATAAAATCAGGCCACCTTCCATTTTCATGTCCATCGCCTTGTTTTACCATATTAATGCAAATATTCTTTTATCCTAGAGCACATTTACTTCCTCTTCCCTTCCTTTCCTTCCCATTGATGAAAAAAAAAAGAAAAAAACAAGGTTCCTCAAGAACCATAAGACAAAAGTTATTTTTCCTCCCCAATTAGCAAACAAAATCTACTTTTTCTACTATCATTGTCTTCATCCTCATGATCACTGTTGCCCTCCTGTATATTTACTTTCCTTTTGAATTGAGCGAAAATCTTTTCATTTTCCAGACACTCCTTTATCTTTCCTTTTCCTCTCCTTTCCTTCCTTTTCACCATGTTGATGGACAACTCTTGGAAGCAAAAAGCATGAAAAGTTTGCTCCTACTATTGGGAGGAGACATACTTAGCATCTCTGTTGTTAGGTTTCATCCATGTTCTCTCTGTTGTTGTTGCCATCTCCTATTCTTTATAGCAACAAAACATTTTATAGTAAAGAGCTGTTGTTGAGATGTTACATTGTGCTATTTTAATCTATTTTCCGAAACCATCATATGTGAAGCAGACCTCTCTCAGCCCATAAATGCATTATGGGTAGTCATGGAGATACTATGGCACATATTCGATTGCTTACATACGAGACCATTTTACATTGCCAATCATCCTGTTGTACCAAGCATATTTTGTTCCTTCCTGCAACATTTCATAGTGCAAGTAGTTTCTCCATATTTGTCCAAACTTGTAACCTCATGATTTTAGCAATAACAAGGCATGCAAAGGAAACACCAAAAGACCACTTCGAGCCCTGGATCATGAAATGAAATTGGTTGACTGTTACCAAGCCTTCCCTGTAAGCATCTCTTTTTATGCATCTAACTGTTTTCTAATCTTGACTTACAGAATCAGCATCATATATATTTGAACTTTGAAATGACACTAGAAACAGGTAACAAAAGAATTTGTATTGTCGGAAAAAAAGTTCCCTTACAAATAGACAAAATGCTTTACATGCACTATGCATTTCCAGCCTTCTATCTATCTAACAGAATGAGATGGAAGCAGTACAGCACCAAAATGAAGGACAAGAAAAAACTGGAATTCCAACTGATGAGTACATTTTTCTTTTCCCAATAAGCAACCTTCAAGTGAAATAGCATACAAATAATTCACAAAGTACAGCAACAAGTCTCGATAAACAAGGGTCCATGATGAAAACAATTACTTGTTGTGCTCTATCCCGTTTTTCTGTTGCAGCACTGAACAAACGTTCTAGAGCTTCTAAATCAGAGGAATGCTCATCTGTATGAAGCCTTTCTCCTGCTTCATTTGATTGTGCATGTGGATCAGCATTTTTCTGCATGAGCAGATGCCAGTTGAGATTAGTTGCATTGACTAGATTCTGAAAATGTGGAAATCAGGCATCAGACCCAGATGCTAATGTTGCAGGGAAACAATGTAGTGTTTCGGTGAGTATTTAGATTATCTTTTGTAGCTTGTGGAGAAGTCCAGATTCTGCAACAGATAATAGACACCAGAGGGCTAATAGTATATTCCAATCGACTAATTTGTAACTACGCCCAAATGTGTAAACAAATGTTTCTTGATGCTAACATTTGGCATTTTACACGTATAGAGATAAACAAAGGCTTTCACGGATTAGGCTATCAACAGAAAGAAAATTAGATGAGATCTTGTTTTCAACAAGTAGTGTTGCTTTCAAAGATCTCCAATGCAAACAGGAAGCCTGCTCATCAAGAAAATAGGATTCACAGGGCTCCACAGTTTTAAACTTTTATGGTACATTTTGAAAAGATAGAGTAAAGGGGCATGCATACAACTGCTAAAAAGTTCCCAACGTTCCCAGGAAATATGATCTCGGTCATAAAGGTCCACGAGTCAACCATTAGCTTCATGAAGCAATTTATTGTATACAAACAGAAGTAGAAGGAAACTTATAGCATCCTTCCACAAGTCTCCAACTCAGAAGTTGTGGTTCATGTCTGAGAAGCTGGTGTTTCACATCAAGACCAAAACCACAATTATTTGAAGGAAAGCTTGAAACATCGTTGAGCGGTCAACATCTTGTTCTTTAAAACGGAACCCAACTCTAAAAGATTGGATATCCCTCGTCACTCAAAAGAATTGCTTCGAACGTTTCAAACCAAAAGGTTCTCCAGAAATGCCTAAAATCAATTGGCACCTTTTTTAACACACAAGTCTTGGAAATTACAACGTAAATGAGCGTCCAACTTCTCAAAATTAGCCATCATAGTTTATGAATCAAAGATGAAGGAAATTCACCTCATCTCTCATATTCTCCCGCATCGAAGTAATCCGATTGACGATCCATTCTAGAACAGGATAGACGTGATCGTAATCCAGGCCTTGAATCTGGTGAGTTTCAAGAGGATGTGGACACCCAACGGACCTCAGCGCAACCCCAATAATCTCACAGACTTTTCTGCACCAAAAAAATATTGAATTTAATCACTGAAGAACTATTTAAATCGCTTTATTGGTCGTATGAGTAAGAAGCCGACAAACTAAACTATCTAAATCGTGTGATTCGTTGTACAAGAAAGAAGCCCACAAGCTATCATCGGCTACAGAAGTAAGAACCCTAAAAACTCCCCATATGGTTATAGGCATCATCCATAATGCAGAGAATAGACGAGCTTAAACCTAAAGACGAGTATTCATCACAATAACATCATCAATTCAACTGTCCTCACTGAACAGTTTCGCCTCCCTGAAAGAGGTCATAGTTTTGATAGTAAAGAATAAACATTTATGAGGGTCGGAAGACTTGGAACAAGAGATGCCCAGTGAGTAATCCAGAGAAAATATGAAATTAGTATTCACAATTGATCTTGCAGACAGGCGGCGCTATCAGAAGCGACGCAGAGACCGGAGTTGGTATTGCAGCGAGAAATGCACCAAGCCAGACCACCGGTAATCTTGTCGAAAACTGAGAGAGAAGAGTCGCATGCCCTCGAATAACCCGCGGAAACTAACAGGTCGACAATTTTCTGCGGGAGATCGAATTCAAACTCCATTAGGGGAGAGAGAGAGTGTGTGTGTGCGTGTATGTTAGACTTGGGTCAAAGGGGATCACACCGCCTCAGGCAAGGACTTCGGGTCAGATCATGGACGGCCGTCAATCCATCATGGTGATGCAGAATCCCACGGCGGCTTCCTGTAATCAGACTGTATCCGAGCTAGGTTTGTAGTTCAACATAGATATTCCAAGGATCAATCAAATGAAAAAATTGAATTACAACCAGATTACATGTTGGCAGATCATGATTAAGGTAACCGGTATCTTTTTCTTTCTTCGTCTCAAAAATCTCTTCGTATATTACTCCTGTAGTATTTATTAATGGGCAATGCTTAAGGGTTTGTATTCTCTTCGTTGATGATCTTTGCCCGGCGATTTTTTTTTGCTGAAGCACATGAAAATTATATTCATTTCTACTAGTATGGTTGTTTGCGGCTCCTTTATTTGCATTATTTTTTTTTAATCCGTCGCAATAAGAATAATTTATGTGTTGGCTGAGCATAGAAAGACAGTTTTTTGCTTCCTACCATTTCACCTATGCCCAAGGTTGCTAATGTGTTGGATGTCCATTTGTGATACAGGTAATGTATCGTGTCGTAAATTTAAAACAATACGATACGCATCTTATTATATGGCCATGTACCGTATAATATATACAACACTAATTGGACGCTTTGAGGTTTACACATATTTCAATATTGAGAGCCATTTTTAGATGTATTAATTGTTGCCCTTGCTTACGATCCAATACACAACGAACTTTCGTTGCCGGTCGTGTTTTCAAGATTAATTGCAATTAAACTATTTTAGCTTGGTAATCGCGGTGTTGGATTAATCATATCTGCGACAAATTAAGTCTTTAATTGGTGATTGAGCACGAATGCACCTAATCATGATCTAAAGAAATGTTTAGTCTTTGCCAAGCTACTTCAATATTAGAGTAAAGAGTTAGACACCAGTCAACTAGGAATTAGGAAATATAGGAAACAGATTAGAACAATTATATTCAGAAAACCCATTAAAGCAAAATGCGAAGTCTTAGAAGAACATTAGGAAATGAGAAGAGAGAAGAGAAGGGTCAGGCGAGGCCTTTGCTTCTTCGTTGGTTCTCATACTTATAGAGTTTCTGGAGTAAAACGGATCTACTTTTCGCTTTTTTCGATATTCGCTCTACTTCGTTCTGTTCCTTAGTGCTCACTTTATTCGCTCTGCTTCCTTTGCTTTGTTTTTTACTTTATTCGTTCTGCCTTTGCTTTCCACTTTATTCATTCTGCCTTTGCTTTTCACTTTATTTGTTCTGCTTCCTTAGTGCTCTATCATTGTACGAAATTTCTTTTTCGAATATATTACCAATCAATCACAGTTTTTTCATGTTTATGGTAGTGATTGAAGTATTGACTGGGCAATAATTCTCAAATATTTACTTCGCACAATTCCTTACCCTTTGCACATTCTGGACAGTTGTGTTCTGGATATTTTTGCATGAACTGGCAATATTCTTTCAAGTTCCTTGTTCCCATAAGTGGTCTTTTTATTGCCCTTGTTTGGGGTGTTCTATCTTGTATTATCAGTGTTTCTAGCCACCGTAGATATTATCAGTTTTAAACTTTATGGCATAGATGGCGGGAATTATTCTGTCTTTGAATACCTCTGCTTGAGCAACAAATATTCTTACAACAAATATTCTTACATAGATAAGTGGCGCTTTTGTTACTTCTAAGTAACGTTTAGCTGCCTTACATAGTTCCAAAATTTCTTCTAATTCTTTGGCATTATGGGTATATACAGTATGGAGCAATCCATAGTTGTGTACCATTTTGACTAGGTTTGGTTCTGAATTGGGATAAGCTATCATTTTGTTTATGTCTGGATATGGTATGGTAATGTAGCCTTTTCCTGGTGTATTTTTTTCTCTTGGGTTTTTGTTTAGGGAAATCACATACTTTCTTTAGGTTTCTTAAGTAGTTATTAACTATCATGGACTATGGATTGGCTTTCAGTTTTTTCTTTTTGGATGGTTTCTAGATAGGTTTGTGTTTGTGGCGGAGTAAACAAGCTAGGTTTTATTTGTGTAGCAGTTTTCTAGAATCTCTCGTTTAGATTAGTATTCTTGAACTTTGGTTTGAAAGATATGATTGGTTCTTCTTGTTTGGTCACTTCCAATGGTTTGGGTTCTTGGATTTTCTGTTTGGCCTCTGGTTTGGTTTCTTGGATTTTTAGCAAGGATTCTGCTTGGGTCTTCCATTTTAGGAGTTCTCTTATTCGGTTCTGTAGGACTGCTATTTGAGTCTGGTGCTCTTCTAGTTCCATTCTGATTATCTGCATGGATAAACAAACCAATAATTTGATGTTAGTGTGATCTGGATCGCCATTTATCACTTTAGAAAAGTGACCATCCATCAACGGATTTGATATGTCTTTACCAGGAGCCGTTTGCTCTAGACTAGTCGTATTTTTCTTAACCAATAAAGGTATCTGGTAAATACGATTACCGTTGTTACTGAGAGACTTGGCATGGTAACCGCAACTCAGTTTAAACTGGCTCATATAATTCGTATACTTTTGTTCTGGTCGAGAGACTTGGAAGCAATCCCGCAACTCAACACAGAAATCTCTTAGTTCCTTCCGGTTACAGTTTCATATTCCTGCAAGAAATCTACATAGCAATTTTCGTTAGTTTTGATCACTTGAATATCAAAATCGAATAGTTTGATGTTGTCGACTAGTCTCCTAATTTCCCTTTTTACAATTGAATTCTCTAGTTTTGTATTCAACCAATATTTCACTTGCGTGTTGTCAGTTCTTACCTTAAATTGTGTATAGACCACATATATTTCAAAATGCTTTAGAGAATAATATAACTCTAATAACTCTTTTCGGTTTATTTTCCATTTTGCTTCATTTTCTTTAAAACTTTCTGAGTGATATCGACAAAGATATTCATTCTTGTCACCTTCATATCTATACTTCAATACAGATCCATAGCTACAGATTTTATAATCCATACAAATGGTTTCTATTCATTTGGGAACTCAAGTTTGGGTAAATTTTTACAAACTACTTTTATTTGATTAATATGTTGTTTGTCTTCTTCGGTCTAGTAATATTCTTTATCCTTTTTTAGTTTTTTTTTGAGGGGTTTTGCAGTGTTTTACTAAGTGTGGTATATATTCTCTAACCTGGTTTACTAGTTCCAAAAATGATTGTAATTTCTTTTTTGTGTCTAAATCTTTTGTTTGTGATATTTTTTGTACAATATGAGTTTGCATTTTTATCTCTGCTTTGTCTATTTATA
This sequence comes from Nymphaea thermarum, assembly GCA_011799765.1. Lineage (NCBI taxonomy): Eukaryota > Viridiplantae > Streptophyta > Magnoliopsida > Nymphaeales > Nymphaeaceae > Nymphaea > Nymphaea thermarum. The sequence continues at coordinate 161,220 of JAANDH010000070.1, forward strand.
TTCCTAAAAACTCTATTTGTTTTTTACAAATTACTGTTTTATTTTTGTTTATTGCTATACCTGCTTTGGTTGCATAGTTTATGGATTCATTTAGTAATTCGTAGTGGTCTTCTTGGGTATGGCTAAATAGTAATATATCATCTATATAGATTACGCAATTTCCTAATCCTTTGAATTGTTCGTCCATGAAACTTTGAAATCTTCTTGGGGCATTTTTATATGCAAATGGTAGGACATTCCATTCGTATAATCCATTCAGGATTGTGAACGTTGTTAGTTTTCTACTTTTTTCGTCAAGTTTTAAGTGGTAAAATCCACTTTTGCAATCAAATTTAGTAAAGTACTGATATCTTGATATTTGTTTTAGTTTTAATATCTTGTTTGGAATAGGGTAGTTATAAGTTTTGACTTTGGCATTTATGTTTTGAATTTGATTTTTGTATATATCCTCGTTTCAATAGTTCATTTATGTGAAGATCAAATTCTTTGAGGTCATCTGGTATAAATTTTAAGGGTGGTTGTGTTATTATGCTATCTTCTTTTATTAATTCTATTTTTACTATTGTCTTGTGCTTATTCCAATATTGTAATGGGTTTTCTGAATATAATTGTTCTAATATGTTTCCTATATTTCATAATTCATTAATTTTATAGACATTTATAGTTATGGTATTTATTCTTTCGCGTGTTAGTTTTTGTGTTATCTTACTATCACCTTTAATCCATGGTGTTTGTTTTCGTTCATTATTATGTACAATTAAAGCATTAATTTTTTCTCCACAAGGTGTGGTTAGTATTAAGTATTTGTTCGTGATGTTTAGTGGTAAATAACTATTTAGGAATGGTCTTCCTAATATAATGTCTTTATTGTGTAACTCAAAAGCATATATCCTATTATATTTGATGGTCTTTTTCCATATTTGAATGTTAACATTTTCTGATTTATAATCTATTATCGCTTTAGCTCCATTAAACCCTCTAACTTCTAGTGGGTTATCAAGTTTTTTTTCAAGAAATATCTGGTAAACAATTTTTCTTGCATAAGTTTATTTGTGCTCATGTGTCTATATAGGCCGTGTAATATCTATTATGGTATCCTACCAGTATATATATAAATTTGTTTTTATTAGTATTCATTCGTTATCACTTGAATCTTCGTCACTATAGGCTGGTCGTCCAAATGCTTTATATGTAAAGTATGATGTTCTTTTTTCTTTTTCATCCCGATATATTACAAATTTTCATTCCGCTACTGCTCTTGCCCTTAAATAGATAAAGAATTGTCTTCTATAATCTTTAAATTTTTTTCTTATTACTCTTTTTCCTAACATCCTAATAAATCTCAAAACTCTTATATAGATTCTAAATAATCTTCCTATTCTATTTCGTACAAAATTTCTTGTCTCTTGTTTATAGGCTTTTACACTTGTAGTTGAAAACATTTTGTCTCATCATATTATATATCTGACATCGTTTCATCCGAATCTATGTTTCTTATTTCTCTGAGCCATTTCTCATGTACTTTATGGATTAGTTTGTCTATAAATTGTCTTACTATTGTCATCCTTTTTAACCATAACATACATTTGTTTCTTGTAACAATAACTTTCCTTTGATTGTTTATATTAATTGGTGTTATATATGTCAATCTTGATCCTAGTCTAATCATTTTATCCTTCCATTCTATTAATTATATTTCGTCACATTATGTCGTCATCATAATCATAGTAGTTGTTTTCATAGTCTGTTAGATCATCTGGGTAGTATTCATTGTCATAGTTTTTATTCATATGCTAGTTTTGTAGCTAATCTTTGTTCTTCTTCTTCTACTATAAATTTGAGGTTGGTTATGAATCTATGTATTAACATATATATTTTAATATATTAGCTAATTTTTCTTTTCGAAGTCTCTTCTCTTCTAATGCTCCGTTTAGAGCTTTTCGCATGTCTTGTTCAAAGTTTTTACTGTTTGTTTGACTAATCATCAAAACTTCTTGGAATGATTATATGTTTTCCTAAATGTTCAACTTCTATTATATATTTCTCAATTTTAAAGTTTTTGTATTTATTTAACCATTTGTTTCCTAATATAATTCAGAGTTTTGTAACTAAATATTTTAGTTAGGAGAAGTCTCATGGAGCCTGTTCTAGAGACGAGTAGTAGCAAGTTATCGTCAACCTCTTTGATGATTGATGAAATCTCTGTAAGTATGCCTACTTCAGTTATTGAATAAAAGTGTTAGTTTTCCTTACAAGTATGTGTTGGCATTTTGATTTTAAAGCATAGGTAGAATAGTCTTATTTTCTGTTATTTGCTTAGTTGAAGTCCACCCAAGTTCACTTATATGATGGTTTGGCAAAAGAGGAGCTTGAATGTGTAACCCAAGAAGGAAATACCCCAGACTAGTACCCACAAAGGCAGTGGCCGATCGGGAAAAGTGAAATGGTCATGTCATGACGAAAGCACAACACATGCAAGTCTTGAGCTGGATAGATCATATAGAAAACAATGGTTATTTCTGTTTGGCGTATCAATAGATTATAGGACACAAAGTACATACCTGAAAATGAGAATGTTTGCACTACTCAAACAGGAAAACACTTCACAAAACATGGTTAAAATGGAATTTGGCAAAATATTACAAGATTTAAAAATAGTTTTGGAAAATCAGAGAAGAATAAGTAACCAGTTAAATGATATTATGAGAAATATGAATCAAAGGAAACTTGAACTCCAGAAATGAGAACACGAACCAGAAAAACTGTATATTTCAGACGAGGTAGTTAAAAGAAAAATAAAATATTTAACAACTATGTATAATCAGGATCTAATCATTGAAAAAATAATAACAGAGTCATTAATATGAACAAATCAGAATACAAAACCGATTCTAAAAAAATATTTGTTTTCAGAAAAAAGTGAAGAATAGTTAAAACAAATTTAGATAGAAAATTTTTGGAACTAAATCAGGATGATATGTACTTAATAAAAGATGAAGAAGAAATAAATACAGAAACTGTACTAGATAGAATAAGAAGACTTAATAAAGCATTTGGACGACCAGCCTACAATGATGAAGATTCAAGTGATAATGAATGAATATTAATAAAAACAAATTTATATATATATACTGGTAAAAATAATACCAAGAGGATACCATAATAGATATTACACGGCTATATAGACACATGAGCACAAATAAACTTATGCAAGAAAAATTGTTTACCAGATATTTCTTGAAAAAAAAACTTGATAACCCACTAGAAGTTAGAGGGTTTAATGGAGCTAAAGCGATAATAGATTATAAATCAGAAAATGTTAACATTCAAATATGGAAAAAGACCATCAAATATAATAGGATATATGCTTTTGAGTTACACAATAAAGACATTATATTAGGAAGACCATTCCTAAATAGTTATTTACCACTAAAGATCACGAACAAATACTTAATACTAACCGCACCTTGTGGAGAAAAAACTAATGCTTTAATTGTACATAATAATGAATAAAGACAAACACCATGGATTAAAGGTGATAGTAAGATAACACAAAAACTAACACGCGAAAGAATAAATACCATAACTATAAATGTCTATAAAATTAATGAATTATGAAATATAGGAAACATATTAGAACAATTATATTCAGAAAACCCATTACAATATTGGAATAAGCACAAGACAGTAGTAAAAATAGAATTAATAAAAGAAGATAGCATAATAACACAACCACCCTTAAAATTTATACCAGATGACCTCAAAGAATTTGATCTTCACATAAATGAACTACTGAAACGAGGACATATACAAAAATCAAATTCAAAACATAACAGCCCAGCATTTATTGTCAACAAACAAAGCGAACAAAAAAGAGGAAAAACTAGAATGGTTATAAATTACCAAAATCTAAATGCCAAAGTCAAAACTTATAACTACCATATTCCAAACAAGATATTAAAACTAAAACAAATATCAGGATATCAGTACTTTAGTAAATTTGATTGCAAAAGTAGATTTTACCACCTAAAACTTGACGAAGAAAGTAAAAAACTAACATTCACAGTCCCGAATGGATTCTACGAATGGAATGTCCTACCATTTGCATATAAAAATGCCCCAATAAAATTTCAAAGTTTCATGGACGAACAATTCAAAGGATTAGGAAATTGCGTAATCTATATAGATGATATATTACTATTTAGTCATACCCAAGAAGACCACTACGAATTACAATGAATTCATAAACTATGCAACCAAAGCAGGTATAACATTAAGAAAAAATAAAACAGTAATTTGTAAAAAACAAATAAAGTTTTTAGGAATAGAAATAGACAAAGCAGAGATAAAAACTCAAACTCATATTGTACAAAAAATATCACAAACAAAAGATTTAGACACAAAAAAGAAATTACAATCATTTTTGGAACTAGTAAACCAGGTTAGAGAATATATACCACACTTAGCAAAAGACTGCAAACCCCTCCAAGAAAAACTAAAAAAGGATAAAGAATATTACTGGACTGATGAAGACAAACAACATATTAATCAAATAAAAGTAGTTTGTAAAAATTTACCCAAACTTGAGTTCCCAAATGAACCGAAACCATTTGTATGGATTATAGAATCTGATGCGTCAGAATATAGCTATGGATCTGTATTGAAGTATAGCTATGAAGGTGTCTAATAAATATCTTTGTTGATATCACTCAAGAAGTTTTAAAGAAAACGAAGCAAAATGGGAAATAAACTGAAAAGAGTTATTAGGTTATATCATTCTCTAAAGCATTTTGAAATATATGTGGTCTATACAAAATTTAAGGTAAGAATTGACAACACGCAAGTGAAATATTGGTTGAATACAAAACTAGAGAATTCAATTGTAAAAAAGGAAATTAGGAGAGTAGTCAACAACATCAAACTATTCGATTTTGATATTGAAGTGATCAAAACTAACGAAAATTGCTATGTAGATTTCTTGTCCAGGAATATGAAACTGTAACCGGATGGAACTAAGAGATTTCTGTGTTGAGTTGCAGGATTGCTCCCAAGTCTCTCGACCAAAACAAAAGTATACGAATTATATGAGCCAGTTTAAACTGAGTTGTGGTTATCATGCCAAGTCTCTCAGTAACAACGGTAATCGTATTTACCAGATACCTTTATTGGTTAAGAAAAATACGACTAGTCTAGAGCAAACGGCTCCTGGTAAAGACATATCAAATCCGTTGATGGATGGTCACTTTCTTAAAGTGATAAATGGCGATCCAGATCGCACTAACATCAAATTATTGGTTTGTTTATCCATGCAGATAATCAGAATGGAACTAGAAGAACACCAGACTCAAATAACAGTCCTACAGAACCGAATAAGAGAACTCCAAAAATAGAAGACCCAAGCAGAATCCTTGCTAAAAATCCAAGAAACCAAACTAGAGGCCAAACAGAAAATCCAAGAACCCAAACCATTGGAAGTAACCAAACAAGAAGAACCAATCATATCTTTCAAACCAAAGTTCAAGAATACTAATCTAAACCAGAGATTCTAGAAAACTGCTACACAAATAAAACCTAGCTTGTTTACTCCGCCACAAACACAGAGCTATGAGTCCATGATAGTTAATAACTACCTAAGAAACCTAAAGAAAGTATGTGATTTCCCTAAACAAAAACCCAAGAGAAAAAAAATACTATACAGGAAAAGGCTACGTTACCATACTATATCCAGGTATAAACAAAATGATAGCTTATCTCAATTCAGAACAAACCTAGTCAAAATGGTACGCAACTATGGATTGCTCCATACTGTATATACCCACAATGCCAAAGAATTAGAAGAAATTCCAGAACTATGTAAGGCAGCTAAACGTTACTTATCTATGTAAGAATATTTGTTGCTCAAGTAGATGTATTCGAAGACAAATAATTCCCGCCATCTATGCCATAAAGTTAGGGTTAACCAAGGAGTTAGTTCAGCCATAATTCCAACAACAAGAGGAGATATTACTACTAGAAATGAAAGATCTCTTTGCAAGAAAAAGACCCAGAGACTTACAAGTAATATTTGAAGAACTTCTACACCAATATCAAGAACCTAATGTGTGGATGTACGAAACAAGGAATGACAAGATAATATACTATTTATCATTAAAAACAAAGGAATGAAGCAAAGAAGAGATTCTACGGTCGCTAGAAACACTGATAATACTAGATAGAACATCCCAAACAAGCGCAATCAAAGGACCACTTATGGGAACAAGAAACTTGAAAAAATATTGCCAGTTCATGAAAAAATATCCAGAACACAACTATTAAGAATGTGCAAAGGGTAAGGAATTGTGCGAAGTAAATCTTTGAGAATTATTGCCCAGTCAATACTTCAATCACTACCATGAACATGGAAAAGTTGTGATTGATTGGGAATATATTTGAAAAGAAATTTCGTACAATGATAGAGCACTAAGGAAGCAGAACGAATAAAGTGAAAAGCAAAGGCAGGTAGAACAAATAAAGTGGAAAGCAAAAGCAAAACGAATAAAGTGGAAAACAAAGGCAGAGCGAATAAAGTAAAAAGCAAAGTAAAGGAAGCAGAGTGAATAAAGCGAAACACTAAGGAACAGAACGAAGCAGAGCGAATATCGAATAAAGTGAAAAGTATATCCCTTTCGCTCCAGGAACTCTATAAGTATGAGAACCAACGAAGAAGCACAGGCCTCACCTGACCCTTCTCTTCTCTCTTCTCCTCGATTTTTCGGATATTCATATATTTGGATTAGGATTAGGATTCGGATGAGAAGAAGTTTATACCATATCTCAATCCGACTTTAAAATCTACATCCAAATATGTTTTTTAATTATATTTGAATATGATCTGAATTTTAAGTTATATCCAAATCTGATCCAAATTTTAAGTTATGCTTGAATCTGATCCAAATCTGAATTTTAAGTTATATCTAAATCCAATCTAAATCCAAATTTTAAGTTATAACTTAATCTGATCTGAATCCAAACCGTAAGTTATATCGGAATATGCACGTTTTGAATTGCGACCTATGAATGGTTGGGCAAAATGTCTAGCCAAACGTACCAACTTAAAGTTATGATATAAGAAGAATATAAATTGTATATGAGGGTATAATCTGATTAAGATGTAATGGCTTCCATGAAGTTGCATATAATAATAGTCAAATTGTTACCATATAGACCATTTAACTTAAAGTATTTAAAACTATATCACATAACACTAATTAATTAATAATTCATATTGTATTTAACTAAACATTTTTGTGTAAATATGCAAACTATTATAGTTAAGACATCAACTAAACATGATATCTTAAATAATGTATTTATTTAATTAAAAATAATAATAAAAACTTGTATCAAGAAATTTTAATAAAATTAGTATTTTTTAAAAATATGAAAATTAATCACAAATAAATATATTTAATATGAAACAGTTGTTGGTAAGTTTATCGTGCATAAAAAAATTAAAAAAATATGTTTTGGCTTCACTTAAAATTTTAAAACTATAGTTTGGCTCTTGCAACAAAACAACTCTTATGTTTATCGTATATAAAAAAAAAAAAAAAAAAAAAAAACTATTTTTTGTCTTCACTTAAAATTTTAAAACTATAGTTTGACTCTTGCAACAAAACAACTCGTAAGTTTATCATATATATAAAAAAAAAAAATGTTTTGGCTTCACTTAAAATTAAAAAAAAAAAAGAGTTTAAGTGTGTCATCTAAACATCGAATTAATTATTCAAAACCAATTAAAACTATTTTTTTACATATCCAATTCTTTGAAAACATTTTTTATGAGGTGTTGTACTCATTATAAATGACATTTTGAGTTGTGTCTCACCAGTTGGGACAAGGAGTTGATTTTGTCAATGTTGATAATTAATGAAAAATGATGATAAAAGCATATCAATTAATAGTAAAATACTAAAATACTTTATTTTATTTTTTCTTTATTTTTATGGGTCAAATTAACGGTTAAGATCATTCTTAATGGGTCAAACACCTAAGAGTCTGCACCTACCTTATTCAATTTTGTTGTTTTTTTTACTAGTATATTTGACTTTCATACTTTCTTCATAATAATTATTAAATCAGGTGACCCATGTTATTTTTCACTAAAAAGATATTATTTAATTTTTTCTTATTTCATTGAGTTAATTGAAATAATTTGTGTTACATCCGTAAAAAGAGTGTTCAATGATATATCAATAATTTATTAGCCCTCTTACCTTTATTACAATAGTTGTTTTTTTTTTACATAAAATTCTATAATTACTCCAATAATACATAAGATAGTTTATTGAATCAAACAATTTGTTGTTTTCCTGCAAGTTAAAGACTTTTGTTTTCAAGTTTGTGAATGATGTGTTATATATCAAATACCTAAGACTTTTGAATGAATTATATGATTATATAAAATAATATATTTGATTGATTAAATAAGTAAATTGATAATTTGATAAATAAATTGTTATGAGTTTAATATTTTTTTATATTAAACATATTTATTTGAGATTATGCACAGTGGATATGCTTTCAACTTAGAAGGAATATCATAATGCATTTAAGATTTCTATTTATTATAAAACATATTTTTTATATGATTTCCATATTTTTTTACAAGTTTTTCATATGATTTATATATTTTTTTCATAAGTTATTTATATGAAATTTCATACTTTTTTCATATTAATTGTGTATATTGAACATTGATTTGATTATTTTTAAATAATCACATATTTTGATGGAGTAAACTATTTATTTAATGATAATCACTTATTGAAAATTATTAAATCAAGTGACTTATATTATTTCTCATTTAAGAAAGACATTATTTAATGGCTTTTTTTAATTTCATTGAGTTAATTAAAAAACTTTTGCTTTATATCCGTAAAAAAAAGTGTTCTAATGATGTCAAACCTTCATTCTTCCACATCCTCACTAACTTTTTAGGTTAGTCCTCTTAGCTTTATTGCAATAAGTGTTTTTTTACATAAATTTGTATTATTTAATCAAATCATATAATTTATTAAATCAAACAATTTATCATTTTCCTACTAGTTAAAGGTTTTTGTTTTTAAATTTGTGAATTATATGTTATACATCAAATACCTAAGACTTTTGGACATATTATATGATTATACAAAATAATTTACTTGATTAATTAAACAAATATTTGATAATTTGATAAATAATTTTTTTTATGAGTTCAATAGTTGTTTCATATTAAATATATTTATTTGTGATTAATTTTCATATTTTTAAAATTACTCATTTTATTGAAATTTCTTGATACAAATTTTTTTTATTATTTTTAGTTAAATAAATACATTATTTAAGATATCATGTTTAGTTGATGCCTTAACTATAATAGTTTGCTTGTTTACACAAAAACGTTTAATTAAATACAATATGAATTATTAATTAATTAGTTTTATGTGATATAGTTTTAAATACTTTAAGTTAAATGGTGTATATGGTAACTATTTGACTATTATTATATGCAACTTTATGGAAGCCATTACCTCTTAATCATATTATACTTTCATATACAATTTATATTCTTCTTATGACATAACTTTAATTTGGTGCGTCTAGTTAGACTTTTTGCCCAACCATTCATAGTCTCAACTTCAAAACGTGGGGACACCAACTCAAGATTCAGATGTCAGCACCGGAGTTTTGGATTCAGATATCAACTCATGGTTCAGATTCAGATATCAAGTTGTAATTCAGATTTCGGATTCGAATATCAACTCACGGTTTGGATTCAGATATCAAGCTATAATTCGGATTCGCATTTCGGATATCAACTCACGGTTTGGATTCAGATACCAAGCTGTAATTCAGATTCAGATATCAACTTAGGATTCAGATATACTGGATGGTTAAGTATCCGATCGGATATTTACTTAAAACTGAATCTGAATCTGATCGGATGTTATTTCTTAAATCTGAATCTGATTCGATTTTCTTATTTGGATGTTGAATTGCTTACCATATCCGATTTTTTAAAGGCATTTCGGATGGATATCCGATCTGAATCCAATCCGTTGACATCCCTAATTGCAGCTTCTAAATATAAGAAGCTCTAAAATTAAGGACACTCTGGTCTTTGTATTGGGCAGTGTGGTTTTTGTTCACATGGTTTTGTATCCTTCCAACTTCTACTTGGACAATAGTGTTTGAGTAATGTTGATTGTTCTTTGTCTCTCGCACCGAAGACTCACTCTCTTTCTCATAGGCACTCACACGGACTGTCACATGGAAAGGACAGAACGTTAAGTAGTTTATTGGTTTCCATTTCTTTACCGTGAGAGTACTCTGACATAAGATCTAGCTTACCAATCAAACAGAGGAAAACATGCTCTTAGAGAGTCGAAGAAAGAAAGGCGCAAGTCCAAATGTTTTTGGGAGCGCACAGAAGCACCCCTTTATTAATTAAATGTACAATATCTCTGTACTCAAACGCTTACTTTCCACTAATATGTGCTATATATATTTATATGCATGTCGCTCATATCTCAAGACAAAGGCACCGCATGCTCCAACCATCGCATGATCTCCTAGTTGTGTGTCCCAGCAAACACGTGGAGAGCTGACTCTGAAAGTTTAAAGCCTGTGGTGCTGAAGTAGTACAAGAAATCCGAGAAGTTGAACGGATTGAAGAGCAAGGCGTGTCCATCATCGACAAGCTGCTCTGGTACCTTGATGATCGCCCCGTCGTTCGGGGTGGAAAATAATCCGATGGAAAACCTTTCCTTGTCAGACACCATGACTCGATGTGTTGGAGAGTGAAGCCTGCCATTGCTCCATGCCTGTAGCAATCACCAGGTGTTGACAAAATTATTTTTATTTTTGTTAATTTTCGTAAGTAGTATGTGCCATAATCAGTAAATACGAAAATTGTATGTGCTAATATTTGTGAGTATTTTAATCGATTTTATGATGGTACTCAGGAGTTGCCATGTATGAAGCTATTTTTTAAGTAGAAGTCTATTTTCCCTCACCATTTTTAAGAAATTAGTTTTACAAGCTGCTATCAATCTTATTCATTACTTAGTACTCATACAACTCATATTAGTGTGCATATATAAGATCGAATATGAGCGCCTACAAGTCACCCTTAATTGCTATGATTGGGTAAATCACAAATTAAATCATGTGCATCTATGAGGTGACTTTTGAAGAAAATGCCACTCAGAACACACCTCATATACAAGTAGCACTTTACTTTTAAGTTGACATTGCTCTTGAACTAGATAGACCTACACGTAATCCCACTAATAACTCAAATAGCTTTCATCTTTCTGCTAAGAAATGCTCAGTTGAGTATTTAATGAAGTAAGAAACAGAATTAGTTGTTTGAGTTGCCCTTGTAGTTGGTTGTAGGCATTTCGTTTTCGGATTCACTGCAACTAGTTTTGAAACAACCAACTGAAATATATACATATTATACATACACTACACACATATACTATAATATTGCTTTTATGTTTTTCTTTTATAAATCCAATTGCAGAAAAATATTGTCAAAGTTATCAAAAATTTAGGGGAAAATCACAATTAAGTACTGTAAGTTAAAAATAAAATAAAAAACAACAATCTAAATCCTCGTCAAATTTGATATATACATCAGTCGTTTCTTACTTTTTTTTTTCTAGTGTAGTGATGGAGATGAGCACGTCATGGATATGGCAAAATTTGTGAAAAACTAAACAACAGTTTAATCTTTTAAAGTTCAAGTTGAAGTGTGGCAAAGGTGAGGCACCAAAGAAAGCCCTACATCCTCGAAGTCAGAGAGGTTGGTAAAAGCTTCAGCCTTTTTAGAGCGGTTGGTCAAACCTCACTCATCCTAAACAAAAGTTATTGGGGGCACTAAGTAGACGTGATAAAATAAATATAATCATTGCTAGAACCCACTTATGAGAAAATGTTTATATCTCTCTTCATCGAGTGCTTGTTAATATATCTAATTCTGTTCGCATTAAGTATCAGCCAGTGTTCATTTTACATGCATCGTTTTATTATTGGTTCATACTGTCATGGACATGCTCCCCGTCTTCCTTTCCTTTGAGAAAGGATATTGGAGGTGTCCAACTGTAAGGACTGCTAAAGATGGAGGCGTGGCGGTCAAGGATGGAATACTTCAAGATGTGTTGTAGGCTGATCTAGACGATGTTGGCCTCATGACTGACAGCAATCGCTGTTCACGATTGCTCCTGCGTCTTGAATCCGCAGCAGTTCGAGAAAATTCTCCATCAATGCCGGAGGTCATGACATAATTACAGTACTCTATCAGCTGTACTCTTAAGGGTTCTTTCCTATGTTAATCCTACCAGATCAGCTGCTCTAGTAGAGAACTGAAGCAACTTAAATGAAGAAGAATTAGGAACCTCATAACCTTGAACGAACGAAAGAGAAAGAGGAAGAAGATCCCTTGCAAAAGAATTGGGAGAAGGGAGATTGCTTGCTCGTCTTTTATCTCATAATCTTGGGAAGACTTTGAATAAATGGAGAGAAATAAGGCATCAAGAAGGTGGGTAGGAAGCGCGAAGAGGAGACTCTCTCTCTCTCTCTCTGTCCAATTTGTGAATTTATTGAACAATACACTAAAAGCTAAAAAGTAAAATAATTTACTCTAATCATGGCGTGTATAGGTTAAAAGGTATCCAAGTTTATTTGCCAATACATTGCATAGGCCAGGGTTCCAAAAGAGTTTTGATATTCATGATACTTTATAATCAACAACATTTAATGAAACAAAATATACTTATGTTGTGGTTGGATCACACCTTCCAAATAAGAAAACCAGGTAATGTGATAATGTCATTTTTTAATATGTTCTAGAACATGGTTTGTATGCATGGGTGACAATAAAAGACGACTTTTTCTATTAATAGCTCAACGGGCAAACTATTTACTCAGAAGTTGGTTATATGCATAGGTCTGTATACGTGTTCTATTTACTCCATAACTATTTACCAAAACCAAGTTTTTCACAAACTGATCAGTTTTAAGTGTCACTCAAACACGCCTTAAACACCATTGAGAACAAGTATTATGTTGTTTTAATAGCATATTATTAGCATTCATTAGTTGAGAAAAGGGCCTCTCAACGATCAAACACAAAAGAGAGAATTATTGAATTATAAAGGCGATGAAGTGCGTACCATGAGAGCGTCACCAATAATCACCACAAACGTCGATGGAATGAACGGAACATGAGCCCAATCTCCGCCTTGCTTGGACTCCACCTGAAGACCCTCAACCTCCTCTTGGCACAATACCGTAAGCCAGTTCTTGTCCGTATGGTTGCAGAGGCCGACGGGGGGGCTACTATTGGAGCCATCTGCCGCTGCTGCTTCATAGTTCATTAAGCGCATTATACAATGACTCTCATCCATATGTGATCTAACGAGCGCCTCCAGTCCGTAGCTCTCCAAAATCATTCTCTGAATCAAGTTCTCCAATGTCAACAGCTCTTGACCGAAGCGGTTGATAACCTTACTATCAACAAATCATAAAGAAAATGAACGACATGCTTAGTCCACTCTTCACACAAATGAAATGGGTTTCTCAATCTTCTGCCTCTTTTAACAAGCTAGCTTTTGAAGAAGGGAAGTTCCCGTTTAGATGGAAGTTTCCGGTAAGAATTGAGAGCTTTAAGAGAGAGAGAGCAAAAGGTGATGTGTGTACCAGAAGCTCTGATTGCCCTCAGGCCACATGAGGTTGGTGAAGCGGAGAGCAGCCTCGGGTTGGTCGACGTCCTCAATTCCCAGGCTCTCGAACAGGGGAGTGACCTCTGTCCTTCCCTCGTACCCGCCGTATGGCTTGTGGGAGGTGTTCCTCCTCTTGTTCTCAGTGGGGAGGTCGAAGAGCTGCCTGGCAGCTCCGAAGGCGGCCTCCACCAATCCCTCCGGCATGTCGTACCCCGCCACCATGAAGCAACCGAGCCTCTCCCCTGCCTCTCTCATCTTCTCACACGTCCTCCGCCATGCCTCCGTCCCAGGCTCCATGCTCTTGCTCAAATCTATCAAGGGGATGGATGATAATGTTGACGAACCCATTTCTCTCTTTCTCTCGGATCTTCCCTCCTGCTTCTGTGTTCTGCTGTACTGAGTTTTGTTTCAACTCTCCGTTGGACGTTGAAGTGTAATATATTGTTGCTCTCTCTCTCTCAACCACACTCTCTCTCACATATATAATGCATCTGCTCTATATTTGTCTATATCATGTGGATATATACCATTCACAAACCAACCAGTGTTTTTTAGAGAGAGAAAGGGCGATTCCTGAAATACGTAAGTTTCTGAGAAAGGTATTTGTGGTTTAATCCCGAGCACGTAAAAGCTACCTTGGAGGGGCCTTCCCGCCTTTTTGTGTGAGGCAAGGTTTGCGTTTTCGGTCCAAGTGTTGTGCAAACCGTTTTTCCAATTGCATTCTCTTTTCAAAACGATCTAAATTCATATGGAATTCAAGTTGTTTTTAATCTAAACGGTTTAAATCTTGAATTATTAATCAAAGACATTATGGATATAAAATTAATCAGAAGGTTTACTTTGTAAAAAATGATTGAAGTGGAGTAAGGATTATAAGTTTGAACCAATATAAAAAGAAGCAATTTGAGTTGTCAAACAACTACAAAGTTGTAAGCTAATAAAAAAGTTTAAATGATGCTTGCCTGTATCATGTTTCTAGTGAGCTGGTCCAGACAGGCGGCCAGTTAATGCGGATTCGATTTGACTTTCACGATAGTGCCTTGAGTGTCATATTCAAATTCATGCATTAGGTGCCTAAAATTTCTTGTGGAAAAAGTTAGACTAATGTTGACACGATTTTCAACATGAAGAAAGAAAACAAAACATTACAAGAGATCAGATTAATTTACAATGCTTCGTTCTTCTGGCAAAAGATATTGAAGTTAGTGAACAATATTTTATAAGGTGGTCAGGTCAGAAATTCACTGGATGCAGCTCATCCGCACCGATGAACAGCTGCTGAGCACCACTAATAGCTGTCTTAATGTCCTAGATGAGCCTTAAAAATTTGTACAACAACTACTGCTCTAGGCTTCCTTGTTTGTAACGCATATGATCCTACCTTTCCTTTTAAGCAACTGAATTTGGTGGTTTTTACAATTCGACTTAGATTTTCTTCAAAGTTTATTTCAATAGAAACTCTCATATGCGTCCTTTTTTATTTCTCATAATTCATGTTTACCCTCTTCTAACCATGACATACGGGTCTCTCAAGAAATTCTAAATTAAAACGTGCATAATGTGGTTCTGCTAGATATATAGTAAAAAGTAGACTACTGATCTTTCTTTTATATGGCCAGACGTCAGCCCTGACGAGGACAACACTAAGAAAAAGATGTATCAGACAAAGGACCGACAGGGTGAAAACTGCTGGAATTGTTAATAAATTAGATGGGTCCTCCCTTGAAACCATGATCTTATCTTGAGTAGGTAGCAGTTGGCAATTCAATGTTTTATGATTTTGGACTGGTTGTCATGTATCTTCTTGAAGAAATATTGTCATTCCTCTTTTCATGATTATTATAGAAAATCTGTTCTTTGGGAAGTGAAATATATGATCTTGCTTTTGTTAACAAAACTCTCAATGATGTCAAAACTCTCAATAATATTGAAGTGATACAAAGGTGTCGTGGTCGCATCTTGATTTCCCTTTGTAATGTAGTGCATTGGGATTGTTTGGCAGTAAGGACACTTCATGAACTAGTATTCTATAAATCTGTTCTCATATTTAGTGCAGATTTATTGGACACTCCCCAAGTATTCTTGCTACCAAACGATCCCGTTAGGTGTAGAGGAACAAGCTTTAGGCATGGAGGCAAGCTTATCAAGATTGGGAGGATGTCGATGGCATTTAGAGCTTGTGTTGTGAAAGCTTCATGAGATGGATTAATTGGGATGATCAGTGAAGAAGGTGCCTCGACATCTGGCAGTGGTACGTGTTCTGGCTTGGCAGCTGGAACTTCGATGACTTCGAAAGTGGAATTTTTTGATCCAGCTAACAGTAAAGCTATCTGCAGATCAGGAGATCATGAAGATGGCTGGGGTGGTCCAAGTCTGGAGTACTGGATCCTTTCCAGAAGTGATGAGATGGAAGAACAATGCAGGATTGATGCTGGAAAACAGATTGATTGCCTTAACCTCCCAAAAAGCTGTACTTTAAATATATACAAAATGGCAGTTCTTTCACCTTTCTTGATAGAAAAGCAAGACGAAGGGAAAAGAATTCAGAAAAAGCATGAACCTACGTATTCACCAGTGAATATCACAGATTGTGAGCAATATTGGGGGTCCTCCCATGCACAACCGAATGTGATGTACCCAGAAGGTTAATTTCAATCAGTTCATGCTTTAGATATCAAGCTCTCCCACATAGTAATAATACTGAAATATGTGAGCTTCAACGCCACCAAGTATTGCAGATATATATATATATATATTTTTTCTTCATGAAGAAGAAGAGGGAAGAGGGGTTGAATTTCATACACGAGGTCCTCAAAGGCAAAAAATAAACTCTACAAAAACAAGAAATTAAATTTCATAAATTTTGCGGAGCGTTTACATTTTTCCAATTCATGTTCATGAGAAAAAGGCCACCCGTTATAAATTTGACAGCCACAAGAACCTTGATACAACCTTCTTGGGTTGGCAGTTTCCTATTAGGGTACTTGACTTTGTTGGCATTGTCCCCTAACTTTCTTAATGGCCTATATGAATAGGTATTAGTAGTGCATGGCCATAAAATGGTCATTACAGTTGTGTTTCCATTTTTCCAACCTATCTAGCTCTTTAAAGGGTAAATACTTCTTCTCATGCCCATCCATTTCTTTCATAAATATGTTAGCAGAAGTAAATCCTTTCATTTTTCCTCTTTTGGGTTCCTAAATTTAATTTTTTCTTGCCTAGCTGTGGTTGTAGCTAATAAATCCATCCTTCGAATTAGGAAGTCAATATAATAAATGAATAACAAGAATAAACATAACTCTTGAGCACATTATTGGGCTTCCTTAATGTTTGAAAAGCAGCTAAAATTTTTCAAATGAGTTTATCTTGCCAAGTTGAAAATATGCTACATTTTGTTGACAAACCGGACAAGAATCTATGAATAGATTCGGCCATGTAGGCAGCATGATACAAATTCACTGTGCAAGTTTTGCTTCATTTATTGTGATATGATCGACAACAACTACTCTTACAAGGACGGCCGACATGAAATTAAATAAGCAGACCTCCTCAGAAAGACAGTAGATCAACCTTTTAAGTTTATGAAATTTTGTATAATCTGCAGCTACCTTTGGAAATTCCAATATTCAAGATAAGGTGGATTTTATCATTTCCGGTAAATGAAAGGGATTGAATTATTTCTGGTTGTCTGTTCATTACTACGTTTCGATGCATGACCGACCTATCAACACAATATAGGAAAGAAATTTGTTGATCTTTGTCATGCCTGTTCTATTCCATCGCTCTGTTTTTGCAACAAAATATAAAAATTTGAACTGGATTAACCTTAGTTTACCTCTAACACCACAAATAGTGTTATGTATGTGATGGAGATCCATAATGGTCTTCGCCGCCATGTGGTGGGTAGTCAAGGTTCAAATTGTCTCGGTATTATTTCGAACAAGTCGAATCTATGGCATTATATTCCTTGGAGACACGTTTCAAACTCACCATCTAATAAGAAACAGTGTTTGCTTGTCGAATCTGAGAATCATATCTGTGATTACACCATGTTTTTATAACAAGATCATAGTATTCTTGAAAAATGTTTGGTGTTTTACTATGGTTCCTAAGAAAATTCTAGTCCAATTTCTTCAAACTCCTCCTGTAAAAACAGCAATGGCAATAAAAACAGAAATTAGAAGGATGATTTTTCAATTTTCTTTTGGTTTTTTTTTTTTTTTCATTTCCTGTCGTGGGTGGTGTTTGCCGAGGTTCAGCTTCTATTAACGAGTAGTTATTTTGAACCGATCAGCGCCCGAGTTCTCGATCGAGATCAGATAAAACGGATTCATGAAAATGACTGGGTTCAGTAAGTTTCAAGTTTATCGGACACATGATCCATGTGAAACGAAGAAACAAGGCCTGCCCTTTTGTTGCCATTTCCTTCCTTCCATTATCTACCATAAAGTGACGTCCACCTCGCCTTCAGGATTTGCCCATCCCTGTTCCCATGCTGCCAACTAGCCTCTTTCTATCTCTCCCTACTCCCCTGCTTTTTTTTTTTCTTTTGCTGAACTTTGTAAAACTGATGACAACTTATCACCCAACTTCTTTATTTAATGCATCTTCCCATTTGATGGATCTTCTAGATTCTCAACAAAGTTTTTTTCCGAAAAAAAAAAAACAGAGATTAGGTTATATTTGACAAATTTCACACTTCAACTGTCCCTTCAGTTGGTGACTTGACATGGGTCGTCCAGATTCCAGCATATCAAGCGGGAGGCATGCATGATTTCAGAAGGCCTTGTGAGAGGCTTCCCTTTCCTTTGTTCTCTCTGTGTGAGAGGCTTCTCCATGCATGGTGAATACAGAATATAGTTTTCTTTGGCTTCTAAAACAAGCTGAAAAAAGAGGGAGGCTGCTTTATGATGGTAGAGAATAATAATGAGAGAGATGCTTTGCTGGAATGGTGGTGCAGGAATACAAAAGGTAGCAACAAAAAATCTTTCATTTACTCGTCCGTTTCTTATTTAATGCAAGCATCTCAAGAGGAGTGTATTTTTGTTAGGTTACAGAGGGAGAGAGCTTTGTTCTTTTTGAAGTTTCACCTTCTCAATTTGCCCTTTTAACGATATTGACCCACATTTATTTTGGTCTGTGGGGTTAGCCAGAAACGTTATCACATTTGTCCTTCCCTTGTCGCCTTTGGAGGGATTAGGCAAGATAGGGTTAGGCAGACCAATTCTAGTCTATACCAAATGGCTAATCTGTTAACCTGCTTGAGTTTGAAGGCTCGCCAACCTTAGACAAGTGGATGCATGTTGCCGATATAAAATTGTCCTGAATTGGCAACTTGATTAAAATAATCAGCCAAGAGATAGCACGCGTACATTATTCATTTTTATTATTTTTAAAGTACCACAAAGTTGTTTATATTTTTCAGAGATATTTTCTTTTCCACTGATTTGCCAAAGCCTTGACAACTTGCTTCAGTTCTCCGGTTTTACAACACTGAATTGGACACAAGTCTTACTGACAGGTCTCTTCTATTATAAAATCACGACCCACTTGCCAACAGAGCTTCATCCAGCCGAGGAATCCCATTTAGGACCTTTTAAGCTTAAAAAGGGGACAAGAGCTTAATACCCAGAGTGCATCACTACGCATAAATGACAGATGCCAAACCCAGTTTGCTACCTGTCTTATCTAAACAGCAGAGCAGATTCCATGAAGCATCACATCTTATAACTTTGTGCAAAGAGGTCCAACCATGATGATGGATTCATGTGAATCGTTTCGAAGAACAGAGTTTAGCAGTAAACTAAGTGAGATTGCGTCCTTGGCCGACTTTCGGGGGAAAGAAGAAAATGTTGCTCAAAACAAAAGTTCATGACACAGTAATGGAGCTAGGAGAGAAATGGATATAACACATCATTGAGGTTAGCTGTAAAGGATACAATCAAACGGACAGAAGAGTACATAACGCATCACCCTGATGTTGAGTGGAGTGGCAAAAATCATAACCCCTTAGCACTGCATTGATTGAGAAAATGTTAAAGAAGAAAAGAAAATGTTGCAAAACAGTTGGATACAAAAATAATGCATTCCATGCGCGATTCAAAATATACAACAGCTATATGTATTAAACTGGGAATAGCATTGACCAACTCCATTGAAAAGCCAATCAACATGTTAAGTAAATTCCTGCAAGAAACCATGCAACCAGAGCTGCAACTAAGAGGTTAGAGACTGTAAATAGATATACTTTTATAGATTATAAGAACGAGATACATGAGAAAGTTGTTATTTCCAGAGTTTCACAGACTTATCATGACTTCCAGAAGCAACCACCCCTGTGACACTCGATGCTGCCAGGGCTGCAATCAAGCCCTCATGAGCATTAAGTGTCATGCGCTTGTTCTCTACCATGTTCCAAAGCTCCAGGGACTGAAGAAATACAACTATGTCAGACACAATAGAGACTACGAAAAAGGAAATAAGTTGGTGATAGTGACACATGCCTGATAACATCCGATCACTAGCAATGACGGATAACTTGGGTGGAAGACACAGGAATGAAACTTATTGCCAGTACAGTTTAGCTCATGAATGCATTCCCCTTCACTTCCAGAACCAAGACTCCACACCCGCACAGAGTCTTCACTCACAGATGCCAGTAAGTTGCCCATAGTGTCCCAGCAAACAGAATGAATTGTTTTGGTATGCCCCTGCAATCATGATCACAGGTGGAAAAAGAATAATTCATTCAAGTTCAACAACGCTGTTTTCAAATTGTCTTCAGAAAAAGAATACAAGGTCAGATAGTCAAACCTGCAGAGTCTGGCGGCAAGCTTGTGTCTCAACATCAAGAATTGATATTACAGTCTCAGAAGCTGCAGCAAGATACTTTCCAATGCGGGGTTGAAACCTAAGTTGGCTTGAGCCACCCTGGAGCAAAGCACAACATTTGATGCGGATGATAAAGAACAAAATATTACCGAGTAAAATTATGTCCCCAAAAAGAAAAGAAATGAGACCTTGAATATTCTTGTGCAGCTGCCATTGTTAATGCTCCAGTAACGAATTTCCCTATCTCCATCACAGGAGCAGATGAGATCCTCTCTATTCGGATGAAAATCCACGGATGAGACAGACATGGTATGGCCTGTAAAAGTTCGGAGCGAGTACGAAGGCTGCACATATAAAAGTAAGACAATTAACTGAAGCATCGATAATCTGCAATGGTGAACCTCTCTTTCTCTCTCTCTCTCTCTCTCTCTCTCTCTCTCTCTCACACACACACACACATGCGTAGTGTTTAGTCTGGTGAAGGATTTGGAAACAGATGCCATATGCAACCACATGATTGCAGGGCAAGCATCTCTAGGCAACATGATCAGACTAATAAATACTAACCAGATTGCACCTCAATGACGTAATGATCAAGAACAAAAAGGAAAAGACAAATGGAGGTTAAAAGAATAGCATATACACCTTATCTGCATCCCAGACCCTGACAGTCTTATCAAAAGATGAGGTTGCCAAACGTGGAATGCTAGGACTAAAGCGAACATCAGTAATTAACAAGGAATGCTCCTCTAACGAACTCTTCTGCTTCAAAGTATCCGCATACCACAGGACAGCCTGAATAGCAAGTTAAGCAAAGTAGAAAAAAAATTGGTCAACTGTTCCAGGTTCATAATTTTCACTTGCATTCATGTAAAACTTAGTTGACCAATTAAAAATCATATTTATCATCCCTACTACAGTTAAATACCATAAAGTTTCAGACTTGACCTTCTTCTCATGGCCAGCACTTGCTAGAAGTTTTCCATCCGAAGAAAAATGACAACAGGTGACTTTGCTTGAACTTGCACGAACATGGTTAATCTCACTAAATGTACAGCCTGACAGGATAAATGTTTCACAAATTGAAGAAAGATTATTAGCTCATTTGTCACCAATCAATAACATAAGACAAGAATGCAACAACAGCGACAATGTGACTGGCACAGCAAGAAATTGAACAAACAAATTGAGGTTCGCTTACCTTTGGTGCCTTCCATGCAAGGCCCAACTGTGTCCCTTTGATCTATATCATCATGAGACAAGAATGACTCCACATTGTCATCCAATGAGCCATCATCCACAAATCTTTCAATATCAGCCTGCACAATATCTTTGTTATCCCACTGACAAAATGGAGTGCTAATGAGAATGCGTATGAGGTACCCATGCCATGATTGGAAAAGGAAAAGGTTGCCTATTTCTAATAAAAATCAAGCTCCAACCTTTTGGCAAAAAGCTACTTACAAGTTGATTTGATGGAGATGTAAGTGTTCCAGCTCCATCTGAACCAAACATTATTAGAGGCTTAGACGAGCTTGCACTATGCTGCAATATTACATCACCTGGTGTATGAGTTGATGGGGTAGAAGGTGCAGAGCTTGGTCCAGTAGTGTTGGCTGTTCCTGAGCTATTAGCAGGACCTGATGAGGAACCAGGCTGCTTCCTTTTCCTCGTACTCTGATTCTTGGAAGCCGCCTTCATCGACATAAGGGGAAAATAACCTTTTTAAATATTAGTGAGATTAAACTGAGAGCAAATCAGCTTACAACCGGATAGGATACAAATAGTCTGAGCAATGTATAGGTGAATATGTTCAGTAAGAGAAGCGGCAAAACTTTTGCAGCATATTGGTCCTATTTGTGACTCTAATGGAGACAGAGCCCCTAAGGGGCCAGGGGCAGAAAATCAAGGGAAATTACAATTAAGTTGCCTAATAGAATCCAACCTATCAATATGGTCAATCTACAATTTGCAATCATGAAAAAGAAGTATAAAACCTGATCAGTTCCTCGAAAGGAATTCGACATGCTGCTATCCATGGCAACACCACCACTGACAGCTTTATCTTGTTGATGAAGTTGACGATTGCTATTCTGAGACTGCTGACTTGTAAGCAAGTGCTGTTGAAGCTGTTGTTGAGTGTTATTTTGTTGTTGTTGCTGCTGCTGTTGTTGTTGCTGCTGCTGTAATTGTGCAAGCTTCATCTACAGAAAACATAATAACCATATGGGTTAAAAATTATAAATTTTAGGGGGAACATTATAACAGTGAAGAGACATTCACAATCGTTAGAAGCAATTTCATTTAATGTGGATACGTCAAATGTCAGCAATGGCTATTTCATGACCTGATAAAAGAATTTGATCTAGACTAACTATTAAGAATTTAAGACTAAGGACACATTGAGATAAGCTCATTAATATGCAAATTTAAAACTTAGGTCACCTTAACGAGCATCAGACAACAATTTTCATATTCACTTGCAAGTCTTGCATCCACTATTCAAACGAGTATTCAAAAGAAGACTAGAAAGTAGAAACCATTAGCATAAAGAATAATCCTGCAGATCTCAACTATCGAATCAGACAAAAGGGTTATAACTTCCAGAAACTCATTAGAAAACTTACGAGGAGGAAAGATAAAACTCCTCAAGGTGAGGAATATGCAAGCTCTAAGCAGCTATTTCATTTATCAGATAGAGAATTTGCACATATATTTGGAAAACACCGTTTTGAATACAAATAAGCAGCAGAAAAATTAGAAAGCCTTGATGGTCACTTTGTGGTGGAAATGAATTTAGAAAATTCTGAAAGGTACATGAAACACATCAAAATCCTCCAGTGCATTAAAGAATTTCATGATTATACTAAAATAGTAAAATACAAAAGCTATAAGCCTACAAATACAACTTATTCTCACTTCTACCATGAACTGATAGCCCAGAAGCACTTGATCCTTTGGTCAACTCACATACTACATACACTTACATCAAAATGCTAAGTCACATGGGTAGGGACATGGCAACTTTAGAAAATGTAGGTACCGGTGTATGGCAGGATATATATATATATATATATATATATATATATATATATATATATATACACACACACACCTAAAATAACACAGAAAAATCAAAATGAACACTACAAGTGCTTTTTAAATAAAAACATTACATGCTCATGAACAATAACTCTAAAAATATAATGAAAACTGAGTTGGAAAAAATTAAATCAGATAAAATTAAACAGTTTGGATCAATTTCGAAACTAAAAAGTACCCAAGTACCCACTTTGTGTATGTGTACGGCGACCTTATTAAAGTCTCATGTGACTTAGTGAAAAATGTCATTCAAAGGTAAATAGGCTAAAAAATTTAAGCTAGAAAGAGAAAGAATACTGAAGAAAATAAATTAGCATCCCCCCTTAGGTCAACATCTCTGTCAGCATGATTGAAGTCACATTCCTGAGACCAAATAACAACAAAGAAATAGTAGTATTTGATCTACAGAAAGGTTGCCTTTATGCAGGGACCACTAAAGGACAAACTGATTTCAAAAGAAATTGCTGCTCACCAGCTGAAGAGGCTAACTGGGACATTGTTATGCACATAGCACAGGCAGGGACTCATAAAAGATGCATGGAAAAGGAAAAAAACACATTGCCTCGGCAACTCCTAAAACAACCACACATTTTCATAATTATATTGTCAGGTACCTGTTTTGATAAATAATTGACTCTAGTCATTTGATGAAGAAAAATTTGCAAGAATGCTCAGTAACCAAAACAACAATATGCACTAACCTTAATCTCCAATTTCAATCTCATGGCACATTCAAACCTCAAGGCAAATAAAACAAGTTTAGTTGTGAAAGAATAAATGTGGGATCCACCATTACATTTATTATATTAGAATAAAAAATCCCTCCTAACATTCACTAGGATCAGAACACAAGAACTTTAATCAGTAGTAGTAGAAGGGTAAAGTTTGAAGTGACTGGAGTGTACTGTATCTAAAAAAGGCATAAAGCCCTAAAAGATGGGATTCTATGAAATGTTGATCGTATGATAGCCAGAAACACGGGGTTCATCAGGTGATCTAACAAATGTGTGAGAGCACAAGTAGTGAATATATCAACTTCATTACAAGTCAAAGAGAAGCTTTAAACAACCATTATCAGTGCACAACATAGAGTAGCCATCACCAAAACTTAAGTTAATTATTGCTGCATAACATTGCACAAAGAAATGGAACCCACTACATAAAGGAAACGAAGGTAACAATTAATATCATTTGATGATTTAAAAAAAAAAAAAGTAGAATGTGAACATTCAAACCGGAGAACAGCCATGATCTTACCAATGAGAGGCCAAACAGGGAAATGGAATAGTGTGCTATGTGTGTCAGTGGCAGAGAGAGAGAAAGAGAGAAAATGAGGCACCTTAAGCAAGGCATCTGGATCTCCTCGTTGAAAAGGAGATGCTGCTTGCATTGGAGATCCAACACCCTGAACCATATCACCAACAGAATTTGACTGACCATCCTTTGCTATGGCAGCAGTCCTACTACTCATAAGCATCCGCAGCCTTCTGTTCTCAAGATCAGATGCTGAAGGTGAAGCAATATTCTGTTGTTGCATTAGAAAGTGCTGGTGTTGAGGATTCATCATCTGAAGTTGTTGATATTGTTGTGATGACTGTATAAATGGCTTTTGTGATTGTAGAAGACCCGGTCGGCTGTGGTCATAGCCCTGTCATGCATGATATGACTAGCAAATTGACTATAGAAGATATAACATGACCAAACATGGACAAAATAGAGAACAGAAGAATTGCAATTGTGCAGCTTAAAGATCACGCCTGAACAAACTTAAACTTCAACAAACAACAAGTTGAGATGTATATCACACTAAATCAAAGAAAGGTTTTCCTACTTGTCATTTTAAAGCATGACATAAAATCTCTTTGCAGAAAAACTAACCGTCAGTGTGCAAATTAACGGTGCCTGAGGATGCAAGGAAAACATATGTACCTAGATGAACTGGGAAAATGGAAATGGCCATATAGTAGTAGTTCTCAATTGCTCTGCAAGAACTAATTCTCGCATGAAAGAAAGAAAACAAACTAGTATACCATCTCTTCATGTCTTTGACCTCATCAATCCACTGATCAAGCTACTCTCATTCATCAATGAATATAAAGCAAATCAGCACTTGCTACTCTTTGTGTACAGACTATTTATTGACAATAGTTTCTAAAAGATTAGTGCGCCATATATGTGTATGTATGTGTGTGTGTGTGTGTGTGTGTGTGTGTGTGCACTTCTTGCAAGAAATCACAAAACAAAATGAAACAAATTTGCTGTAAATGACTTGATCATGTGGACTCGTTATCTGACAAGTCAGACTTACCAGACTCACTTTCATTCTCTACAGGCAAGGGCCTACATGTAGCTCTAGTTTATTCAGAGAACTGCTTGCAGCCCAAAGCCATTACCAAGCCAACCAAAGTAACTGGCTACAGATTTACTTTCACTATAACATAAATTCAGTCATCACAGTCAGACAAGATAGTTCACCCATTCTTTATCAATTTATCTGTATTATTTTAGAATATAAAAAATGTGACATTTTCCATCTCTAATTTTCAAACAGTGAACATTTCCCACAAATTTTATTCTACTCTAGTTACTTTTTTTTCTATCTTCGAGCTATTTTTTAACAATATTTTACCAACAAGGATGAGGAAAAAAATTCAATTCTTCACAAGAACACTGTATTTAGCGTTTTCACATTTCATTTTTTTTATAGTAGATTCCATGCATGGACATCCGTCAAGTTTATCATATCATCAGTAGAGAATCATAAAGCATAAAGAAACTACAGAATATACATGGAATTTCTGTAGTTTCTTTATGATTAAAGCAATAAAGGTTGGTAAAACACCATCGGCATGGATTTGGATAACTGAACAAGAAACAAAGCATTCTTGGAAAGTAAAGGGATTAATAAGAATTGTAGATTGTTAAAAAAATCCATATGTTTTCATTAGTGGCCAGAGAATTGACGAAACAATGGATTAATGCTTTTCAAAATAAGCATAGACAGCAAGGGGGCACCAATAGGAAAAAAAATATCATAACATAAATGAAGCATAAATCAATAAAAATTTTTATTCCCTGCTAACCAGCAATGATCTTCATGAAGCCGCATCAGTTCCCTGATTTGGATGTGAGAGTGGGCCAATCACAAGATCAAAGCCTAAACTGGAAAATATCAAAACATATAATTGAACTAAATTTCATTGATGAAAAGATTGGATTTTGAGAATGAGTGCCATTTCTTTCAAGAAAAACAACTTAGGTTCAAGCTTGGAAAGAAGAGAACATAGACCAAAAGTAGAGGACCCATATCAGTTATCAAATACCCCAAGTATAGCATTCTCAGCTACAAAATTAATTGCAAACGTAAATGTGTATAGGAGACAATAATCTAAGAAATTTCATGCTAGAGAACACTAACCGTGAGAGGCCACCCTTTTAATGTCAAATTGTTACTGCCCTGGTTAGCACCTGTCACAAGTAAGGCCAGCATTAGAAAGTTGAATTCACGAGAATGCTTTAATATAGAATTCACATTAGGTATGAAGTTGCATATGTGCAAGGTAAAAATATAAAGACAGTCAAGTCAAGCTAAAGCAAAGTGGGTC
Source organism: Nymphaea thermarum (assembly GCA_011799765.1). Lineage (NCBI taxonomy): Eukaryota > Viridiplantae > Streptophyta > Magnoliopsida > Nymphaeales > Nymphaeaceae > Nymphaea > Nymphaea thermarum. The sequence continues at coordinate 188,506 of JAANDH010000070.1, forward strand.
CAACGTGAGAGCTGGATCTATCGAATGATAACTGAAGAATTTGAAACATAACTGCTTCTGGGACTATAGTTAACATACTCTCATAACACTATGTAAAGAGAAAAGTTAAACTTAAAATAATTTACCGGAAACTCCAATCAATGAGCCATCAGGGCCTGCAGCTCTTGAGCTCAGTATGGCATTCATTTCACCCTTTATGTCCTATTTCACATTTTTGTTAGAAACAAAAGAAGAAGACCAAAAGAAGAAGACCAAGAAGAGACAATCGTTGACTATATTTTACACACCGGTGTGGGAACTGGGAGTTGCTGATTGCGTAGTTGGACTTGCTGAAGAGCAGCTGACATCCCACCAGCTGTCCCATGTAGTACTTGCCTGAAAATTATTAAAAGAAAGATTTGGTAACACGATTAAGTTCAACAACTCGGACTCACATTTATATTCAGAAAACCAAAAGAAATAGGGAAAAGAAAGATAAAAGCCAAAAAATAAATGGACAAAGAAAATAGGAAACTGGAAAGAGCAACGAAAGTAATATGATCAAATAATCTTCAGAGCTCCCAGCATGGAATTGTAAATACAGCTTTAATAGATTCATCCAAAATTCTAAATCAATGGCATTGGATACAAAAACAAGCACGAACATTAATAAGCTCCAACATGAGACCAATTTAAAATTAATGAGAAGGGCAAAAAACGAAATACATAAGTTATGAAAATATGATATGTCATACCCTGTGGGTTGTGGAGGTGTTCCAGTCGGCTTCAACATCGTAGCATGATTAGGATCGGATAACTGATTCACATTATCGCCGAACCTTTGCTGTAGAGAAAATAGATGACATTGATAAATGACAAGCAAGAGATTAACGCATGCACCAAAGAGTGCAAGGAAAATAAGGAAAAATTCAAACAAAACCTTCACGGATACATCATCAAGGGGATCTCTTTGCATCGGCAACTTTAACCGTTCTTCATACATTTTTGTCGCTAAAGCATTTGCACCTTGCGCTTGCTTCAGGAGAGGTTCAGCAGAAACAAGGCCATTTGGAGTACCATTTAGAATATGGGTACCTTCTCTTCTCTGTTGCTGTTGTTGTTGTTGTTGCTGCTGCTGCTGCTGTTGTTGTTGTTGTTGTTGCTGCTGCTGCTGCTGCTGTTGCTGCTGCTGCCTCTGCATTAGAAGCTGCATTTGCAGCTGCTGTTGCTGTTGTTGTTGCTGCTGTTGTTGTTGTTGCTGCTGCTGCTGCTGTTGCTGCTGGAGCTGAGGCTGTTGTTGCGGTTGTGCCTGCTGTTGCTGCTGCTGCTGCTCCCGCGCCTTTATCAACTGTGTCTGCCATCACCACCAAACTTTAGACGACCGACCGCAGAAGATGTCCTCTTTGTTTACGCACACAAAAGTGTTTCATCAACATGGTACACGAAAATGCTTTTGAAGATGGTATCCTCATTTCAGCACGTCTACATCTTTCATATGAACAGGATGAAGCAACTAGACGCTAAATACTGTTAACAATCATAACTGCACGTATAACTTATTACGACCACTTCTAGAATAATCAATTGTATTGTATCACATTATCAAATGCCACCGAACAGAAAATGAAGAAGACGAAGCATAAAGTGGCAGACTGTCGAAGAAGTTATTACCTCTATGTAGGAAGCAGCGACATCGGAATGTTTTTCGTTCGTTCGGGCAATGAAGATGTCCCAAAAGACCGACCACCATTCAAAAAGAAAACCTCCAGGTGCATCAATGGCTGAAATAGGAAAAGTCCCCAAATTTTACATCAAAGAAACTCTTAAAAAGAAGCTTTTTGTTTTTTTTTAACATGTATTCAATTGGGTACCCTGAATCTGCTTACCAACGGGGTCAGAGGAGACTTTGCCCTCGGCCAGAAAGGCCTTGGCTGATGCCTGCAAATTCCTTTTAACCAAATAGTCGTAGATATACACATCCAACCTATCCATCGACAAGAAACAGAAACAGCCAACGTCAGAAAAGCAGAAGAAATACCGAATAAACCTCAAAGGAGAGAAACCCTAAAGAAGGAAACAAAGAAAGAGAGATGCTCACATTTTATCTGCTTCCCAGTTAGTCTGAGACATGATAACAAATCAAATATAACCAGAGAGGTGGCGTGAGAGAGCCGCAGACAGACAGACAGACAGGAGAAGGAGGGCGAGGGAGAACAAAAGAATGATCCTCTCAGGGAAAGTACAAAAGAGGAGAGCTCGATTTTGCACATGGCAGCAAAGAGCTAGAAAACGAGCCTTCAGTGGCCTCTCTCTCTCTCTCTCTCTCTCACACCCTCTCCCTCAATTTGCGCCTCTCCTTTGGTTGGGCAATAAAGAATATGATGCTGATGATTGAGGAATTTAGGCTGGCCGATGGGGATGGGATTGGGAATTTGGGATTGGGGTTGGGCCTCACCCTCGCGCTCTCTCTCTCTGCAGAAGAAGACTTAGAAGAGAATATGAGAGAGCAGAAGGGCACCACACCAACCGAGAAGAGCACAAGGCACTACCCAAATTCTCCATTTCCTCCTCCTTCATCTTTTTCCTTTTTTGGTCCCAATTGGGTAGTGATCAGCACCATGGCATCCACAAAATCTACCGACTTTCCAAGTCAATGACCAAGAATCCCTTCTCTCGACTCTCAGTCAAGGACTCAAGAACAATGTCGTAAAGATCGGTCTGTGTATCCGTCCAGACCACCAACCCGATGATTCTGCAGCAACAGTTGGTGATTTACCAAAAGATTAAACATTTCAAATTCATCGTGCCCAAGGGGTTAAAGATTCAAGACTCTCTTAATATAGACATGTAAAGTTCACTTCTACCTAACACAACTTGAGGAAAGAAAAATTATGCCAGGTTCTACTGTTTGAGGAGTTATTGATCTGCCTGCAAGACATTCACTCTTGCCATTGAAGTCCATGCTTCCTGGTTTGTGGAAAGATTCGACTTATGGTAAAATTTACCATTGGAATGCATCGATGAAAATCACAATATATTGGAGGTTAGGTCGGAATTGATTTCGATATGAATAGAAAAATGCGCGGGGTCTAATTGCAACCTTAGCAATATGCCATGGCATATTTAGTTAGGAAGTTATTCGAATACTTACATGTGGCCATGCTTGATTGATTGATGGAGATTTTCTTTGTCGTGTTTGATTGACTTCGTAATCAAAGCAATGGGACGCATATGCAAACATTTGCTTTCATTGTTATGTAAGGTTCAGGCTTTAAGATTGAGCCTTTTTGAACTTCAAATATTTATGAGAATTCGGAATGCATATGATTTTTTTCCTGCTTTAGAGATTCCATGTAACTGTTCAAAGAATAAAACATTTTTCCGAAAAATTTTGCCCGAATTTTTTTTCCACAGGAATTGAGAAGTCACCGGACTCGGCCCGTCGGGCAAGTTGGTCAACCAGGGGGTGGAAAAAGAAAGACGCCCTTTTTTCTCAAAAGCTAGTCTTTTCTTTTCCAGAAAGCACAAAAAAAGAAAAGAAAAGGAAACAGCACCCCTTTTTCGATTAAATTACCACACTTACCACAAAAGGTTTAACTACGAGTCTACGACTTGTCCAAAGTTGGGTTGCAGTGGTTTGACCAGATTGCCCGGTAAGGGTGTTTTGGGAATTTTAATTACGAAAGTTTTATTATGGGTATTTATTAAAAAAAAAAAAAAAAAGTGGTCAGATGTATCTTTTCAGGAGTCCATGGGCCGAACCAGGGCTTGTTCAAGCAATATAAAAGAGACAAATTATTTTTGTTTGGAAATTTGAAGAATCAATTAAGATTCATTAGTCCATTCAGGGTTTGATGAGAAAGCAAACAATGGCTTTAATATTTTAACATCTAATTTCATATATGAGAAAAGTGCAATCAAACACAAGGGTGCACCGTTCTATAACTGACAACGACGTTCTATAACTAACAACGACGCAGCTGAGAACCTTGAAGGCAGAGGAATGGGGGGTCTTCGGGCCTCGCTTCGAGCGCTAAGATGATCCTCTCACTCACCCGAAATCAAACACAATCTTAAATAAAAAGTTTCCTTTACTAATAAAAATGATAATATACTTAAAAAAAAATGCCACACTCAAGATAGAAACATTACTTAAAAACTTAGCTCGGATATCCTCTAAAACAAATTAAGACTTGCCTTGACTACCAACCATTGATTTAGAGTGAGAGCTATACTTAAATTAAAGTCTTGTTTGTCGGCATAGAGGCATTAATTGAAAATTAGGTAGCAGATCTCAAAACAGACCCACCAAAACAATAAAACAAAGAGTTGCTTATGATTGAGAGACACACTTGATTACAAATATGAACGAGAGATATAATCAGCAGTATGGAGCCAGAAACTTTAAGTTGAGAGGCAGTAATTGAAAAAATTATAGGTTTTTCGGGGTTGTTTGACAACAGAAGCACTTTGTCTGTGTTCATGAATCTATTTCAAAAATTTGAACAGGTTAACTATGAATCTGACCTTAAAAAAAAAAATTCATAAAACAATACTCTTACACAAAGTTTACTTTTAATGGCGATTTGGTTCATTTCAATAGACGCTTTCATGTTTAAGAACTTTTTATATATAAATAATTTTGTAAATGTGATCTCTCCGTTTAAAATCACATAAACCAATAATGTACTTTATAAAATCTGTACAAAGACATACAGAACGAGTTTCATAATCCAAAAAAAAAAAGGAAAACCATGCTGTTGAACATTAGCAAAGTGGTAAAACCTTATATTTTTCCTAAATTCATAGCAAGATATAAAAAGATGAGGTAAACATTATTAAAAATAAAACGTTTTTGATCTATTACCACCTTGTGTTCTAACTTGTTCTGGGTCCAGTGACCAAGGTTCGAGCCTCGAGAGAAAGCCAGGTTGCTCGAGGTGAGCTCGGTCGGCCAGAAGGGTAGTAATGACTTTTGGGATATATAAAGTCACGTGGATCCAATTTAGGGTTTTACCTAGGGTCTGGCCCACACGGTCTATCCCAATTTGATCTTGACAGGGCAACGGCAAAAAACCAACGTGACGGCGATGAGGTTTGCTTTTGCTGTTCCAGTGGTGCTGGACAACCGAGACAAGGCGCTTTCCGTTTTGTGGATCGTCTTGATTTGCGGGACACTTTGTTCTCCCAGTGTTTGGGACGCCAAATGTATTAAAAGAACCGGATATGATGGAATTAGGTAAGCCCCATTAAGGTGAAACATATTCCTTTGAGGATTTGACATTTTTACCCTTAGACTCTTTTTTATCCCAAAGCCAATTGGATGCAAGTTCAAATCTGGCTACGGTCGGGTCGTCAGTTTGATTCTCATATGCACTATTTCTTTGTGTTGCAAACGATCGATGCGTCATAGTTAAGTTGACAGTTGTATTGTTCTAGACCCAGCAGCCCTTAACCCTAAAAGCAAGAGAAAAAGAGACTTCACCTTCTTTGGTTTCCAAACATGTAAAGGTTACAATCCATGTTGTTGTCCTCTATAATTTTATTTTTTTAATTGTTAAGGTGGCCACAGTGGGCTGACTGGACATTCAATGAATAAGATTCAGATTAAATATTTGAACTAACTGCTTCGAATCTAGAAAAAAAATAACATTAAAAAAATCAAACTTTTTTTTATGCTAGAAATGTCATCTGATCCAGATTCAGATCAAAATTCAATTTCAAATGAATATAATACGTACAATAACATTGTTACATTTTGGAAATCAGTCCTTAACATATCATAATGTGGGTTGGATTCAATTGTGTATTAACGGTTAAATTTTGTGATACAAAAAAAGTTAAAAATGTAGAGATCCTGACCTCATTAATATCACGAATTCAATAATAAAATGCAGGCATATATAGCATATAATACCTTTTTCCATTTGCATTCAAATTAGAATTTGAACTTAAATATGTGAATGTTCATGTGTAATGGGTACATCGACTCAAGTTTGATTCAATTTGAAACCTTTACGTGGAACTAACATTGCGGGAATGTAGGCACATTATGAAAAATCTTGATTTCGTAGGCATTTTCAATTAAAACAAGAGTATTTATAAATCACTTGAGAGTATTCCACCTCAATGGAATCCAACTTAAACATACCTTGTTTTGTACAGAAAAGAGGCCGTGAATTAGGACATTTGGTAATGTTCAGGCAAGATTTATAATCCGAATTCGAACCTCACTACAATATGTTAAAACCACCTTTCGAAACGTATATTATTGGTAAAAAAAATCTGACATCGATTTAAAATTATATCCAATATTTATTTAAATCCAAATCCAACACTGATCAATTGTCATTTCCTACTCGGAATCAATGATCTGATTGCTTAAGTAAATGGTTAAAATTTTTCATATCTGTTTTTTTTTTTTTTTGAAGGATCAGCACAGCCAGATATCCAATCTAAAATCAGATTTTTTTAAATTTCCATGAAGTTTGATCTTTGAAGTAAGCTTCCAGAAACGAAAAATGTCCCGTACAAACTATTGTCTCTTCTTTGCGAATAATGTCCTTAATGAAAGTTTCATATATTGTTAAAATATGTAGGTTTCTTTTCATGAAAGCCATTAATGGGAAGGTACGCACACTCACAGCTGTTGAATAAGGGTGGCGGTGCACATTAAATGACCTCTTTTCCACAAACTGCTCTTTCAACCAGAGAGGTTACCCCTAAGGCGTGCACACATGTAGCTACCAATGGCTATTCCCTGCTAAGACTTAAGCAGCAGGCTGTGAAAAGTCTCTTTCATCGAGCAAGAAAAGGGATCCTCCAAGGTATCAAAGAGACCAATCACCAGTACCCATCTCAGTTACCTGTTTCTTTTCATGTAAAATTGGAAAAAAATTGATACAAGAAGAAGGAAATCGAGATCAATGAGAAGAAGCGGTCGCCTGGTTCATTCCAAGCGTGGATTATGTAGTGCAGTCCACATCTCTGCACCTACATCCCCTTCCCCAGAACGGGATTCACAGGCAAGTTTCACGATTCAGACTCTGAACGCGGTGCGGACCCTCTGCTGCAGAGTGCAGAGGCGCCCTCATCGATCCTATCTCGTGCAAGGCCAGTCGATCGATCCCTGGCCAGGAGCTAGGCATCTTCCCCAAGAAAATTCTCTCTCATCTGGGTCGTCTTCTTACCTCCCTCTCTATCTGTCCCTTTCTTCTGCTCTGAGTGTGGACGTCACCAACTCAAGAACACAGTCCCAAAACGTTTGCAGGATGGATGGCATCTTGGCCGGCGTCCCTTTCGACTCCCCATCGTACTATTTTGAACGTATGCCTTTCACTTCCGGCGCTGACGCGCCCTTGCGTGCATGCATGCAAGGCCTCTGCCACTGACGCGTGCAGATGCGTCAATCGCCTGCAACCAGTTTAGGACTGACTGTGACCAGTCGACGAACTTTTCACGCCAGTGAACCCCACTGCTTCTCTCATGGCCGGAAGCGGCCAAGCTGCGACTACCTGGATAGAGAAAGACAAGCTAGCTAGGGTCTGGAATGCAGTATGGATGATGCAGGATCTTTCGTCCGTGGCCTTTTTTATTAAAATTAGTAACTCTCGATGGAAGCCATGGGAGCTCTTGGGTGCCAAAAAGAATATGAAACTTTGAGCTTTCGATTTTGAACGGGGGTCATGGAGGGGCGTGCCTGTCAGCTAAAGAAAATTTGGACCTAAGGATGCATGAATGGCGACACGACATCTGAAGTCGAGATGCATCTATGCTTTTCCGCAGATGTGAAATCTTTATTTGAGAAGTGGGGAAGATACAGAAGAAAAGAATTTACTGCACGTACTATAGATAAATCAGGTTTCGTAGTATTTTTCACTCTTCCTTTCTTGAGTTTGACCACTCGGCACACTTTTAACGCTCCATTGAACTAGGTTATTGACGCTGCTGGTGCATGAAAATTATAGTTAGTGATGAAAAACAACTTTTTTTGTAAAGAAAAAAAGAAAAACTGTTATTGTTCCTATCTCTATTGTCAGAAGATTGAACAGGTGAAAAGTGAGCAGCAGATGAGAGACTTTCAGATATTTTCTCTTGGTCTTTCAACTGGGCAGCAATAGGCTGTGGAGTTCCGTAAGTGAGATGCTTTCAGTTCTGGTGGTAATAGAAGTTTTGAAAGATTCATATTCAAATGGCAAACCTCTAAGAATATGCATTACCATATCATCGTTGTCAACCGGCATAATTGCCACTGCAAGCTGATAAACAATCATGCGTGCTTTCTGAAAATAATCATCTACAGACAAATTTTCTTTTCTAAGATTCTGAAGTTGCTGTTTAAGTTGAAGAACCTCAGAACGAGATCCAGATGTATGGTGCACAATTCGTCTTCGAATTTAAGGTGGCCGATCGTAGATGTTGGTCAATAGCTTTCCAAGTGGTAATATGACAACTACGGAGAACAAGGAATTTGTTGAGGCATCTCCAATGAGAGGGATAAAACAATGTGGAAAACATGCATTGACAGCTTCAAAAGTATCAGGTAGAGGTCAAATGAATGTCTGCTGATGAATATTTCAGTGAACATATGCGTGATCTGTGACATGAATGAGCAAATGGAAACCGACCCCAATGTGACCCAGCTAGTTCCCATGAGAAGAGGAAAGGGAAGGATGGTAATCTCTGTCGGGTGTGATCCCGGGAAGGAAGATTTGTAATGGAAATTTGTAAGGAGATGAACAAGAACAGACTCGACTGAGATGATGCTGTTGAACAGTTGGCTGCAGGGGAACCCCGATATAGAGAAAGAGAAAATCGTTTTATCACATAACAAAGGCTTAGGGGATTCCAGGTAGATGTATAGTGACAGAAAGATGGCAAGAAATAAAGAAGAATTTTCGGAAGCTGTCCATTTGAAAGTTCCTCCAACCTGCACGGCAGGTTTGATTTTCATAGATATGGCAACCTTGATCGAAGGGATGACGGGGGCCGATTCGGCTGCTGTTTGTTTGGTTTTTGCAGTAGCTTTACAATTTATTGTCTTCATCTTGTTTGTATGCTACTGGCAAAATTGATGTGCATCCGATTTTGTTTGTTTTTTTGCTGTAAATATTATCTTTGATGGATAAAAGTCAGGAGCCTACCTCTCAGCATACTCCTTTATTGGGAGTAAATGATTTAATCTCCTATGACAAAATAGAAGCTAGACATGACTTCTTATCATGATCAAATGGTTTTAAAGTATATAATTAACTAACGTTATAAATCAAGCATGCATGTGCTTAAACCGCATCTCATTAATTTTCAAAAACTGAGCTAAAAGCAAAATCAACTTCTAAGCAGTGCACGATCGACTTAACATGCATTGAACTGTTCGCGGACCTTCCAGTCCCCTCCAGAAGTAGTGTTACATATCTCCTGACAACAATCTTCAAAAATTGAAAAAGAAAAGTAAAATCATAATGAAAAGGAAAACGCAGTTGCACTCAAAAAAGAGAGAGACAGATGGCAAACTGTTGCAGCTCGGATTTATGATTAGTCAGTGGCGTTTGCATGGTTTGTAGTTGGATGTAAGACAGCCACAGCCAGTGTATTTTTTTCAGTCGATAATATCAACCGCTCAAGATTTGCACCTCATAATTATTCCAAGCAAAAAAGGAATTAACGAAGGCAAGGCGTGCAGGCCGACGTAGTCTTCGATCCACCATATGCTGGCTCTCCATCGTTTATTATATATATTAACTATTAAGCGAGTAACGTTGATGCTGTCATCGCCATTGGAGATAGACACGAACTCCAACAGCAGAAGAAACGAGAAACATTTTTGCATTCTCTTCGTGAGTTCGACTTGCCATGCACTCTCCTCCTCTCTCTTGGCAGATTCTCTGGACACATAATCCAAGGAATGACGCCCACTCACTCGTCACCTTCTCCTCCTTCTCTCTTCCTAGAAGACCGTGCTCTCTCTACCTATGATCTACCGACAGGCAACGCCGTACTGGGTCCCGGGTACAAGGGGCATTAAGGAGGCGGTGCGAATCATATATAAGTTAACTTGCGAGATTTACTTTTAGATTTTGGCGACCGGTCAGGACCCATCAAAGTTCGATGCATCCGCACAAAAAAGAGTCATCGTGGGGTGCCGTGTGAAGTTCCTCCGCCATTAATAACGATTACCCACCTGCGTATTAATGTCACTAGACAGAGTCTAGGAAGCGATAATCAATTCGATTCTTAAGTTTAGATGAGATTTTTAGATCCTACATGACTATAATCTTAGATGATCACCTAAAGGATCATCCAATCTTAATTCCACTTAAGAAGAACGTTGTATTCTTAAAGCAGCACAGGTTCCGAGAACATGCAGTACAAAAAACATCATATTCTTACATTCTCAGGAAACATGGTATTATATATGTTCAACATATGATTGTTAAATTTAAAAACAACTTTCATAGTCACATACTATGTTCTCTGAGACAAAAGGAACGCCCTCTTGAGTACAGGTGCTTTAAGATACAACTTTAAAACACATTGCAAAGCAAAGCAATCTGATTAATCCTCTTTGACTTAATGTTAGATCCCAAGCACTTGTCAAAGTGGTCTACTAATAATATGACAAACACCAAGATATGTTATGCTAAAGATTAAGGACGTGTACTGTCCACTTAATTTGTAAGTGAAGGGGTTGGAATGTTAAATCTACTCACCATATCAGTAGTTTTTTCGTGATCAGACTCAAATAAGAGTACATAAGTATCATGCTTGCCAACAGATGTCTCCCCCTCCTCTATGAAAAAAAACTTCACCTAATTGTTAATTATCTGTCAGCTAAAAGCCCACATGTATAGATTCCTTTTTTAAGACCAATAAAGATATGCGGAATTTATTGTACATGTGGAAAGTCTATTTAGATTTGTCTATCTTAATTGCGCAGATTTCATAATGGGAGAGTAATTGAATTATTCATTAATAAAGAAGATAGTGTTCTCCCAAAGTGAACAGATATGGATGAGTTTGTGGGCTCCGTGCAGAATTGACAAGTGGCAAGCCATTTACTGAATGGCAGGGCGAGTTTGCTAGTATTACTACATCTTAGAGGTGGTGTAATACCAAATGCTATAAGTACTCAAACCTTTATCGAGTCTGTAATTAGTTTTAATTTTCAGCATGCAAAGAAAAGAAGTAACTGAACATGGTCATATAACATGTAAATGCAATGTTTTACAATTAGATGCTAACTGTGCATGATCAGATACTGTGCGAGACCATGATAATCGGACAAGCATTTTGTCAATAGTCATAGGTTTTAAAGCTAAACACAATTTCTTATAAGTTCGAACCGAGAAATCCATGCTTTTATCCTGTATCTAGATCCATATATTTGAGTGCATTGATAGATAATTTAATCTTCGTCAATGTCAGTTAAAGTGTTTGTGACTCGATTTCTTTGTATCATATTTTCTAAATTCAGTACTGCAGCGGTCTCTGCCATGTATAATGCTCAGCAGCATTCATGGATCGGCTGATTAAAAAACTCTTTTTTTTGGTTAAACAAATTATAATGGTAGTAATTCATGATGCACAGAAGAGAATATTATAGAATCTGCCAAATTGCCTTCTGAGGGATGTCCTGGATCCCTACCATCAACATGTTTACAAGAAGCTTTCACCGCTATGTGCATTGATTATACCACTCATGAGCGGTAGTACTTGCATTGAGCGTCATCTTTATGAAAACAGACTTGCAGAAGGATCTCGTCTCCCTTGCGCACGTCATGCTATGGATAGACATGTTGCAGATATATTATGTTGCATATTGTTTCACGTCCTTCATTCATTATCGATCAGATATTCAGATTTCCTCTTGATTTTTTAGACCTAGCGAGATAAATGAAATATGGTTGGCTTAAAAATCCCGATTAAGTCAAGGGTCTAAAATTCAGACCCTGATGTGTTCATCGATTGCCATAAGAGTCGACAGATAAGAGTGAAGAGAACTTCTTTTGATGGGCAAGAGACAAGTAAAAAGAAAGAGGAGGAGGATACTCTGAAGTGGATGAAGCCCCCCAGGAAGCATGACACTTGTCAATTAGAATGTTTGCATTCACGGATTGCAATTCAGAGAAGTAAACCAGACTGTCACCAACCTGCAAGTCCAACTAACTATTTACACTGCACACCTCAGTGAGATCAATTAGAATGTTTGTATTCACGGATCGCAATTCAGATAAGTAAACCAGACTGCCACCAACCTGCTAGTCCAACTAATTACACTACACACCACAGTGAGATGCTACTATAGCCAAATGACACAGTATGAACGAGTAACAGGAGATGCTAATAGCCAAATGAGACAAAGTATTCTAGATTTGCCCGTTTACAGTCTTTACTACAACAGAGCAGCAGATGAGATAGTCTCATTTTCTTGTCCATCAGTACAGATCAATTAACATTGTTTGTAAAAAACCTATGTGCGTCGGCCTTAAGCAAAAGAGTAAGTTAAAAATTAAATTAATATTTGCTGCATACTAACAATGCACATCTACCCGTATTTGCCTTGGAACACGAAGGCACTGTTGGAATTGAACACTCCAAAGCATGCGTGTCACTGATTGTGCACAGCACAAGAAATAGCCAAGAGTGGTCAATTTTCTCGCTTCCTTCGCTTACCTACTGAGTCTTATCCTCTTTGTATTTGGACCCGTTAACTGCTAGGTGGAAGTGGGAGTCATTAATGGGACGAAACGATGAGCGCTTCTTCCTTCTCTCTACCAGTCGACGTTTAAGTTTGAACATGATAACGTGGAGAAAAGTTACGTTGAAGCAAGAAAGCAACAAGAAGGGCAGAGGAAAGAATCCAAGGGAATTTCTGCAGCTCCTCCCCAAGAGACCCAGAATAACGCCAGATTCTGATTCTGCCAGTGGTGGGTGAAATTAATAGCAATCAATGCCTCTTTTTCCCGTCCCTGAGCTTGACCAGTGCATGGCGTCTCGTGCCGAGAGCTCTTCCTGCCACCACCTTTTGATGCGCAAAAGAAAAAGCAGCGGCAGCAGCAGTCAGCCGTCCAAAGATGGGATGTTACTATGCCACCAAACCCCCTCCACAGTATCTTCTCAATCCAGCATAACAAGTGTATACATGTATATTAAAAGCCCGGACCTTTTCTGAGAGAAAGTAAAGAAATACAGGGAACGCTCACAAGAAAGAGGAACGGATTACAGGAACAAGGCAAAAGATCCCATGCAAAATTGACTATTATCTACAGTAAGCACAAGATCTTCACATTAGCGGCGAAGCTTTTCTTGTCGGAAACGCTCCAAAAGGAGCTTTAGAAAAGGAAAACAACACACAGTATCTGTTTGTGACAGAGAGAGGGGAGAAGGGAAGGGATTGACTTAATTTCTACTGTGTGGTGGTGGTGATCCTTTGGAGACAATGAAGCGGGTGGGCTCGGTTGCAGGAGTCCTCCATTGAAGGGCTATGTCGCGTGCAATGCTTGAGGCATCCGCACACGCACCCAAAATCCCACGCCGTGTGAATCCCACGCTGTAGAGGCCATGCTCTCCCTTCCAACCATTGGGGAATGGCATTTTTGGCATCCCATCTTCTGAGAAATGATCTGTGCCCTGCAGAAAGCATTGAAATAATTAATAAAGTCACACAAAGGTAAGAGTCAGAATGAACAATGGAAACGGTACGTTTTTTTGGATTATATGGTACAGAATATGTATTTCTTTAGGCAGCAGAATGGAGGAACTATTTATTTATCATTATTTTGTAAAGGGCAGCAGGTAAACAAGTAAACAACGCATTTATGGAATAAAATATAAGAAACGAAAGCAAACATAACAAGAAACGGTTCAAGTTTCTGCATCATATATTTGAGATACAAAAAAACCAACCTTCTGCAGACCGATAGTAAAAAAAAAAGGAAAAAGAAATAGGGAGCATTCCCATGTAAGGACATAAAACGTTAAACGTAAGACACCTCAGGCTCTCTCTCTCTCTCTATCACTGCAATTGCCTTTTCCCTTCAATAAAGACAAAAAAGACATAGCCGATGCAACAAACAGAAAAACCCATCTCTTTGGATTTTCCTCAACAAACGGGCAGCCCAAATCTTCTCTTTTCCAAAGCAGTCAGGGTTTAGAAGGACCAATATTTAAAGAAAAAGGAAAAAAAAGAAAAAAGGATACCGTATCAGAGTACCAAGTTTATGATTATTATCCCTTTGGGGAACGCTGGCAAAAGTTAATATCAAAGAAAAGAGGTAACATGCTGGTTGTTGTGAGACAGAGAAGCGATTGGAATTTCACAATACACGCAGAAGCTTACCTTGAGCCAGGAGGGTACGTTGCTCTTGTACCCTGTAGCCAAGACTACTGAATCAAACTCCTCCTCCTGCCCCTCCACAAATTTAGCCCCATGGCACGTGACCTCCTTCACTCCAGGCATCACCTGTAAGCATCAAAAGGACACAGACGAAGAAAACATCAGCACTTCACGTGGCTCCAAGTTGCTAAACTCTGAACACTCCCAAGAACCCACAAGAAAGTCTTGGAGAAAGTGGAAAAGCAAAGAAGCCCATAAACCACTGACCTTAATTTTCCCTTCTCTGATCTTAGCAAGTGCACCAACATCCAAAACTGGGGTTTTCCCGGCGACATTCTTGAGCTCAAGCGGACCAATCTTGGGTCTGGGAATCCCATGCTTTTTGGTGCTCCCAAATGTAGCAAGAGCGCATAACAGCAGGAACTTATCAACAACTCTCAGCGGCAGCCATTTGAGAAGCGCCATTGATATACCAAACGTTGAGAAGCCCACTATTTCTCGTGGCAAAACATGCACCTATATGCAATCACCCAAAAACGTCAGAAAGAAGAAAACGATAACACTTCCCCACGTCAACTAAAACCCTCAAACTTTCAGTACTTTCTAATGAAGAGAACCCGCCCACCAAAAAAACTCTCCTGCCATCAGTAAAACGTATTAAAAACTCCCGTGAACGTGTTCGAGGTTCCATCCTCAAAACACAAACATCATTCTACAAAATCAATCAAGAAGGCGGAGGAGGGCACGTACAGAATTCCTGACGACCATATAAGGGACAGCGCCTTGGTTGCAGAGGTCCAAGCTGACCTCCATGCCGGAATTGCCGCAGCCCACGACGAGGACCCTCTGCCCACGAAAGTCCTCGCCCGACTTGTACTCGCTAGTATGAAGAACGGGGCCGGCGAACTGCTCCAGCCCGGGGATGTCAGGGAGCACGGGCTCGGCGTTCTCGCCGGAGGCGACGATAAGCCAGCGGGAGATGTACTCGACGGTGCTTTTGGAGTCAGGGGAGGAGAGGTCAAGGGTTCGGAGGCGCCAGAGGCTGCAGAGGGGGTCGAAGCGGGCGGACTGGACGGACTGGTTGAACCTGGGGCGGATGTTGAAGCGGGAGGCGTAGGAGTTGACGTAGGAGAGGAACTGGTGCTTGGAAGGGTAGTCGGGGAAGTGAGGTGGGAAGGGGAGGAAGGGGAGCTGACAGAACTGCTTGGGCAGGTGCAGCTTCAGCCGGTCGTAGGTCCGGTAGTGCCACAGCGACGCGATGCGGTCGGAGCGGTCGAGCACCACGCACGGCACCCCCAGCTGCCCCAGCGACGCCGCCGTCGCCAGCCCCGACGGACCCGCCCCCACTATGATGGGCCCGTTCACCCACACGCACCTCAGCAGCTCCGCCTCTTTCGACTCCATTTTCCACCACCACCACCGATACGTCAACGCTTCTTCGGCTTTACTTCGAGGGAGGAAACAGGAAGACCAGACGGAAGCAAGGTCGACAGACTGAGAGAAAGAGGGGCAGTGTTGGCAATGGTGGATGGAGGGGAGAGAGAGGAAGATGGTGGTCTTAAATAGGAGGGAGGGACTGGTTGCGTGCTTGCATGAGTGCATGCATGCGCGCGTGAGGATGGGTGTGGAACAGTGGAGGAGAAGGAGGAGGCGTGATAGTGAAGGGAACGATAGGTTTCTCGGTCGAGGTCCGATCATGGCAGTAGAGAAAGGATTTTGGTGTCATTGGGGAGGAACAGGTGCTCAAAACCGCCCTTGTGTTTTCTTGCAACGACTTTGATATCCCTTTCTCTTTTTCATTTCCTCGAAAATCTCACAGTCTCACTGTATATCTGATGAGATTATAAAATGTTGCTCGAATATAAAACTTAATATGCTTTCGAATGATATAGAAACAACAAGACACGTGCTTTGGATGTTAGTATCAAGGCAAAAGAACGATAGTTTTACAAACAAGTGATTTTCGGTAAATATCTCCATTTTCAAGTTATCGCTGCTTTAAAATCCCACCATAAAGTCGTGTCATTTGATCTATTGTGACGATATCTTTTAGCGATGGTACGTTGGGAGCAACTCCAAGCTCATTTAGATAATGTATCATTCTCTTGGAGAAGACCATTAAGGTAACAACATGGGGGCATAGCATTTGCTTGTTATTTGTTAAGGTAATAACATTGGGGCATAACATTATTTAGTCAAGTAAGCACGCATGTAAAAGGCCTTTGATTTTGGTGGGTGTTATTTTGCTGGAATGTAAAAGATGAGATCGTGATACTTTAAGTTAAAGGGTACACTATATTATACACAACAACTAGAACTCAAAAGTGGAAATGAAAGGAGTTTCAAACTTTTTTTCAATGACTAAGTTGTTAATCTTTGCACACCCTAAAAAGATAATATGATTGTACCTTTTAAAACTAATTAGGATTCAAATTGGCTTCTGACCCAATAAACAATGTAAGGGAGAGGACCAACCACAACTCCGTGAAGCGTGGGTCAAGGTCCAAGAGAGATTTGCGTTATCTTGCAAGATCCAAAGCAGGATCTTTTTTTTCAGACGGTTCTCTCTGACATTCCCCAAATCCAAAATATATGAAAGTGGACAGAGCGTAGAAATCTTATTACTTTTGGTGCACCAAGTACCTGATCAGAAAAGCTTGGGTAAGCCCGTGATACGGGCAGCGGGAGTGTCATGAACAGGGTGAGAATTGCACTATAAGTCCCAAGGACAATTGGTTTGGTAGCTGACGCAGGATGGATCATGTCCAAACTCCCCGCTCAACCATAATATTATATAGCCGTGGGAACTAGACTGAAGAACCCACTCAACTAGAGCCAGTCAAGAGGCCAACCAGCTCATGCACCCAGTTCAGATCAGTTTATACAGCTTCTTTTTTGATGCGATCTGGGTTTAGATAGACATTTACTAACTTGCAGCAAACAATGCACATTCGATTGTTAAACGCATGATCTTTCTTAAAGTTGAAAAGTCGAAGACCCTATCTAGCTGGATGAGCAGAATGTCATGTCCTGTTCAAGGATTAGTTGAATCAGCTGAAGAAAAAGCAGTTATGAGCAGCTTGTTGGGCACAATAGAGTTGAACAAATTGAAGTCGCCAGATTCAAGTGATTCGAGCATGTGGTACATCTCGGTTTTAGTTTCAGATGTTCCATTAAAGACAGGCATCGTCATCTTTTCTTTTTCTTAATAACGAAAAAGATCTATAGTTCTGTATTGTGGTGCTTTCCAACTCAGTAGGTGCATGTTCGCAATGCCATGTCCTGTTTCAGTGCATACTTTCGTTATGGTGCATGGAATGCAACAATATTTTAATGATAAAGCCCCACTGTTCTCAACTTTAAAGAACAACATGAAATTTTTGCGTGGCCCAGCTTGGGGTTGCTCACATGCACATGCACTCACTGATCAATCTGCTAGCCAAGCTTAAACCAGACATGTTCAGTTTGTTTAGCTTGTTTTAAACATTCCAAATGAACTAAACCCCATTTTAGGACATGTCATAACCATCTTGAGAACTCTATAGCCCAGTGTGTCCCAGGAGAAGTTGGGGTACTTTAAGGTTGAGGTCTGAGGGGATCTGAAATCAGCGATAGCTTAAATCTACAGTTTTAACAAACTGTGGGCTTCAGCTTCATCCCCAAGCACAGATTTCGGATCCATGCTACAAATTTTAGTATATTTGCGGATTGGGTAGGGTGTGGAGGTTGTCTGAGATCAGTATGGATCTCAGGTCCATGGTAATCAAATGTGGCCTGCTGGAGCAAACTGCTAGTAAATTCAGGCTTGCCCTACAAACCTCCTAAGGCCAGGTGTGTACTCTTTAATTAGGTCAAGTACAAGCTGATTTGGAAGCTGTTCAAGCTTTTCAATCTAATGTTTCTGTCCTTAAGATCTCAAAGGGATGGAACATGCACAGTGGAAGGAGCTATCACAACAGAATTTTACATTGTTGGAGAGGTGACTAGTGGTAGAGCAGGTTAAACCAATATGTACTAGATTCTCATATAGATATACTAGTTTCTATTTTTTAGATAAGCCTTAGCACTTTGGTTTTCAAATTTGGTCATTGGGAATCTAAAACAAACAGATCCTCAAAATGTACAGAAGCACCGCATTAGGGTCTAGATTAGTGTTGGACCCAGCAGCTGTTCATTAGCATTCTCCTTACGTTAGCAGGGACAGATCTAGTCATCTGTCAAATTATATTCTTCTTCTATACTTGACATACTCAAGCCTCGATTGGTCTCTTAGGATATATACCAGGCAACTGGTAGGAATCATGAAAAACAACTTTGATAATGCTCATAAAGATAACCATCTACCATCAAAATGCACCGAAGAGATTTTAGTTATTTTTTGGAAATATGAATGGTCGACGGATATATTCCTGCAAATCCATCAACTCAAACAGGTAATTTAACTAGTTGATTCCAATAAGATTAATAATTTGGGAAGGGGGACATTTTTTGTGGTATCTATGTTGTTGTGAGTAAGCATCAGTATCCTCCACCATGGGCAACCAGGAAGTGGCCACGCAAGTCCTTGTCCTACACTTTTGCTTCCAAAGCGGTGGCAAGCTCCAACCTCCAATTTGGAACTCACCCCGCAGATGCTGCCATTCAATATTATAACTCAAAGTTACAAAGTGCAATAAATGGAGAGAGCAAGGGCATTCAAGTCCTATGGCTTGTCAACATCAATAGGATTGGTGAAAGCAACCCATTTGTGAGGCATACTGTGGTTTGTGGTCTACATGAAATGTGTGGCTAGCTGTTCAATTATTTCTTCTAATCACCAATATAAGAATTTCTTCATAATGCTCTAATGATGTAGCTTTGCTGGGATTGGGTTTATTAGCATCACTTTCATTGCATGGCGTTGTCCAATTGTTGGAGAAATACAAAACCCGTGCAGCTGAAGTGCACATGCTAAAGCAGGCATTTAGAGCAATAAACATGGAAACAGTTCACGGCATTAATGAAGCAAGACTAACCAGATAGAAAGAAAAAAGGCAAAGAACAATCTGCATGAAGCACTAATTAATATACAAATTAATATTCTAACCACGACTGGGACAAAGTTTCAGTGGTGGGACATGAAGGTTGAGAAAGATTCTGGAAGATCTGATTAATGTGTATGGATACTGTTCACCTTCAGCCTGAGCTACGTGTAACGAGCATCTCCATAGTTCATAAAAGGTTGAGTTCATCCAGACTTCTAGTGCCACATATATGTCATTGTGAACAAGTTTTTTGAACAAAATAGTGGGAATAAGCGTAAAAAATAACAATGAACATTAACGTAATACAAGCAAGGTTTTACTGGATATATATGAGGAAAATTTCATTGTTTGTGTGTATGTGCATGTGTAGCAGACACATACTCACACACACTCACACAGAAAGAGAGAGAGAGAGAGAGAGAGAGAGAGAGAGAGAGAGAGAGAGAGAGAGCTAGCTAGCTAATCACATTGAAGTGCATTTTCTGTATCAAGAAAGATCAGTTTCATATACAGTTGCAGAAAAGCAACAAGGTATTTTCCATTTCTAGAGTATTCCCATAAAGATCTGGAAGCATGAACAGAACACATGGTTTCAATTCTATGGTCATGAGTCATGACAGAAAATGAGCCTGAATGATGTTGACACTGAATGGTATCACGATGTTTTCGTCATGATGGTGTTTCTGGCCATTTGATTTTCAGATATGCTGTAAATTATTACATGAATGATTTGCATGCCATCCATGCGGCTACCTTTTAATGCATTAAAACCAAATGAATTGTGTTTTTTTAAGGTCTGAATAAAAGGACAATCAGAAGGATTTAGGGCAATTGTTGTCCCTTGGGGACAAGGGCCTACAGATGATCCTGGACTCTGTGCAGCACCCACTTGGGACTGCACCCATATCTTGTGTGCAGGATGTGTGTTTTGGGGACCCACCACCATAAAAGCAAAGAATCTTTGCTACGGACGATGGGATGGCTTCATTTTCCTTATGTCAATGTTTGGAGGCTGCAGCTGGACTATTGAATCGACTGGGTGAGGACTAGGCCATCAAGATGGGCTTTGGTCTGAAGCAGTGGTGTGTCTGCAACTCTGTCTGAGCTCTCTGAAGTGCCGGGCTGGCTCACCAAGATCTCCTGTGTTTTGTCTCCCACGTGCAAATCAGACTCCATTGTTTAGATATGGTCGGACCTGGGTCACGCTCCAGGTGGACCATTATCCTCAGTCAGCCATACGTATCTCTTTTGAAAGTTGAAACCCCGTTCAGTTTCAAACTTCAGAACATATGTAAATGTGGAAACTGGACCTTGCCAATATCTAATCCAGGTTTTTCACCTTCTTAAAGATGACATAATTGCGTCTTGAGGGAGATGGCCATGATGAGACGACTGTGGCTGTTCATGTTATAAGAGACATACATGCATATTCAAGTGTTTGTCTAATTGCAGTTAACAAGTTCAGAATCTAAACTCATAATGCCCTTCAAACAATAGGTTGTGCAAATCCTCTAATTTATGCTTAACTAACCACAACAGGTTAAATACTGAGGGAATGGGATTGACGTGCTAATTTGAACTTGCATGCCCTTAGAGGAACTACTGTAGATACAGAAATCCTCCATGACCAGGGCTCAGTGCTGATGCCAACATAGTTCTTTCTTTAGTGCAAGCGTGCAAGGTTGAACTGTTATGGGGTTGTGGGTCACTAGCTCGGTCGCTGAGTGCAGAATGAAGGCCAATCATATATGTTTTTAGAGCCCACTCACTTGTGGTATGATCACAGTAGAGTTGTTGCAATCCTTGGAAGATGGGCCCCTAGCCAGTGAGAGATGAACAAGACGAAAGGTTGCTGAACAGTCTTAGGACCAACTATCAAGAGGAGAATGATGCAGTTTCCCACACTTCCTTGCCGACTACTCACTTGTATGGATAATTAATTGGATGTTTTTCATATGAATAGTACAACAAGAGATAGGGAGGAGCTTGAACAAGGGTTCGAGGCCGATGGGCTTCTGAGCATAGTTTATCTGCGATGCTATTCTTTTCTGTTGAATGAGAGGACATGCCAAACTTTGATGAATATGAATGGGAAGTTTCTCAGTTTAGTTATGTCTTTGTACCAATTATGTCTATTCCTCTCTAATAGATATAATGCGTAAGGGCTTTTGCTAGGACATGAAACTGTTTACTTGCCCTTGTCAACAGAGTTGGTCCGAGAATAGTTTATCTAATGCATATGGTGGAGTAGAGTAGGTCTTCCTGACAAAATTCTCTCCATTGGGTTCTGGCCATGCCGAGTGCAATGCACCATCAAGCGTGTAATTCTTCTATGTACTTCAATATTCCCATCAGTGGAGTCGAGGAAGAAAATTTCCAGATCAGGGTAAGGAAACATAATTTCTTCCTAACACTGTTTGGCAATATTGATGGAGATTCAAACGCGCATTCCCCAGATAGAACAGATATTTTGAAAGAGGTGACACAAAAGTTCTCATTTTGGCTACTGCTTCCCCTCAACCCAGTGTCTGGTAGTGTGTCTCTTCTACATCCTTCATTATACTCATAACTCATAAGTGAGGAATCAAACTATTTCTCGAGTTCATTGGGATTGGCATAGGGAGCCTGTTGTCTTTCCATCTGTTGTTGAGTAGTCCCGGACCCCGGTAGAGATTCTCATGTGCAGGCTCCAGCTAGCTACGGATACTTGGAAAATGGTTTCTTGGAGATATCATCTCTACCATCACGTCAGTCCTTTGTTTTATGCTCAGAACATGCTTTTCTTCAGTATGATATCACATGTCAGGCCACCTGTTTCTTTCATATGCTTCACTATACTTGATAAGTGATAACGGATCCGTGAAAACTATATTGGGAGCTCTCGGGGTTTAAAAAGGAAGAACCCGTCTTACTATTTTGTTTCCTTGTTCGAGAATGGCACTTGCAGAACTTAATTAGATATTTAGTAACAGTAAAAATCAGTGGCTCTCAGGATTAACTTCTTTATTGGACCATCCCTTTTACTTCCTTACTTTTGTGCTGAGGGGATTCTTGCCTTCGGTCGAACGGTACTGTACGAAGAAGTACAATTAGCAAGTAATGTTGCAGCCATGGTAGAACAGCAGAACGGAACCTACCTATCAGATGTCTGGACATCTCACTGTTCATCTACGAAACCTAGAATCTACTTTGGAAGATATCAAATTTGGTTTGAGACACAAGCACGGCCAGACCTTACCTCCATCACACTTTAACTGGGACATTTATTAATTTTATGGCTCAATGTTTCAGATTAACTTTTCCAATACAGATAACTGTCTGCACAGTAGGGAAGATTCAATTTCAAGAGTCCCATGAATCTAATATATATGAAGACATATTTTTCATGGGAAATGAAACATTAGATAGTGGCGAACAAAGGCTTGATGCAATATCAGTCATCAAATGAATAGAGAGATCATCTAAATTTCTCACCTGCAATTTCTATTGAAGATTGTGAACTGGATTCAGGTTCGCTTGGGTTTCATTGTTCTCGTTTTACGTTTCTTCCGGCGAGGGAAAGGCTCAATGGCTCGACAACCCATGGAGGGTAGGTGCAGCAGAGGGGGCTGTCTTGTCACAGGAGCAATCACGATTCAATTTCTGTCTAGAGATCTGGGTGCAGCCCCCCCGGCCGGGGACGACACGCGAGGTTCCACAAATGGTACCGTAAGCTTTTAGGATTGAGTTTTGTTATTTGATTATCGAAGAAAATGTCGAGGTTCCACTAGATATTGTTGAAAGCCTCACCTTTTCCCCATACTTTGAGTACTTTTCGTATACGGGAGTGACGCCACTATCATTTAATTTTAGATCTTTAAAACGAAAAGTCTATTGCACCAACCTTCTAGAATCCAGTTTCATATTATATAACAAAAAAAGGACATATCAAGTTGCTATACACCTAAGTTACTCTAATCAAAAGTCCTTTTCCGATTATATAAATTTCAATATATATATATATATATATATATATATATATATATATATATATATATATATATATATATATATATATATATATATATATATATATATATATATATATAAGTAATAGTTAGAGTTGATTTGACGTAATAAAATATAACAATGTTCGTGTTCAGGGTTCAAAGACACAAACCATGAACTAATTAGCCTCCTCCTGAATTTTCTTTAAATTGACAAAAAAAGAGAAAATAACTAAAATTTTGAATTCATTTTCAGGACTGAAACATGCCAACATGAAACTCTAGATACTGCCTTAGTTTTTCTAAGGCCTTAGAATACATGAACCTATTATTATATCATTTGGGCTATTGCACCTCTTGCTAGAAATTTCTAGCAAAGGGGCAAGCCCTTTAATGAGCAACCACGTGGTGCAAAAAGCTCCACTCGCTCTTTCTCATTATTCTAGTTTTCGCGTTGCTTCAAGACATGGGCAAGTGTGTATACTGTATTGCACACCGCACTATTTGTAGCTTAAAGGAGAGCGCCCACGAGAATTGAATTGATAATTGAACTTTCATCGGCTTGCCAGCCTAACAAACTACTATCTTACGTTCCTTGAGCCAATATATAATGACTACATGATGTAACAGATATAAATAACTAACAATTGTGTTAGTCTGCATAGAAAACTGCCCACACAAGCCCCCTAACATCACCCATTAACCATGCAAATGATCTTTACATCGGTCTATGAGGATGTTTATGGATTTAAAATAGATCTCAAGATGTATTGAAGAAACATGATGTGATTGCATTACCAGTTTAACCTGAGGGCACTTGAGGCATTTAACCTTGAGTTAATGATAACCCGGGTTAATTAACTAACAAAATGTTAACTACATATTAGAAATGAAATAATATCAAATTGGTAGGTGCATCTTTTATGGTATCCAAACTTTGGGTCTGGTTCTGAATATTGCCAAGAGGAAAATCCAAGGGGGAGCATCTGGTTGACGCCGAACGTCAGTACTGACAAGGAGATCTCTTAAAAGTGGAGATTCCTCCAAAAACTTATGTGGCCCCTACGCGTCAGTAGTGAGGCTAGGCAATGATGGGGAATCAATCATATTCAATCATAATTCCAATCGTTTCTCGAAGGGAAAGAAAAATCTCCAAACACGGGACAAGTGTTGCGCCTTGCCCCATAATCTCTATTTCCCCCTTTGTTAGATCCTAATTATGTGTTTAGAAAGGCCAAAAGAGAGATTAAGAATCCACAAATTACTGAAAGGTTAGGGGAGTAAGTTATCGAGATTGATCCTTCTTTCCATGATTCTTTTTCATTAGTGAAGGATGTGCTTTAGCATGGTCAGATGAGGATTATTATTGTTGGTTTTGCTGTTGTTAGTATTATTGATAAGGATGTCAATGGATTGGATTGAGATCATACATCTGTCGGGACTCCTCTAATGAAGTCGAACATATAGGACAAAAAACACTTAACACCAATTAAGAAATTGGATCGAATTAAGGCATGTTAATTGATGGCCTTTGATTTGGATTTGGTTTTTTTATAAATACATGATTGAATAATAATAATAATTAAGATTCTTAACTTATTATAATGTGGTTTGAATTTGGTTATGAATTTAAAAGTTAGTTTCAAATAAGATCAGATTCAAACTTTTAACTTTAAAAATTGGATTTGAATAGACTTTTATTGATCATATTTGAATTCCAAAATATGAATATCTGATAATCAAGTATCACAAAACACATACAATTGATTTGAATTCAATCTTTTGTCATCTCTTATTGTTAGTAGAAAAAATGGCATGCAATGGCTTAACCTTCCACATGAATGACTACCACCCAATTTTGGAAGTGAATGAATGGGCGCCTAACATTTGAGAAAATATCTCAAATGGGCGCCTACTACTAGTTTAACTATAGTTAGGGTAGACGTAGGTTACAAATTTGAGGAATTCACCCTTTTCATCAATTAGAAAGAGGGTTTCAAACTAGATTTCGTAAGCTTCTATAGCATCGGCTGCCGGCGGCAATGGCAGCGCCGGTGAGAAGAAACAAGCAGCGGCAGGAGCAGTGTCGGTGAAAGATTGGACTACCACCATTTGATTACCTCTGAAAAGTGAAAAGGTTATTGTTCGAAAAGCAGAGTTGGACCTTGCAAGGTGGACAAAAGCATACTTCAATGATGAATGTCGACTGTCAGTTATCATCGCCCCTAAAATAAACGGCCAGAAAATTGCCAAAGTGCTTCTAGCGGATACTGCCAAAGAATGCCTAGAATTGTAAGAAGCTGCGAAAGTAAGTAATGTGCTAATAGAATATATGTTATGATACGACGGATGATATGATACGATGGACTCTAAGGTGGTACCGAAGTTTTTGGAATAATTGTGTTAGTTTGTATTTGTAGGTTTTTATGATCAATATACTCTTTGAGCGGCAAAGAAGCGTCATTGATTTTGTCATGCTCATGTCATTATTTCATGCCCAATTATCTCATATTTATGCCGTTATCTCATACCCATTTTATTATCTCATATCTATGTTAAGATGGGTGGCATGAGATAATGACATAGATATAAAATAATGAGAGATATGAAATAGTGAGTATAAGATAACAATATGAATATGAAATAATAACAAAGGTATGAGATAACAACATTGTTAATGATGTTCACTATGCATGTGCATTGTTAAGGTGTTGCAGTAAGTATGCATATTGGCAGTAGGGTTCACTCTTGAGTGTACGCTTGTGGTGTACATAAAGCGGCATGCAGAACTCATTCTCTTATGAAATCGGGCACAATTATGGATGAAGGAAAACAAACCTAAAGTTGAGATGGTGGCTGAAATCCATGACTAGCAACAATGAATGATGGTAGAACACAATGAAACCACCCAAATTGGTGTGGAATGTGCGCATAAAGCGAGAGAGAGAGAAGATTTACTAAGCTGGTTATATACACAAGCTTGTTCACCTTTTCATTGTGCATAAGCCAATGTGTATGATACGTTAAGAGTGGGTTAGGGCCCCATTGAAAGTGGGCCAAAAGATAGATATTCTGCACTAAGGCCTCTACACCAAGCGTTGTGCACGGTGCACCCCTAGGCCTCCACAACTTACTTATGAATACTATCGGTGCCGAACACTGGAAACTTTAAAACGGGCTCCGTTGTTCGAGGAAGGAAAGAGAAGAAATGCACTTTTATGATTCAAATGGGTATTGGAGGGTCTGTAGGTATAATAGAATTGCATTACATTTAGCGTTTTCTCCTATGCGGTTATTTGTGAATTACTTTGCTAAAAAGTAAGTCTTCAAAAGTTGGGAAGGCCTTGGTAATACATCCAAATATTGAGTGCATTTGATAAATGTTTTGTATAATCATTTGGAAATAGAGAGAGACCTCTGGTCATCTTACTAACATTCTAAACCAATAATAAACACACATTTATATAGAACTTGTGGGTTTTTATTTTTTGAAATAACATTTTCAGAAACAAATTCACCTCCTCTATTAGTACAAAGTGTTTTTATTGGTAGATCACTTTCTTTCTCAACCGGCACTTTAAATTCTTTAAATTTGTCAAAGATATCTGATTTTTGCGCTAAAAGAATAAATTGAATTAATACGTGTGTATCATCAATGAATAAATAGTAAGAAGTATTTGCTCTTATTTAATGATAATGCGTTCATTGACCCACAAATGTCAGCATGAACAAGTTCAAGTGGTTTCCTAGCCTTCCATGCTTTTTCTACTGGAATTGAAGTTCGATGTTATTTTCCAAAAACACAACATTCACAAATTTTATTAGTCATTGAAATCAATGGTAAACCATGCAACATATTCTTTTGATTTAATAATCCATGATTTCGACTTGTTATTAGTACTAGCCACTAATGAACATGTATTCATAGTTGCAACAACAAGTGTAAACAACTTATTTTGTAGCATGGGGCTTTTTGTTATGAGATAAACCATGTACAAAATACACATCTAGAATAGATTTTTCTTTACCTGATTTGATTTTCACAACAATAGTATCTTTTCCTTCTACTTTTATCTTGTTATCATCACCTAACTTGACCTCCAACTTTACTGATTAGTCAAACTCTTTAAAAAGCTCTCTTTCCTGTCATATGATTGTTGCAACGATTGTTTAAAAGCCAAGCCACTTTTCACAATTGTCAACACTTGTAAGAAATAAATTAGTATCATCCTCCATAATATTTGCCTATATTTTATTTTTTTCAAAGCAATTTAAATTCAATATGCCCAAATTTTTTGTAACAGAAGTATTGTTTTGTTTTATAGGTTGTTATGTAGGTATTACCTTCCTTAGAGTTCTTTTTACTAGGTTGGTATGTAGGTCATACACATATTCACTATTTTTCATAAAAATGTTTCAAAATCTCTACGCAGGGTTTGTAACTTAACGGTTGTTCCCTTCTTGTCTCCAAGACAATCTTGTTTTAAAGTATTCCTTGCCTGGTTGGCTGTGATTGCATTTGCAACTTCTGGTAAGATGCTATTAGTAACTGCTTGTGACAAAACCAATAATGCTTTTGCATCTTTTTTTCGATTTATTGATTTGTCACCTGATTTTCTAGGTTATTTTTCATTCTCTCTAGCAAAAGCATTATAAACCAAATCCCATAAATCTTGAGAAATAAAAAATGTTTCCATCTTGATTTTCCAAAAATCATAATTTTTACCATTGAAAATAGGAACCAAAGACAGGTTTAGGGAAGTCATACCAACTGTCATGTTTACCAATATCTCTCTGCTCGTGCTCAACTCAGCCTTCACTTTCCAACACTTTTGCTTCAGAGTAATATTTACAATTCCAAGGCACATCTCGAACCTGGCTCTGATACCACTTTGTTGGAACACCGAGTTGAACAATTCTCAAAAGGAAGAGAAAACTAGCTACACAATGCTAGAAACACATGTACTCAAACATAAGAGGCTTCCTTCATTTCTCCATTTTTATCAATGACAAACACATAGCCTATTTTAGGTCACCAAGAGACATAAGTCTCACAATTTATTTATACCTATTTAAACATAAAACTCCCTATTTTAATAACTATTCATAATCTCATAACTTTTTTTTCTTGTGAAACTTTCGATTAATTAACCATAATGCAAAAGTAACCACCTCACTAACCCATACCATAACTCATATTAAAAATAAAATTAAGATATGAAGCATCAACAACAGTCCCATGCCCATTTGGACAGAAGAAAACAGTGAGCTAGGCGACCTCAGCAGAACACAGAAAGAAATGTTTAAAGGAAAAAGTTTGAGAGAATATAAAAAGGAAGAGTAAAAACTTCATATCAGCACTGCAAATATGTATGTTTATGAATACCTCTTCCTACCTTAAACTTTCTCCAAAAGGAGTAACCAAGCACAGTCTCTCTCCCTCCCTCTCTTGAGGCACCCATTGATGTGGGTAGTCCTAAATGGCAACTCTATGAGGGCATAGGCTCCTGTAGTAAAAGGGCTAAGCCCTCCCATGCATATTGGTGACATCAAATCATTGTTACTGTTGACAGCCAGAACATTTACACCAAAAAGTTTGTGCCTGGTGCTGCCTTTTCTTCAGTGTGTCCTCTCCTTTATTAGGGGCACCCTTCCCACTCAGAGAGAGAGAGAAAAAGGAAGAGAGATCCATGGCTAGATCATGTGGGTTCCTGATCAAGAATCTTCCACTCAACCTGAATCTTCCACCTCACCTGCACCTGCAGGATATATGGCTTTTCCTTTTTCTATTGATAAAAGTGGAAGGGAGAAAAAGCAAGAAAGCGCAGGAAAAAAGGTTGAGAAGAGAGTGATTATTGGTAACAGTAACTTGTGAATGCCTGTTGGAATTTGTGCAGGGACCAACTGCTATTCACTGCCCATGCATGGTCCACTATAAATAAAATGTTTCAAAGTTATGAAATGAAAAAAAAAATTGTTTGTTCATGAATGTATGGTGACAAATTCACAATTGGGGAAATTTTCAAAAAATGCGCCAAGAAATTGTCAACAATAGAAAAGCTAAGTAAGATTAGTTGTTAATCTATTAAGAAAATACCATTTTACCTTCTTAAAGTAGGACGAGAAATTTATTCTGTAACTTTATTAATACAATTACGTCTTCCTTGAACAGTTCTCTAACATTGTTAAAAAAGTACATAATTATTTGAATGTTAATAAAAATGCTAAGTTACTTGGATACGATTAATCATGTTCAGATATGGTTAACAAAGCCAATGCAGGCTAATGAACATACAATTTGCCATCGTATTAAATGCACTTTGCACTGCATTTATCATCTTAATCCAAGCTCAAGTTAGTAACAATCCATGGTTGAATGATTAATTGTTTCTTACCAACAGAACAGAAACATTACTTGTGTTTGACATAGTATGAAAATGTTAAGTGTGGTTTTTTGTCATTGCCAATTAATTAGCGGTGTTTCTGAAATTTCTCCCCATAGAATGAGAAAACTGATGCTGTTAACTTTAGGTTGTGTTTGTTTCACCCTAGATTTCAGATCATGCGGATCTCAGATCAGCGACAACTTGAGATTCTAGGATCTTAGATCCATGAATTTAGGGTTATGGTTTTCAACATGCTATTGAGATTCTCAAGATATCATAAAACACATATTTTTATGCAGTATCAGACCTAAAATTTGAGGCTATCAAGCACAACCTTAAATTCTTTCAGGTGAGCACGAGGTATTAATCCCACCGCCCGAAAAAGACTCGAAGGCTCTTCCATTTCCCCTGCCTCCGGAGTCTTGAGCTGCGTCAGTGTCAGCGATAGCAACAATGCACTCTTCAACTTGGATGCCACTCCTTATTATAAAATATGCCTTAAATGTTAAAAAAAATTTATTTCACATAGGAAGACCACATCAACTTACATGTGATTTCACAACAATAACAATAAAAATAATAACAACAACAATAATAATATCATAAAGGCAGCTGGAAAAGCTGAGTACGCTCTCATCAGGAGACAACTATGGACACACAATCCTTGGGCACAACAGTGGGTGTGATTCCCTTCGTACAAGTGGTACGAATGGAGCGTCTAATCACAGGCAACATTTCTAGATTGTTTCCTTTTATGATTGCATTTATTTTGTTTGCTCTTGTTTGGCTTTGGGAATATATACATGGCTATGGTTTCTCATGGTATATATATATATATATATATATATATATATATATATATATATATATATATATATATATATATATATATATATATATATATATATATATATATATATATATATATATATATATATATATATACTGCCTGGCTACATCCTTTTTTTTTAGGATTACGACTTACATGTAAATTAAAGTTGATATTCTTTATTTTTTTTTTGAAAAAAAATTTATTGAAAGTAAAAGTAGGGCTGCACATGCCCAACTCAAACTCGACGCAATTTAAAAAACTTAAACTTGGCTAGAGCTTGATTGAACAAGCTTGAGCTCGACTCGAAGATACAACATCAAGCACACATTCGACTCGGTTAACTGGTTTGTTTTAACTCGTTTAGTTGCTACTCGTTTTACGATTCTTTTATTATAATCCAACTTTCATTTTGTAGTCGAGCCAAGCCAAGTCAAGTTCAAGCGAGTTGAGTTGTTGTAATTTGAACTTGGCTTGTTTAACATTTCGAGCTAAACATTTGAACTCGAGCATATAAATGAGTCGAGATCAGGTCGAGTTTTGACGATTGAATTCAAATTGAGCTCGAGTTGGCTCGACTTGTTGTGCACCCCTAAGTGAAAAGCAATAAGACATAGGTAGGATGTGGGCAGCTATTTTTATGGTGGTTGCAGCTATTCCCATGGTGGCGTCAGGTGAAAATTGAATCCACTGCTTCAACTCAAAAATGAAGAGAGTTTTTTTTTTCCAAAATGTGTATGTAATAAAATACCCACTAAGCGACACATCTACTCAATTGGCTTAATTTGTGCAAAAGATGTTTAAAGAGCTTGTAATGCCATGACCTATATTTGGCACCCCATGAAAACAATATATTGAAGATTTTTGAAACCTCATCGAGATTTGTAAGGTGGTTAACTAAATGTTTGGTTGTTCTGGTTTCTATCCTTTAGAGGTCGTTTGATTCGTGTCCAATGAGACATGACAAACAGGACGTCCTGTCCATTACACTATTGTCCTATCTTCATGGACAATAGTGTTCTTTGTCCACTGTTTGATGATTTTAAGAACAGAACACTATGTTCATCTTGTCCGGCGTTTGTTTCGTGTGTGTCTGTTCTGTCCATCCTGTCTAACGTTTGTTGTCGATGTTTGTGTCTTGATGCTCCAATCAAATTGTAGGATTTTTTTTAATTCAATACATAAGTGGCCTTAATGATAAGATTTTGTTTGATTTCCATAAGTGTTATGCAATTAAAGATCATGTTATTAACGCTCATGTGAAATTTAATACAATCAATTTACACATACTAAAAATATATGCTCGTATACATATGATGAGAGCATGAGCGTGAAGCATGCTCCCTCTAATCTTAATAGAAGGCCCTTGTTTCAGTTAAAAAACAATTATCACAGGACAACGAATAATAAATTACCAAGAAGAACGAGTGGCTTCTACATGTTCATCGCTGAGTCACTTTGTGAGCTTGTTCATGAAAACTGAAGCAAAAATACATGGTTATTCCACGATATAAATTTACATCACATAATCACCACTGAAACCTATTTGGCTTGTGGTAGATAGGAAGTCGACAGAAATGAGCTGGAAAATTCATAAGAAAATGATGATGAATGTTGAACCTCTGTAGATGAGGTATCAGTCTATTCATAATAACTCTCTGTCTCGACAGCCTCCTTCAGTTGGTTTACTACATCGTTCATGTGTGGCCTTGAATGAGATGGTTGAGAGGCGCATGACATGGCTATGTCTGCAGCTTTCCAGATGGAAGTCACATATATTGTCCCCTCAGCTTAAGGTCTGCAACAATGGATGTCCCCCCTAGTTAGTCTTGGTGTTACCCACTGAACTATATGAAAAAGCTCTCAAGATACATCAAACACTGGAGGATACAACACACCCAAGCTATAGACATCGCTCTTCTTGGTGACCAGGTTTGTACTGTAGTACCTGAAAAATTTGTTACTTTTGCTTCCATTTTTGCATTCAAAAGAATGTTTGATGTTTTCACTTCCCTGTGAATGATTGGTGGATTACATCCGGAGTGTAAGTAGTCCAATCCTGCACTAAAAAAGAAGGTCAAATTTTCAAGAATTTCAGTTGATAACCAGGAAGTATTGATAAGAAAGAGGGCTCCTCGATGGAAATAATGGAGAACTAGCACAAGTCGCAACGCTCAGTGCATCCTGAAGTCTGCTCGACCATGTTAGAAACAAAGATGTGCTAGCCTTTCCTACACTAGAGGAAGAAATTAACTCGAGTCGCTTTTTCAATTTGTGTTAGTTTGAAGTTATTTCTTTTATTCCAACCTCATAGACTTCTCTACTATCTATGATCACTTCAAACAATTTAAGAGATATTAATCCTTTAATCAAGGACAAACTGAGGTTGGAAAGACCCTTACCAGCTTATGCCAAGAGATGTCAATCCCTCTATTAAGGTGGATGGATCTCTTGTTGGCAAATGGAAATAAAAAATTTATTAACAACAAACCCTTCTTTTTCCAGCATCTACACATTATTGTCACCGGTCATGCTTCAACAATGGGTATTAAGCACTTGACCTTTAATCGAAGTTCTTAAGACCAACAATAGTATGGTTCATGATTTCGATATCATGAGGCCACCAATACTGGACTGATTACAAGCCTAATTGGCCAATATGACCTACCTGAGAGCAGCTGCCTTTGATTCCCCCCACTCATGTTCTCATAGAGAAGAATCAGACGTCCACCTTCCTCACAGTAGCCAACAAAGGGGACTAAGCATTTGTGGTGAACTGTAACAGTAGCTTCACCTAAAATGAGCTACAATTCAAAGTCACTAAACATATGCAATATCAACTGAAAACATAGTGAAGCCAAAATAGACCTTTGCTAGCAACTCCTTGGTTCCTTGTGACAGTGAATTCTTTAGCACCTTGACAGCAAGTTCATGACCATTTTTAAGTCTATAGATTGCCAGATCCTCCTTCACCAATTACTTTCTCAAAATTGTTGGTCATTTTTAAGGAAAACCATGCTTGATTTCTGGTTCTAGAAGTACCACTTTAGGTTTATCATTGAATTCCTAGTTAGAGATGCGGGCCAAGATCTATTGAATTAATTGAGAGCCAAGTTTCGGCTGCATATTATGCACTTATAAGCAGCTGAAATTCAATGCAAGATTAATCATGTGAAAATAAAACCGTCAGGTTTTTGCTTCAGTTGCAACAATTATACAAACAAGCTTCTAAAGCTACATCCTGGTGAAAACCACACTTGATCTGTACTTACAACTGCTTCAGATTGGGAAGCTTTCTAAGGAATCTAGGAATGCTTCCACTCAAGCTGTTTGTTTCTATGTTATCAGGTTTTTCCAAACAAAAAAAAATTGGATCCTTGTTGTAGGCAAAAGTCCTTTGAATAGCAGAATGTGCATCATCCTCATATGACAGTCAGATTCAGAATATTAGTTTGATGTTTGTAACAGTAATATTACACTATTATAATTTTTTGTTTCTCCAACCATGCCTCATTCGGTATCCCTTGTCAAACAAATCTACATCCCTCTTCAAAGAAAACCCTTGAACCACAGAGGGCAAAGAAGATGCCAAAGAGGGAAGGTAAAGAGGGAGAACATGCAACATAGGGGTTTGAGAGCTTAATTTTCCCTGCAACTCTTGTAAGAGATGCTGCGTCGGTTCACGAAGAAGAAGAACACCATAAAATCCCTCTGCTGCCTTCAGAAATGCGTGCTGAAAATGGGCAGAGGGAGAGACAGGGGTGGAAAAAACGAGCAGAGAGAGAGAGAGATTGAGTTTACCTTATCACCACCACCTAGGAGCCGCTGGAAGATGCCCTACTGAGGAGCTTCTCGAGGACGCCCATTGAGGAGCTGCAAACGATGCTGCAAGAGGAAAATGAATAGTCTCTGTCCGGCAGTAGCCCTCTCGTAGAGACGGAGGAGAACGAGAAAAACAGAAAGGCTCGGGCGTCGGAGGAGAAGGAGAGAAACATGAATAGGGCCGCTCAGGGGCGTAGACGAGGGCAGAGATGGAGGAGAAAGTCAGGTCGGGGGCGGAGAAGAGGAGAAAGGCAGGGGAGATGGGGGCAGAGGTGGAGAAGAAGGAGATGGGGAGCGGAGGTGGAGGAGAAGGAGATGCGTCGAGGGCTCGGGGTTGGGGTCGGGGTTGTCGGGGGCGGGAGATGAGTTTCTGTCTTGTCTGTTCCGAGGGTT
Source organism: Nymphaea thermarum (assembly GCA_011799765.1). NCBI lineage: Eukaryota > Viridiplantae > Streptophyta > Magnoliopsida > Nymphaeales > Nymphaeaceae > Nymphaea > Nymphaea thermarum. The sequence goes on from JAANDH010000070.1 coordinate 223,260, forward strand.
AGCTCGAAACAGACAGAGACAAAAAAATCATTTATACCCTCCTTTAGTCGTCCGTCCTGTTCAATCTGTTCGGTGTCCAACGTTTGATGAAAAAATCTGCTACACAGGACACACATGTCCTGTTCTGTGTGTCCTATAGCCATCAAACGACCTCTTAAGAAACAAAATTATACAGACATGTTGAGACTTGTGAGGTTATGAACCTAAGCTCGATGTAAGAGTGAGTCGAGTTGCTATACAAATAAATTCTTCAGTACTTGTTTCTAGCTCTCTCAAGAGCAATAATGTCAAGCTAGTGAAATTCTATCTAAGCAATTATTCATTCATTCATTTTCACCTGGGCACCAAGACTTCAGTTACACTCGAGCTGTGCAAAGACTTAAGCCAATACCTCATTCTCAAAGCCTATGCAGTCTTTGACTTACACAAGTAGTGAGTCCCTAAGTTTTGAATTCCATTACTATGATGACAACCCAAACTTTGTCCCATTTAGGGAAGCTTAGTCACAGCGAGTTAGTTTCTCTATATATGAACAAAAGCCAGATCACTCTATCATCAAATTATTTGAAACTTTCACATGGAATGCTCCGTAGTCGAAGTTGTTCAGCAATTGATGAGGGTTGTTTGACAGCAGAAATATGTTTAGTATATCATAAATGCACCTTACTATTTGGGGTACATTCATGAGACACTTACATAGTATTTCTATTATCAAATGACCTCATATTAATGGTGTCCTAATCTCTGTTATCTACATTTTTTATTGAGTTCAAAGAAAGATCCCCATGACCTTCCGATTGGCCGCTTGATATTGATTTTCATCATCAGCCAAGAACAGGGGCGGAGGGAAGGGGGGGCCTGCTTGGGCCATGGCCCGGATGAGCGTAGAAAAAAAAAATGTACATTGAAAAAATCAATTTTTTTTAGTTTGGCTCGACCAGTCGCTCCTCTTGGCCAGACCTTGGCCCGACCCGCGAATCGTCTTAGCCCAACCCTAAAAAAAATTCTGACTCCGCCCCCGACCAAGAAGCATGCAAAGTGGCCGACCTACTGCTACACATTAGGTGCGCCAAGAAGCCTGGTAGGACCAGGCACTGGTCACTGCCAGATCCAATTATACATGAAACTAGAGTCCAACCGATGGCGTTACGTTTGTCTTGAGTAGGACAAAACGGGGACATTTTTGCTCCAGCTGTCCTGAACAGATTTGTTCGGGACGGAAACGTACGCTCGCCGGACGCGGCAGTACCACGTCTGGAACACGTCCACCAGCGAACGCGCGGCCAGCTCACTCACCGTTTGACTGGACAAAAAGCCAACCATGGACCGCCACGTGGACGTTCCGTTGAGTACTTCCACCCGAAGAAACCTTTACGGGGTCCTCAAACCACCGCCCGTTAACGACTTAACGATCGCTTTTACAGATGAGTGACACCGATATATATCGTTGAATCAAGCCCACTTCTTTGTCCAACAAAATGAGGAAACTTTCGGCGTTATGAGAAATAGTTTAGATATGGTTGGAAGATAGTTTCTTTTCCAGAAACGTGGCGGGCAATGGAGGAAGGATTTATGTCGCAAATGACTCCGGGGTTAGCGCATTTGAATCAAAGTAGGAAAGCGCGTCGGAATGTTGTGATCTTAGGAGAAGAGGCAGGGAAGCTTCCGCCGGAGAAACAAGCCGAAATGGGTTGGAGATAAAGCGGCATGGTGTTGGGGAACTCCATTGTTGCGTTCTGCGTTCATTTCAGGAGGCTGGGGTTCGGAGGATTTGGATTTTGCGTGTATCTCGTAGCTTTTTTTCGGCGGCGAATTGCGTTTTGGCTCTGGGTGCTATCGCCAGCTCCCTTGGGGAATTTCCTGGAGAATCTTGATCTTTTCCTTCCGAGATGGTGGGGGTTCACAGAGAACCGGAGCATTCCCTTCCCAACGAGGCGCTGAAGCTCCTACTTTGCTTGGCGTCAGGATGGGACGACGTCGTCGATCAGAAGGAACTGAGGATCGTTCGGCTCAAGGGAGCGATGACGAACGAGGTGTACAAGTGTCGGTGGCAGACGGAGAAAGAGGCGCCCACCAGGAAGGTTTTGGTTAGGATTTACGGCGAAGGGGTCGACGTCTTCTTCGATCGCCGTGATGAGATCCGGACGTTTGAGTGCATGTCGAAGCATGGGCAGGGCCCTAGACTTCTGGGCCGTTTTCCGGAAGGCCGAGTAGAGGAGTTCATTCATGCTAGGGTAATGCTTAGGCCTGTAGTTCTTTCCTATTGATTCGTGGCACTCACGTCCCTTCTTGTCTGTTTTTTTCTTGGATACCATTGTTTTCTTTCAGGAACAAAAGAGTTTGGCCTTTTTTAAGTTCTCATTAGCTTCTAGTTCGTTCATTTAGTCTCTAATTTACATCAACTTTGTGCTGTTTGTTTCTTTTGAAAGTAAAAGGATGATGCTCCCCTGGGTTTCTGATTCTGCCTTATGCCTCGTTCCTAAAGATCTTGTTATTCTATGGGGACTCTTCTGCTTATTAATCAGTTGGAATAAAGTCGCTTTTGTGACCGTGCTTGGTTAGATAATGGTTGCAGGGTCGTTTCGTTTAGCATCTGAAATTCGGGAATTCTTTCTGCTTTACTTCATTTTTAAGCTAAGACGATCAATGCATCAAGCTTTTGACTGATTCTGATGCTTCAATCATACGAATGTGTGTATTAAATTGGAACAGAGCGATCCATAATCAATAAAGTAACTGCTAGCTTTTGAGATTGCATCATGATCGTATTTTGTTGATTCCTGATGGTTTTCTTGAATGGGGTATGATAAGTTTCCTATTGGCTTCCATTTCATCATTGTGAGTTAGTAGCTTCTTTTACTGCACTAATGTGTTTGTCTTTCGCTATTTGTATTCAACCCTATTCTGCTGGTTAAATTCTACCCCTTATTATGGGTCATTTGGTTGTAGGAGGAGGAGGACATAATGTTATCGAAAAAAAAAAGAGTGAGAGAGAGAAACTTATTTGTGTTTTTACCTTCAATTGCTTTGATAATAATAGTGGGTCTAGTCATGGAAGTTGCTGAACCTGTGATTTGGCATACTTTCTTAACTAAATATGTTCTGTTTCCTCTTTTCTCATGACATGACAGACTCTTTCAGCATCTGACTTGCGTGATCCAGAAATATCTGCACTTGTAGCAGCTAAATTGAGAGAATTTCATGACCTGGAGATGCCAGGCCCTAGGAATGTCCTGCTGTGGGATAGGCTGAGGTATATGATCTCTTCTGTTCAGTCGCTTACGGAAAGTTCAAAGTACATACTTAATAAATCTTCTCACAGGAACTGGCTCAAAGCGGCTACAAAAGTGTGCTCTGAAGCTGAAGCTGTAGAATTCGAGCTGGGAAAGATTGAAATGGAGATAAGTACTTTGGAAAAGGAGTTGTTCAGGGACAATGACAATATAGGATTCTGCCACAATGATCTGCAGTATGGTAACATTATGATGGACGAGGAAACCAAAACTGTGACCATAATAGTAAGTGTTCCTCAAAATTTTTTCCATTTTGATATGTCACTTTCATGCCCAGCTAAGTTACTTTTTCCTGTCTCTTCCATCATGTAGGCAGTGTTCTGTAGCCTGAAGAGAATTTAGGCTAAGTTTTTTCACGCATATGATGGGTGGACGTTTTCAGGAAAAATAGTCAGATCCTCCCAGGGCACACTATTCCTGAATTTCAAGGATTATAATGTATTTTCAGAAAAACTTATCCCATGTTCGATTACATAATGTATGTCGTTCACTATATCCTATAATACTTTTCACATCTATCAAATGGCCCCCTAGATAAGTCACCCTTTTCTTTGCATTAAGATTTTTTCCTTTTTCAACAAAGAAACTAGACTGGGGTATGTACCCCACAACGTCTGTAGTGAGGGAATTAGCTATGCTTGCACAGGGGCCCTCGGCCGGGCTGCCGTCGGGCCTTTGGGGCATCGGATTTTGGCTCGTAACAAATTCGAAGGTTAGATGCTTTTTGGCTTGTCAAAGCACGTTTTCCTAGACCCTGGGATTGTTGTGCCCTAAAGTTTTATTCAAGCTTGATTATCTGTTATTCTCAAAAACTGTACCAGATTGCACTTAATTCATTTATCCCTCCCTTTGTAAGTTATATTTCAACGACATGTTTGGTCTAAAGCTCAATCCTGTGACCTTGAATCAGCAAAAGAAAAAAGAAAAACTAAAAACACTCTGTTTACTGAGCAGACTTATATGCATGTGGATGAGAGAGAGAGAGAGAGAGAGAGAGAGAGAGTTCTAACTCTTCATTAATAACCAAAGTCAAGAGGAAATCTAAAACACCTTAGGCAACGTAAATTAAGCTAAAAAGTTAGGCGGCTACTGTGAATAGCTGATTGTTTGGTGCAGTCTATAGTGTGTTCCATTTGCTAAATATTTGACTGGTACAATGGCAAGTGGAAGCAACTTGATTTTTTGTATCCATAAGGTTTCATAGTATGCCTACCTGTATATGTATGGCTAATATTTGGGTGTTCCTTTTGAGATCATTGTTGTGTACTGTAATCTAAATCAACAACTTATTCTTCTTCCTTTCTCCCCTTTTAGGACTATGAGTATGCTGCCTTCAACCCTGTTGCATATGATATTGCAAATCACTTCTGTGAGATGGCTGCTGATTATCATACTGAAACACCTCATATTTTGGACTTCGAAAAATATCCAGGTAAATTGGCTGCTATTTATTTAGGAAGAAAAATTTTGAGGTCTCGGTTATGAGACAATATGGCTAAATGTGGAGAAAAAAATTTTCTTACTAACTCTGTTCATTTTCTTTGCCTTGTGTTACAGGTCATGAGGAACGTAAAAGATTCGTGCATGTGTACTTAAGTTCTTCAGGTACATTTGTGTTTGGATACCAGTTTAAATAATCTATTATGTAAAGGTTTCGTGCATTGCATGTTACCATCTGCAAATGGTCCAGGGGGTTAAGTAAGCTGTTTAACCCAGTAGGTGTTGTCTTGTTTGAACCATCTGGCTCATAATTCCATGAATATTTAGATAAACCTTCTTGATAAAGTTTTTGGTTGGCAGATGTCAAATAAATAAGAACACAGAAATTTGAATTAGCAGTTATACATGATGCCGAAAATAATACAGCCTACCCAATTATTTTGGAGAATACCCTTAATGAAATTTCTGTTTGTTGCTTGGAATATATCTCCCAGCCAACTAGCGCAGTTTTGGTGCCAAAATTAGTTAGAATGTTTGGCAAGCTTTTCATATCAACTAGGTTGTTAACCCAATGGAAAACATTTACGCTTTCTGTTGAGATTTTAGCACTTGATAATCAATGGGATATAAAAGCAGACCTGTCATGTTTATGTGAATAAACAAGATGATTTCAAAAGAAGATGTGACCTGAAATATTGATCTCTAAAATTTTGGTTTTAGTTCTTTTTTTTTTTGATGTCATGTTTTCTGTTGGCAGTTTTGTTTGTTATATTGTCAAAATCATCAAAATCTTTGTTTGACAGAGTAACTAAATACATTGCATTTGATGCATCCTTTATCGTTTTCAGGGTTAAGAAAATCAGGTTGAGGTGTTGAATTGGCTTTGATAATTTAGACATCATTAGCTTAAAAGAGGTTAAAAATGTGGCATGCACTCTCCAGGTCTCCATTACAAAAGAGTTGCATGACCTCAATCTGAGAACCCCTTTTCTTTTCCAGATGAATTGCTTCACTATTCTTCTTGACAATCTTTGTGCAACAATATCATTAAGGTCCTAAGTGAAACTCAGAAATGCTGTTTCTTTTCCGTACAGGTGGTGAGACTAGTGAGTTTGTAGTTGAGCAGCTTCTGAACGATGTGGAGAAGTATACCCTTGCAAGTCATCTGACCTGGGGTTTATGGGGAATCATCTCGGTAACGCCCCTAAATTCTCTCATTTCTTTTCCTGTTGTTTGACTTAGAACTGGTTCAAACCAGATATATGTTACCTCTGAAACTGTAGCTTTTTAAGTTCATGATAACCTTCCTTTTCGGGCCAAAGATAGCACATCACTTTGAGCCAAGCAATCAAATTTTCTTTGTGCTTCTATACTGACAGCTTGTGGTAAATTTTGTCCATTTGCAGGAGCATGTCAATGAAATCGACTTCGATTATATGGAGTATGCAAGGCAAAGGCTCAAACAGTACTGGCTGAAGAAACCTTCTATTTTGGGATGTTGAAGTTACTTATTTGCCTGTATATCTACCTTCCAAATAGCCTGTAAATGTAAAGGATTTAGATTTTTTACTCAATCAGAAAGCTTCCTGTAGTTGCATTTTTTTTTAATAAGAAATGTGCATGTTGTCTTTGGTGTTGCCATTACTCCCAGATGTCTAGTCTCACATCTACCCGCTCACGTGATTCTGGTTCCTGAAATGGGACAATTCGGACAAACCTTTAATCGGCAGTGGCATCTTGATATCGAGAGTAGAGATAACAAGAAAATAACAATCGACAACCAAACTAACTAAGATTGTTAAAGAATCAGAAAAAGGAAAAATATTAATACCTGAGGAGTGGAATCAGTGGAAAAGTTAGCTCTATATGGTATTCGAGCATCCTCTGTCCTTCCATTCTTTTCTAGAGAAGCATCTTTCCTGATGCCATTGCATGTATCTGAACATGCTTGCATTGAAACCCAAAAACTTCATAGAAATTTCAACGTTCCACCACTAGAAATCCAATATCGCCGACCATCCTTTGTTGTGATAAGCACAATTTAAAGTCATAATGCCAAGGTTGTATAATGCATAATGTGTTCGATGGTTAAATTGAAAGAAAAATCTACTTAAGGGAAAAGCTAAACTGACGTAAAAGTGCAGGAAGACAACTACAAATAAATAATATTGACTTTGAGAATAAAAAGGGATGCAAATGGTACCAACTTCCACTAATTTGATTATATGTATAATCTAATGATGTTCAGGCCTTTTCTAATCCAAGTTTGATTAAGGATAAAATCTGACGTACATACGTAATCATGTTTCAGTCTCAGATCCGAATTCAATTATGATACTACATACTGAATCCAGTTAAACATATCCTAAATTTTATTTAATTCCTAGTCATAATACTCAGCATTGTAAGGCTATAATGTTTAGGATGAAATTCTTTGCTCCGACTTGCAAAGGAACTGAGCCATTCCGGTGCTTGTCCACCACAAACTACAAAGGGGAAAAAGGAAAATTTGAAGATGGTCCCGAGATATGTCATTTTGAGTCCTTTTTCCCGCCTTTTTGGGCCGATACTTCTTCGTATAAAATTATATACTATATAATATGTATAGTAATTAATGTATAACAGCCGCACCAGTGGTCTAGTGGTAGAATAGTACCCTGCCACGGTACAGACCCGGGTTCGATTCCCGGCTGGTGCATCTTTTTTTTTTTTGGGGTGCCTTCTGGAGTTTCCATCTCACATTGCCTATGTGTCTATGGAGGAGCTGGTGAGCCCTCCAGAGAGTCTACTGGGTCCAGATCTTTGAGCGCATGAGATTCTAGCTGATTATATATGGGTTGGAAAACTTTGGTCTTTTGAAAAATTTATCATTGCTTTTAAATCAAGTTAAGCACTAACTGTAACGCAACTGAACTAGAAACCAATTATACGAAGTTCAGTTAAAATTTCTAGATTTAATTTAAAGATCTTGGATTTGATTTGGGTTGAAAGTTGGTGCAAGTTGTATGTTGGAGGTTACGAGCAACTCAAGAGAGTCTACGGTATAATGGAGAAAACAGCCAGCCATAATACGTGATGTTTACGCTCTACTATGCTCATAAATGACCACAATAGGAAAGCAAGAAAACAAATTTAAAGAAAAAAAAACATAATAAATTGATGACCTTGGCACAACAAAAAAAGTAATTTTTCTTTGGCCTAATTCTCTCAAAATAGAACGAAAATTAAGAAAAATGAAGAAGCCACACAACAGTAATGTAATGTAGTATTTAAGGAGCAGCCGGACGACTTTCAGGTCCTTATTTTTAACCTGCGTGCCGACATGACGCCAATGCGAAGACGATTCGTTCACCATTTTTGTTTCTGGTCATTTATGCATGTCTTGCCTTCAATTTCTTTTGGATGTCTCACATTTTCATGAATTAATTTTCATCTCTCTCTCTCTCTCTCTCTCTCTCTCTCTATATATATATATATATATATATATATATATATATATATATATATATATATATATATATATATATATATATATATATATATATATATATATATATATATATCACTTTGATATGTTTTTGCTGCCGTGTTCACCCTTCAAACCACCACTTTTAACACTTTTTTGTTTCTGTTTTTGTGAGTGGCTTTACTCTTGAAACCAAGACTATATATATATATATATATATATATATATATATATAGAGAGAGAGAGAGAGAGAGAGAGCTGAAAATTAATTCATGAAAATGAGAGACATCCAAAAGATGTATATATATATATATATATATATATATATATATATATATATATATATATATATATATATATATATATATATATATATATATATATACATTCATATGTGTATCCAGCTATCCAAATGATCCAAGACTATCACACAAGTAGGGCGGCACACGAGTCGAGTTAAGTTCGAGCTGGCCAACCTCTAACTCAACTCGACTACGCAAAATCAAGCTCGAACTTGACTCATTTAACTCGTTTAAGCATTAATTTGGTGTTACCTCGTGTAGTTCGTTTAACTCGTATAACTTGTGAAACCAGTTTTGGCAATATTATATCGAGTACCGGTTTGCGAGTTGAGTCGAGCATAAACGAGTTGAGTTGCTAAAACTCAAACTCGACTTGTTTATCGTTTCGAGTAACATTGTAATATCGAACTTAGCTTGTTTATAAATGGGTTGATCGCGAGCTGTGTTTTTTTCGAGTAGAACCCGAGTTGGCTCCCTTCATTGTGCAGCCCTACAGAAACAGCCCTAATGAATTTTAGCCTGCATGGAGCGGCTACTAGCCGAAGGGATCCACACCATACTCGGGGATCCACCATCCATGGGTATTAGTGTCAAATGAGACCGAATTCAAGTCCCGTGTCCTCCCTGAGGTCCATTAATGTTAGAGCGAATGTTAGAGCGAAGGGAATGGTTGAGAAGTACAAATCGGAAATAGAAAGAGAGAGAGAGAGAGAGAGAAGAAGAACAAGAAAAAATAGTCTTAAAATTGAATCTGAGTCGGGTATTCAATTCAACTCCCATGCATGTGAAATATTTGAATTGATGGTGAGAGTGTGTGTGTGTGTGTGTGTGCGTGTGGAGTATGATTAACGGTGAAAAAACGATGCTCTCTTTGAGTTTATCTTGACAATTTTAGGTCATGAATAATAGCATGTGGATTGTAGTATTCTATGGTGGCTGCCAGGGGTAGAGTCAGGATTTTCTTTAGGGGCGGGCCGACAGTCTGACCTCTGGACTCGGGTACGGTCAAACTGAATTTTAATACAAAAAATACATTAGATAATTAAAAAATATTATTATTTTTAATGTAAAAAAAATTCTTTGGCTGGGGTGGGGCCATGGCCTAGGTGGGGCCCTTCCCTCTGCCCCTGGTGGCTGCATTCACTTCCTTCTCAATATCTCGTATGCTCAAAGATGGATGTCAATGAATCAGACCTAAATCAAACATACTCTTTATTGAAACAGGTTGTTTGAATGTTCATATATATATATATATTTCAGATTTGAGTTCAAATTCAAATATGAATAAAAAAAATTATACCATATCTCTATCTGAATCTAAATTGGACAATCCAAATCCGATCTTTTCTTTGTTGTATATATATATATATATATATATATATATATATATATAGTATCCAATTCTCTTGAAATGGTTCAATTGGATAGCAAACCAAAATAGGATTTATTGACATTCTTATATGCAATCACAATTGGCGAATGCATTTGCCTAAGCTAAGTCACACATATATTGGTATGAAATGAGTACTGGTGCGGAGAGTAATTTTTAATTTTTTAGGATAGGTGGATACGGCAAATTTTATATTATTAAATAATAAAATAAAAAAAACATTAAACTAAAATTAATAGTTCATCACAAAAAACATTAAACTAAAACTAATAATTCATCACAAAAAACATTAAACTATCTGCCATCTTTGCCCACTATCTGCTGCAGCTGCATAAACCCTAAAGGCACAGATCTCGTCGGGCGAAAGGGAGAAAGAAAGGTTGATAAAAAAGAAATCGGGTTTTCTTTAATGGATTCGGATCAGGTCTGATCCAGACCCGATCCAAACGTATCCAAGGAGTATCGGTGTCGGAATTCAGGTATCAGAGTATCGATACGGATACGTGAGCCAAACCCACGTATCTGTGTGACATAGTGCCTAAGATATCGAATTAGAGGAGTTTAAAGCCCTCCAACTAGGTCACCTTGACATCACTAAAAATGAAAAGGTGCAACTGCATTTTGTAATGTCAAATTATGTGTTCATGTTTTATTTTATACATATAATTTATAACCAACGTTTTTATTTTTCATTTTTATACGTTTGTTTTATTTTTTTAGTGTTCTTTTCTAAATAAAAAAAGATAAGCCCATGTATATCATATAGACAACATCATCATTGATATATGCACAGAAAGTACCTCATCAGGATCTCTTAAACTCATTTAACACCCTTTAAACGAGTCTCACACCACGGGGCTTTATAAATTTGGCACCTCACTACCTCAGTGGGAAACATGTGAGAGAGATTTCTCCTTTCACGTGAGGGCCATTAAGAAAGGAAGAGCCACCTTCATTCATGATCTCCACCGCTGTATATTACTCACTTCATTCACAATTTAATGGATCTCTGCATGAGCTATTCGCGCTCCTTGAAGTTGAATTGCTTTCCCTTTTCTATGGCTGTGGTTGCAGAGGAAATCAACTTATCTCCATAACTCTGCAGTCCCCAGCAAGAGATGAAGAAGGGATTCAGAAACTTCTGCAATGGCGTTGCATCGACATCCACGCTTAAGCAGGGGAAACCAGATCACCTCATCACGAGCACCGGAGACGGAGGATCTTCCTGCATGCTGCAGACACCGTCGCTGTGGTCGTCGTCTTGCATCGAGGACATGGCCACCCTTCACGATCATCTGACGGCGCCGGCACCAACTTTGGAGGAGATGGTAGCGAGGCTAGATATGGAGGAGGAGGCGGCGAGGAGGGCCAAGCTGGCCCAGAGGAGGTGGCCGGGACGGTTGATTGGCTTACCGGAGGAGGAGGATGAAGAGGAGGAGGAGGAGGCAATGGCGACGACCATCAGGAGAAGAATGTCGTGCGTGAACAACTCGGACATACTAAAGTCCGCCAGGAACGCACTCAACCAATATCCCCGCTTCTCCCTGGACGGCAGGGACTCCTTGTACCGGTCGTCTTTCCAGAACCGTCTGGTCTCCGCCAAATTAATCTCCGGCAAGCAGACGGATACTCGCTTCGGTCTGGAGATGGGCACCGGCAAGAACAGGAACGGTTGTGTGCTGCCGGCGACTCTGGGCGGTCAAACCGTGGCCTGGTGCAAGCCAGGCATAATCCCTAAACTCATGGGCCTAGAGTTAATACCCGTGCCGTTGTTCTGTCCGACCAGCATGACCAAATCCAAGCAAAAGAACGGCCAGAGGAGTAGCAGCGGCAATAGCGTCGGCGTGCTGGAGAAGAAGTCGGCGTGTTTGAAGGGAAGGACTTGCGCAGAGGCTGGTGTGCACAGTTGTGGGAGGACAGGCGGTCTTCGCCACATGGGCCGGCCACTACACGGTTTTCAGGCGGCCAAGAAACAAGGGCCAGATTGGCATATAGGTCGGATTCGTTAGCTCTCAATGATTTTCTACAGGGTCTTGAGAGATGCAATATCTATATATGGTTGTTCACACCTTTTCCACTATATATATATATATAATCCTTACTTCATTTAAGTTGCATCTGTTGCTCACTGATTTCCGGCTATTAATTTGTGGGTTGCTGGCCTTATTTCGTGCACTAAGGAGTCTTAGTGGATTGAGCCATTGCTTTGGCAGCGATTCGAACAGTCAGGTCTGCAAGATTTTGTTTAAAATTGGATCGAGTTCTTGCTTTGGTGAAGAAGACAGTGATCGTTTTGGTACAGGTTTTGATTTCAGCAAATAAAAAGGATTGAACGTGGCATTTCACTTGTGATTTGCTTTGAATATCCTAGTTAAAAGCTAGATCCATGGAAGATCACCATAGACCTTAAGTCAATAATGCTAAATTATTTGACTAAACGCTTCCTTTGTTGCCTTGCAATTGCTGCCATTTTAATGATATGGCTTGATATCGCCTGATTTCTGCGTGAGGCCCTAATTAATTATCTGTGGAAGATCGTGATGCTAGGTTGCTGTATACATAGTACATACAGTGCTTTTTCCACCACACTAAGACTCTCTGAAAAGGAAAATTATGAACAGATGATCTAACAAAAGGGTTATTCTTCAACTTTCAGCAGCACGAAAACAGAGAACATCAAAATGTAGCGAGCATGGAATCATGAGAGTTAGCCATGAAGAAGAGGAACTTGGGAGTCAGTCACGAGACTGTCGCCATCCCATGGGGGTGTGTAGTGCATGAAGGTGAAGTACATAAAGAATATTATATCAGATGAACTTGGTAGAAGTTAGTTCTGCCCAGCCACGCGTGCTGCTGAGAGTTTTTACCGGCATTGCCTTCATCGACGGTTTTCGCAGACGCAGATGCTGCTTCCCATTTTACCGATGTTTTTCGGCCGTCGGCGAATCCTCGTTTTTCTGTAGTGGCTACTTCTGAAAAGGGTCTTTCAAGTTCTGTAAGTTCTTTACATAGGTTGATGTAAGGAGACAATGGGGTTGGCCATTAGGACGTTAAAACCTAAAGTTTTCAGCTGCTGTAGTGCTGTTACTATATAACATTTGGTTGGATTCAGATTTAAAAAATGACATCCAATAAGCTCCATATTCTAATTTGGTCTTGCAATAAATATTCAACCTTGCAACAAGTATAGCCAGTATTTTTCTATATATAAATATGTATACAAGTTAGTTTTTTAACATATCATAATACAGTTTAGATTTAGTTGTGAATCTAAAACTCAGATTCGAACCAGATTGAGATTGCGAATTTAAAAGTCGATTCAGATAGAAACAATGCATGGAGTATTATTACCTACTTGCATTCGAATATGAATTGGCTATAGGTAAAAAGTATACCTTAAATTATTTGAATATGATCCATTGACATCTCTATTCTGTACAGCTAGCATTTACGACTTCGATTGTTTGTCAACAAGGTTTATAAAGTGACATTGGACAATGTTGAGCCATCTCAATTTTACCTACTTGGTCCATCATTCAACTTAATTACCTTTTCACCGCGGTGGACAAAGCCCAACAGCTAATAGTGCGTCACAAATTCAACGAGTCGGTAAATCTGACCAATGATTGCTTGCACACGGCCAAATGCACGATGGATTTCATATTTTCCGTTTCCATCTTCTGTCCTTATAGAGGGATTTTTCCTTTGACAGATCAGAGATATTTTGGTCATTTCATACTCCAATGTACGAAAAAATGGTGTAAGGGTGGTGCATGTAACCAGCTTTGGTTGTCGTTCCTGGGGAAATCTGTCCTATTTCTCATAGCGAGATTCCTAAGAAAATTCATAAACATAATCATTCATGGAACCAACCAATTTCCAGTAACAGTTCATCATGTTTACCTAACTCTAAAAGGATTTGGAGAACATTTGAGTTGAAGGGATAATTCCAAGGGAAAGGTGGAGCAAGCTCACCTTTAATTGCTTGGCAATTGCCAGCATATCAAACAAAGACCCTCCAGGGGTTTGTGGTCCATGTGGCCTTCCTAGATGATAGAGACAAACATGAAGAAGTTCATATGTGTGAATGACTTTTGGCAAGGCGGAATCAGGAGGCGGCCCTTTAACGAGAGCCTCTCTCAGAGGTGGAGACAGGATTTTTTTTTTTTTTTTTTTTAAATTAATAGCTGAATGGTTCAAGGATAAGTGTCACAATTATTGTGGCCAATATTATTTTTCAATTTTTTTTATGAAGGCTCAATTAAAATTTGTGAATATAATTGTATTTTTTAAATATATTAGAAAAGGCATGGCTCTTGGTAATGTCTCCGAAGCGAAGTGGGCTCCCATCCTTTGGTGGCGTTACCGTTGGAGAGTCTGATGATCTTTGTTGAGCTGTCAATGAACACTTTTTTAGTAGTAAAGGTTTGGGGCCTTCCCCGAAAAGGGTTGCATTGGAGAGAAAAGAGAAAGAATCATAAAAATTAATTAAAAATCGACTTGAAATGACAAGATCTTTTGTTTTGAACATTTTTCTATTCGTGGAATGTGTGTTTGTGAATTGTTTGATAAATTCATGTTGAAATTTTCGATTTGAAATTGATTTGTATAAGTAATTCATCGCTAACAATCAATTCACATTGCTTAAAAAGTAGAAGAAAAGGGAAGAACTTCAATACGTTTGCACTTGCCACCTACTTGGCACATGTTTCAACACCATTATCAGAAACTTAATGTTTTTTTAATGAATATTTGTTCTTTTATATTACTAAAAACTATCATAAATGTACTTTTTTATAACAAAATGTACTTTTTACAATAGTTTTTAACAGCACAAAATAAAAAAATAATTCTTTAGTTATAAAAACAACCAACTAATTTCAAATTATATATATATATATATATATATATATATGTAATACCAATTGCATCAATCATTTTCATTGAAAAAGCTATCCATTGAAAACTTTTTGTTTGACATGTTACCCACTATGTTTTTGGTCAAGTCTAACTCTTCTAGATTTTTTTTTTTTTTCTTTTGGTTTGTGTTAAAAGCGGTAAATTTCATCTACACATGCACGAGGGGAGAGAGAGAAAAGAAAATGTAAGACTCTGGTGACCGAGTTCTTTTCAACTTCTTTTCATTACAATTTGCAATAATATATAGTATAAGATTCTTCTAATTTGCAATTGAATTTTGAATTTGTGAACATCCGATCAGTCTAAATAATATGTTTTCAATTTGAGTTCAGTGCCTTGATGTCCCTACCTTTTTAAGTGTTAAAATTTCACGGGGATCGATGAAAGTTTTGACCGTCTTTTTCGATGAAATACTCTTCATACTTACTCAAATAAACATTAAAATTTCATGCCACCAAGCATAAACTGACATGTTATGCACATTAGAAAAGGAGGTTGGAAATTGGAAGTAGACTGTTGACAACATCTTATCATCCGTCATTTTAGTTGAGGAGTACCATTAATTGTCTTTTGATAAGCATGGATAACGGTCGGGCAGAGTGGTGGGGCACAAATTTGATTAAGTTGTAAGCAATGAACTAAATAATCACAGCCGGGAAGACCAAAGGCATGCATCTTCAATTATTCTCCTGATAGATCTAACATTCAAAGCAGTGAACAGTGTTATTTCTCATCATTTTTATGGGAAATAACTACAAAGCTAAGAAAACGCGGTCAACTTTTCCCTATGATCAAGTCACAACAAAAAAATTTGGACTTAAATTCGCTTAAAGTGACGGTAAAACGCAAACCATGCATTTTTTTTCTCAAGGGAGAATGATGCGTGTTCACATGGCCAGACTTCTTTGAGTATTATAGCCATAAAGGTGAGAATGAGTTTTGTACGACATTCTTTTGTACACAACAAAAGTATATTGAAAATAGATCTTACTACCAATATGTATATTTCCTTCAATGCTCTAAGATTGCCTTTTTTTATCTCATACCTATGTCTTTTTTTCATATAAATGTCTTTAGAGTATAAGATAATGATAGATGTATGAGATAAGATAGATGTATAAGATAATAACAAGAGTATAAAATAATAAGTATGAGATACCAACATTTATATTTGATAATGAAAAACATATTAGATAAACAACATAAAAAGAACGAAAATGCTTCTCTGCTACTCAAGAGTATATATTGAATTAACATATATATATATATATATAATATAAACTGCTCATAAATTGAAAGCATTTTTCATCGTTAGTATACTAATTTCCTGACACTTCAGAGCGTGTAACCCGCTCAGATAAGAGGCTAGAGCCAAACTGGCATGCAACAGAACAGCAAGTCGACAGTGTGGGCTACTGCCGGCAGATTAAAAATCTCGTTAAAGATCACGTTGCTTTTAGCATAATTAAAAAAATTACATGCGGCCTCGCAGAAGGGAAACGTGCTCTGCCACTTGTCTCATCCGGTTAATCAGAACAATAGTCCAGAGCTCCTCTGGCGCTCCGAAGATTGGTTTTAAATGGGTTTAACAACTACCTCAGTTAAGTTTGCAAAACTAGATAGATAAGCGACGGCCACTTCTTTTCCTTGAACCAGAATAGAGGACGGTCCTCAAGAAATTCCTCGTAAAGGAGAGACCGTTAACCCAGAAAACTTGCTCGAAAAAAAAAATTGCCAATGGCAGAAACTTTCTCGCCACCCTTCTTTCAATCTGACTCTGCCATTGATTCGAAATGAACCTGGCTCTTTGATACCGCAAAGAAAAGAAGAATGCAATTGCCTACGTCCACGGGAAGGAGGAGCTCTGAATGAGAATTTTTTCTACTACACTCGTTGCATGGTAGAGCAACATTTTTATAGTGAGTGTAAATACCGTTACAAGGTATGAATCTTTGGTAAGTAATAAAGAGGGAAGAGATGGCAACCACTGGAATGGAAACCATCAAAGTTGGCAAGCCAGCACAAAGAAACGTCTCCGAAGCAACGACAACAATCATGAATTGGGTTTCCAGCCTCCTTCTGTTAACCGCTCAACAGGTTTCAATTGGTGGACCTCCCCGATGATGGCGTCTCTCTGCACCTAGAAGGCCAGCAACAGGAGATTGAAGCAAGTCATCCCCTGCGCCATGTGAAAAAGAGCCGTTAGTTCACACCATCTCCCGGGAAACACCACCCTCTGTCTCTCTCCCTGCCAACTTTTACACTGAACTCCACATCTCCCTCGCCAACACTTGAGATTTCTTCATTTCTTTTCACAATTTCATGACTCTTCATCTTCTTGGACGAGCTTTTTCATTCTTCAAACGGACTCATTTTATGGGCGTTGTCATTAAGATTGTGCCTTGTTTGTAAGCAAGAGATATGGAGACAGGAGGTGACATTTACAGAGTTGGGACTTTCAGAAGAAATGGGTCCTCCTCCATTTGGAGGAACAGTGGGAATGATGCCTTCTCAAGGTCTTCAAGAGAAAGGGAAGATGATGAGGAGGCCCTCAGATGGGCAGCTCTTGAGAAGCTCCCCACCTATGACAGGATCAGGAAAGGGATTCTCAGTGGTGTTGGAGGTGATCTTGCTGAGGTGGATGTTCGCAAGCTCGGGTTCGTTGAGAGAAAGAACCTGCTGGATAGGCTCGTCAGAGTTGCAGAGGAAGACAATGAGAAGTTCCTTCTCCAGCTCAAGGACCGAATAGATCGGTAATTCTCTTTGAATATTTTCTCTTCATGAGTCAGTCTTTCATGGCTTGGTTTTTCATTGGTTGCTTTTGGATCTTGTGATTCTATGGGGGATGTAGGGTCGGAATCGATATCCCGCTGATCGAAGTCCGGTTCGAGAATTTAAATGTTGATACAGAGGTCTATGTTGGCAGCAGAGGACTGCCTACTTTGCTGAATGCTGCTGTCAATGTGCTAGAGGTAAGTACAGTTACTTTCTGTTCTCCAATCTAGAAGAAAGATTGATGACGATACTCAAAGGCTGGTGATTTGCTGAATTTTTATTGAAAAGGGTACCCTGAACTTCCTCCATGTTCTTCCAAAAAAGAAGAAGCCGTTGTCCATTCTTCACAACGTCAGTGGAATCGTGAAGCCTAAAAGGTAAAAAGGATGCCGTCCATCTTTTTCTGCCCTTTTTGCTCTCAGAAGGCTGGACTCGCATAATTTCACTTGGCGGGTCATAATTTGCAGGATGACGCTCATTTTAGGCCCCCCAAGTTCCGGGAAGACCACTTTGCTGTTAGCCCTGGCTGGAAAGCTTGATTCGAGTTTGAAGGTGCGAAACATAAGCTTCCAGACTTTGCACTTGGTTCCCTTGGTAAAAATATTTCTTAAAACTGACGGGGATCCACTTCTGCTGAATTATTAGACTTCAGGAAGGATAAGTTATAATGGGCACGAAATGAACGAATTTGTTCCTCAGAGAACCTCTGCATATATAAGCCAGCATGATCTTCATATAGGAGAAATGACGGTCAGGGAAACGTTAGCTTTCTCTGCTAGATGCCAGGGAGTCGGTTCACGTTATGGTAAAACTTTAAGTTTCATGTGGTAATATGCAAAAGTTCTCATAAATTTTTGTGATATTTTGCATTTTCTTGTTGAGGCAGATTTGCTGGAAGAGTTGTCTAGAAGGGAAAAGGCTGCCAACATTAAGCCAGATCCCGATCTTGATGTCTTCATGAAGGTAGCATATCAACATACTCACCATCTCTATTTAAATGTATGGTGTCTTTGAAGACGACTTTGATTATCTACCTCTATTTCCTGTTCTTGCAAACTGTGATATTGCATATATTCTCTTTTTTTTCTCCCTTCTCTTTCCATGTTCCTTTCATGGGGTTCACCTGGCATCGCAGAGGCATCATTCTATGTCTTCTTTTTTTTTCTCTTTTTTTTTTCAGTAGTAAAAAAACATGTGATTTTGAACGTTTAAATGGAGACAGTAGGGAAGCTAATATTTTACTGAGGTTTCAATATTAAGAATTTCCAGTTTAACTTCTTTTAGGCTTCCTCCCTGGAAGGTCAGAAGGCTAGTGCAGTGACAGACTATATATTGAAGGTGAGCAATACAAACGGTTGTTTCTATTTCCTTTATCAGAAAGACAAACTATATTTCTCAAATATCTTACCCTGTTTACAATATCAGATTCTAGGTCTAGACATATGTGCTGACACCATGGTTGGAAATGAAATGTTCAGAGGAATTTCAGGGGGACAAAAGAAACGGGTCACAACAGGTGGAGAAAATAGAGCTAGTTTAAATTTTAAAGTACATTTTAGCATACTTATCCAGTACTCAGCCTTGATCAATCCAATACAGTTCAGGGCTTTTATGTTAACTCATTTTGATTGTTTTTCCAGGAGAAATGCTGGTTGGACCAGCTAGAGCTCTCTTTATGGACGAGATATCAACTGGTTTAGATAGCTCCACCACTTACAAAATTGTGAATTCTGTCAGACAATTTACGCATATTATTGGAGCCACAGTTGCCATTTCTTTGCTGCAACCAGCACCAGAGACCTATGATCTTTTTGACGACATCATTCTTCTCTCTGATGGTCATATTGTATACCATGGTCCTCGTGAGCATGTACTTGAGTTCTTTGAATCTATGGGCTTCAGGTGTCCTGAGAGAAAGGGCGTTGCAGATTTTCTACAAGAGGTAAGCTCTTAGTCTATTGAGTTTTGGTAAATTGTAATTCAAAAAATATGCACATGTGAGATCAATTTCTGCTTTAATGAGTTTGTCTCTTTGCATGTTTAATATGTTTCTGATGGTTCAATCTACTTCACATTCACCAGGTGACATCCCTAAACGACCAGAAACAATACTGGATACATAAAGAAGAAACCTACAGATTTGTACCAGTGAAGGAATTTGCAGAAGCCTTTCATTCATTTCACATTGGGCAACAATTATATGCAGAATTTTCTATACCATTTGACAAGAGTAAAAACCATCTTGCTGCATTAACAGATTCCAAATACGGTGTAAGCAAGTTGGAGCTGTTAAAAGCATGCTTTTCAAGGGAATTACTGCTGATGAAAAGGAACTCTTTTGTCTACATTTTTAAAATGATGCAAGTGAGTATTGCATCTATCGGCACCCAGTTCTTCAGGAAGTTTTTGGGATTATTGTATGTCTTATGTATCTTATGCCTTATTTATTGTACTTTTTTCTCTCTTTTTTACAGCTTATAGTCCTTGCTTTTATTACGATGACTCTCTTCCTACGTACTAAGATGCACCGGAACACAATCAATGATGGAGGGATTTATCTGGGTGCACTATTTTTTGGTTTGATTACAATCATGTTCAATGGTTTTGCTGAGCTCTCCTTGACAATTGCAATACTGCCTGTTTTTTACAAGCAAAGAGACATGTTTTTCTATCCAGCATGGACATATGCAATTCCCGCATGGATTACTAAAATTCCAATATCAGTTGCTGAGGCCTCTATATGGGTGTTTTTAACTTACTATGTGGTCGGTTTTGATCCAAGTGCTGGAAGGTGAGCTTTTAGTTAGTATTTGAAGGTTTTCTATCATTTTGGTTGTATCATGATCTATTACAAGTTTTCTTCATATATACAAGAAGATACAGTATGGAAAAAATGGGAATAGCCAAATAACTAGTAATTAATAAGTTGAAGTGGACAACTTGTGCAATTGAAATACGGAATTGACTAATATAAATCATCATTCTATGCTCCAATTACAGGATGTTCAGGCAATTGCTTCTGCTTCTAGGAATCAACCAAATGTCGTCTGGCCTTTTCCGTTTAATTGCTGCCTTGGGCCGGGACCTGATTGTTGCAAATACATTTGGTTCATTTGCATTGCTTGTAATAATTGTTCTTGGTGGCTTTATACTCTCACGGGGTATGCTCACCTGATTGTGTGTTCTTTGGTTCCTCAAACTATGGAATTAAACATTTCTTTTCTTGTTGAATGAGAAACAATTTATCATTAGACCAAGTTGGTGAAGGTATCTTCTTCATGTGCAACAGATAACATTAAGAGCTGGTGCATCTGGGGCTACTGGATTTCACCAATTATGTATGGACAAAATGCCATTTCTGTGAATGAATTCCTTGGGAAAAGTTGGCACCAAGTAAGTTTTGGCCCTAATTAAAAAAATATTATGCAGAATTCAAAATTATAGCTGATCATTGATTTATTTTTTTTGTAGGTTATACCGAATTCAACTATGTCACTGGGTGAAGCAGTCCTGGAAGCACATGGAATGTTTGGTCGAGGGTACTGGTACTGGATTGGAGTTGGTGCCCTGATTGGATACACTTTTCTCTTCAATGGCCTCTTCAGTGCTGCTCTTGCTTATCTTCAACGTAAGTCTTATATTCTATCCGTGTTGGTGTATGTGGTCTTAATGTTATTCACTAAACTGGTGAAATGGTGGCTATGCATTCGCAGCTTTTGGAAAATCACAGGCCGTTATATCTGAAGAAGCATTGAAGGAGAAGCATGCTAATGTGACTGGCGAAAATGTAAAATCAGAATTATCTTCAAGAGGAAGGATTACGGAAGGTAATTTCACCAGACAAACCCCAGATGCTTATTATTAACTGTATCATGTGAATCACCCTAGCAATAAATATAAATTTGTTGTGCCTCTCTTTCAGCTCAATCAGAATCAGTTGCTGAAAGTGTCCATAGCCAACAGAAAGGAATGGTCCTTCCATTTACACCCCTATGCATAACATTTGATGACATCAGATATTCAGTGGACATGCCACAGGTAAACATAAAATATTAAGTTCTCCCTCTACTCTTCCTCTCTCTCTCTCTCTCTTTCCCTTCTTTATATCATCAGGCATCTCCTTCTAAATGTGATCTGAATTTTCTAGGAAATGAAAGCTCGAGGTGTTTCTGAGGACAAATTAGAGCTGCTGAAGGGTATAAGTGGGACTTTCAGACCTGGAGCATTAACAGCCTTGATGGGTGTAAGCGGAGCTGGCAAAACTACTTTAATGGATGTGTTAGCAGGAAGAAAGACTGGTGGCTATACTACTGGAAGCATCAAAATATCAGGTTATCCGAAGAAACAGGAAACCTTTGCTCGTGTTTCGGGTTACTGTGAGTAAAATGACATCCATTCTCCCCATGTCACTGTATATGAATCACTTGTCTACTCTGCTTGGCTTCGTTTACCTCCTGAAGTCGATTCTGCTACGAGAAAGGTTGGTCCTGAATCACATTTATAATGAAGGGTATTCACTTCCTTAGCAGTAGCACCTATCCATAGGGTAGGCTTTCTTATTGCAAGGATCAATGTCTGCAGCTATTTGTCGAGGAGGTCATGGAACTTGTGGAGTTGACATCATTAAGGGAATCCCTTGTGGGGTTACCAGGTGTAAATGGACTCTCAACTGAGCAACGTAAACGATTGACAATTGCAGTGGAGCTAGTTGCTAATCCCTCCATAATATTCATGGACGAACCAACCTCTGGCCTCGATGCCAGAGCTGCAGCAATTGTCATGAGGGCCGTCAGAAATACAGTGGATACCGGGAGGACGGTTGTTTGCACAATTCATCAACCCAGTATTGACATATTTGAAGCATTTGATGAGGTGAGGATGTTGGTAAATGACTTTGTATAACCATAACGTATACCAATTGAAACTTTCACCGATGCTAAAACATTTTGTTTAGAGATTCTCCTTGTTAGTCACATGATGCAACTAGGTGTATTTTACTTGCTTCTTTGTGGGGTCACTTATTCTCTTCATTTCAGCTCTTCCTTATGAAGCGAGGTGGTCAGGAGATCTACGTTGGGCCATTGGGTCAGAAATCTTGTCACCTAATTTCCTATTTTGAGGTAATGAAAGCTATTTTCCACATGCAAGTTTAGTTTGGCGCTTGTGTGAAGGTTCAAATCTATTTTCCACATGCAAGTTTAGTTTGGCGCTTGTGTCAAGGTTAAGTAATTTGGTGATACCCTGTAGGGCATCGAAGGAGTAAGCAGGATAAGAGAAAGGTACAATCCAGCTACGTGGATGCTAGAAGTGACCTCTGAGGCGCAAGAGGACATTCTTAGTGTAGACTTTGCTGAGATCTACAGAAACTCTGATCTGTATCAGTGAGTACATTTTAACTAGTTTTCTTCTTAATTACTTTGCTGTGATGAAGAAACATGTTGAAGAGACAAGTAGGATCATTTATTTAGTGATTGGTTCCCCTGTCCAAGGCATATAGTTCATATGTGCTGATGGCTGCAGGAGAAATAGGGCTTTGATAAATGAGCTCAGTTCACCTCCACCTGGCTCTAAAGATCTTTACTTTCCGACAAAGCACTCTCAGTCCTTCATCACTCAGTGCATGGCATGCCTGTGGAAACAACACTGGTCTTACTGGCGTAACCCTTCATATACAGCTACACGTTTCTTCTTCACAACCTTCACAGCCTTGATGTTTGGGGCCATTTTCTGGAATCTTGGCATGAAAAGGTATGGATTGCTTCAATATGTATATATTTATACATACATAAATATATATAGGAACAGAGAGAAAGAGAGATTCTGGGGATATGAATTCTCATTTTTGATATCTTTCACAGGAGTAAGCAACAGGATTTGTTTAACGCAATGGGCTCCATGTATGCTGCTGTTCTGTTTATTGGTATAAACAATGCATCATCTGTTCAGCCAGTTGTGGCTATTGAAAGAACCGTCTTCTATAGGGAAAGGGCTGCTGGAATGTTTTCTGAATTGCCATATGCATTTGGACAGGTATGCTACACCAATGGTGAACAAACTTACTAGTGCACATGGTCTCTACACAGTACACACACAATTAATAAAACATTTTGTATTTTCTGGCTATCCTTGATGCATTCGTAACTGAGTGGTTACTAGTCTAAAGACCTGAATTTCCAAGAGCTAATCAGGTTGTTTACATGTGCACAGGTTGCTATTGAATTGCCATATGCCTTGATTCAGGCTCTGGTCTATGGAGTTATAGTATATGCAATGATAGGCTTCGAGTGGACTGCTGCCAAGTTCTTCTGGTATATATTCTTCATGTACTTCACCTTCCTATACTTCACATTCTATGGGATGATGGCAGTTGCGGTCACTCCAAATCATCACATCGCCGCCATCATCTCTTCTGCATTTTATGCAATTTGGAATCTCTTCTCTGGATTTGTGATTGCACGTCCGGTATGTGATCATCTACTCTGTTATATCTTGTTGGGGATTTTGAGAGTGGCACCAATAATTTACATATTTGTATCCTTTTCAGAGTATGCCAGTGTGGTGGAGATGGTACTACTGGGCATGCCCTGTTGCTTGGACGTTGAATGGGTTAGTTACTTCACAATTTGGTGATGTAAAGTCAAACCTTGAAGTGGCCAACTCTGCAGCAACAACTACTACAGTGGAGGGATTTATCCGAGCCTATTTTGGATTCCGTCATGACTTCTTGGATGTGGTTTCCATAATGGTTGTAGGATTTGCGATTCTCTTTGCATGTGTTTTTGCATTGGCAGCTAAGGCCTTCAACTTTGAGAAAAGATAGTAGCTCTTGGATGTAGGTAATTTAAAACAAATTGCTTAAGCAGTTCATAAAGTCACTTATATGGGAGTGTGCTTTGTATCTGCTAATTGTAGGAATAGTCTTCCATCCACTTTGCTAGCGTTGATAGGAAAATATATGCAGCCTAGGGTACTCATTTCCTCATATATATTAAGGAATAAGAACACATTTGATTTGTCACAATATTGAGTTTTAATAAATGCACAAAAAAATGGCAGAAGTGTTCATCATTTTCACTGTAGACCGTGTAACTGTGACAGACGCTTAGGAGATAAGCATGCTTCCCAAGATACTTGAAGAAACAACAGCAGCACAGCTTTAGTGCACAAACTTGATAGTTTGAAATTTGGAAAGCATAGAAAGTGAACATCTATCCTTCAACCAGCAATGCGTTGCTGAATATGTAGCACAAACTTGATAGTTTGAAATTTGGAAAGCATAGAAAGTGAACATCTATCCTTCAACCAGCGATGCGTTGCTGAATATGTATCTGCTTAATACAATCCATGCGACGTACTCCTATAGTCCTATGATTTCCACCTCAACAAACTTTATATATATACATATTAACGAGAGAGAGGAAGGGAAAGACAGAACAAACGCGTCAGGAGGACGTGTGAGAGAGATGAGTTTGGAAAGTAAAACTAATAGATAAGAAATCGTGGGAGTGAGTTATAAAGTCCAAAGAACTTCTCTAACTGGCATAGGGATGAGAAATTTCAGAGAATTTAGATGTGAACGTTTAAAAGCTAAAGACTCCATGGTAAGCAACGCAAGTGTTCTTCTATCAACACGGTCTCTCTTGTTCCAGCTAAAGGCTCAAGCACATCGTTCATTTTAAACGCGTCAACATTTTTTTTTTTAAATGGTTTCTGAGGGTTTTTCTCCTCTGTACTCTTATGGTGGAGGTATTCATAAACTAATGCAGCACTCCCTTTTTTATCTGTTGAAGAAACTCGTGGGCTTGACCAGTTGGGGGTCACCTTTCAGAGGTAAACCTGTGGCGACAATGACCGTTGGAAACTCCGGGTGCAGGGTGGCAGACGAAGGTTGATAGCAGCTTCCTCCACCCGTCTGCCCCCCACCCCCCCTCCTTCCGATCATTTTAAACACATTTATCAACGAAGATTGATTTTATTAATTGGATTACATGCATATATATTGGAATTGTCTACCGAAATGTTTTGTTCTTAATAAAATTAATAGAATTAATGTTCATTAATGAATATATTTAAGATAATCAGTAATAAATAACATCAACATAACATCAATATAGACAATACCAAGTTATATGTTTGTAATTAAATCAATCGAATTAATCTTCGGTTGCCCGATTTATCATGATCAATGGTTGAACAAAAAAATAAGGATAAATAGGTGATTAGTAGTTACATCTTGACCATCTATTACGATAAATCAAACTGCCCCTATGAAGCATTTGCTTTGGTTTTTGAAATGAAGAAGAGGGCATCTCTTATACGTGAAAGTGAGAAAGGGAGAGACGGAGAAATAGGAATCGCAAACTTGGGAAGTCACCAAAGTTATGATTTTGGTAAAACGATAAAGCAATTGGCAGTGGGCTTAAATTTTACAAATATTTTGCTGAATTGCAAACCTTGTTAGTTGTTTGCAAAATTATTTCTGCAAATTACGACAGTAGCCAGATAAAAATTTTGTGATTAAGGGTACTAATAATAATAAATTTTAATTTTTTAAGGACCATCAACATGTAAATAAGAAAATTTGATCTAAGGTGTGTGGCTCCCTGTGGACAATTTCCCATACATGGCCTCCAATTCCATTCGCCTCCGCCCCAGTTTTTGGAGAGCGGCAGGTTTAATTTGTTGAGTATGAATTTGAATCTCAAAAAATGCTGGAAATGCTGTAAAGAAGCATATATTGCCAATATTGTCACGTTTTACTTAGAAAACTGTATTTCTCTACAGAATGTGCAATTGACTCTTCTAGAAGCATGAAAGATGGATTCCTTTGAATTACGGCATTTAAAGCTTTGCTTTTATTTTTTAAAACTTCCAGAAGACATTGTGGTCCTTCTCTCTGATCTCATCATCATATAAATATGTCCTAATAAGTGAAATGCTGGACAACTTAACGAAATGCTGATGCCACTTCTAGAATCAAACGGTGGTCAATTAGTTAAAGGGTGTAAATGGATGTGATACTGTTACAGGTACACAACACATGAACCCGATGCTGCACATCAAAGTTAAAGCAAAGCAATGCAGTTGGTCGGATTGGCAGGCGGTGAAAGTCTTGTCGCAAGTTTGATTTTCGTAGACACTATTCATTTAAACTGTAAACGGTGGATGTGTGACACTCTAGTCGATGGGTGTACCATTTCTCACCTATGTCACGAAGCAGCCTTGGATTGGACCATGGCGGTAGAGGGGAAGGAGGTCATACTTCCGTCGCTAATCTGCAGGCAGTCGATCCTAATCTGTGGATTCACAAGTCCTAGTACCGTTGATTCTGCATGGGGAGCATTCCTCAACCTCAAACCTTTGGCTCCACCATTGTAGAAGTTGCACGATGAGTCAAGCAACTCGAGCTTATTTCCAAGGCCATTGACGGTGGCTCAATTAAAATGGCAGATGCCAACAGTTTCCTTGCAATTTTCAATGTGCATGACATCTCAGTCTATGTCGGTGGCTTGAAATGCCAACACTTAGGGACGTCAAGGGACTGGGTTCAAATCGAATGTGTGTTTTATTTATCACATATTATTTGGACTGATCAGATGTTCACGTATCCAAAATTTGAATGCAAAAGCAGAAGAAATTTTGACTATATTTGAATCCAACCTTTTAATTCAGAATTTTAACTGGATCCGAAAATGACACTTTAAATTCACAACTGATTTTTGCACCAGATATAAATTCTTATATGCTTATAGGAATACACACCTATATTAAATTACTACAATTTAGGAAAAAGAAAACCTTGGGAATTACAGAAAGCTGTCTAATTGAATTGCTCAAAAATGAGAACTAACATGTTAGTATGACCATTAGATGTTAGTATGACCATTGAATTATATTGGGTGAATAACTTTTCGGTGACTATGTTTTTTTTTTTTTTTTTTTGTTCGAAATGATTTTTCATGAAGAATTAGAAGTTTAGAACTAGGGATCTTAATATATCCAATTTGAATTGAATATCCAATGGAACCGTTATGAAGAGACTAATATCTGATTAAGGAATCAACTTTGATTCAAATTTAAAAAATGACATCCGATCATATTCAGATATATATCCGATCAGGTTTGGATGTAGATTCAGGTCAGATTTATTTTTAAACCGATATCTTACATCCAATGCTCTTACATTTTGAAAATTGGTCAAATTCGGTTTAAAATTTGGATTAGGAAGTAAAAATCGAATTTGGATCAGATTCAAATTGGCAAATCAGATTTTGGATTTGGAGTCAGATATGACTTTTTTTTTATTTGTATTCAAATCAAACACATGAATATCTGAAAAAGCGGAGATAGTTAATAGTATATCCAGTTTGAATATGATCTGATTTATTTGCATGAGTAAGGAAACAATTTCATGTGAATGGTGTGACCCAACATTCAAACCAATGACCAGCTACATCATTTAACGAGTCTTAATATTTTATACCTCAACACTTTGAATTTAAGTTAATGTTAAGAGATCATGGGAATGCTTAAAAAATTCTGAGTTGCATTGATTGACTTGTCTTGACTGACCTCCTAGCAGCTCAACCCAATAGGAGCACTCAGTTTTATCCAAAGCTATTTTGTCTGGGCCCGCCGAAGTGTGGTTATATTTGGAAGATTCAATCCCGTACGATGCAGAATGTTGCTGGATGACTATAATTTAAATGTTTATCACCAAAGAACAATCATTATATTGATGACTATAACGTAAATGTTTATCACCAAAGAACAATCATTATGTTGGCATTAGCAATTGTTTATGATGCCAGAACGGTTTATGGTGATTTTAGTGATAATTTATGGTTTTTTTAACAATAAATTTTCAAATTTGAGTGATTCGTCTGACAACCATCTGGCATCCGACAACATTGATTCTTCCAAGTTCTGTATATCAAGTTTTTTTGTAATCTATGTTTACTAAGTACAATCTTCTAATCCATTGAAACAATAAAAGTTAGAATATATTATTATTTCAAAAAAAAAACAAAAAAATAAGTTTTCAAGCAAATAGCCCTTTACCCGAAAATCTTAGAGGTACCTATTAGACAAGAATTTTTTCTGATATATATATATATATATATATATATATATATATATATATATATATATATATATATATATATATATATATATATATATATATATATATATATATATATATAGAGAGAGAGAGAGAGAGAGAGATTGATTTACATGAACTGTTGACCTTGTTCAATGGAATGGCCTGTTTACAAGCTTACTTCTGTGCATTTCATGGTTTGAATCAACTATCTAGAATTGGTCATGCATTTCATTGAATTCCCACAAAAGTAAAGAGAAGTTTGAACTTAGGAATCTTTTGTTACATGAGGCGAACTATGGTTTCAAAATTTTAATAAAGCTGATACATAATTTTCTAATTTTTTTTATATAAGTGAAGCTAAAAATTTTAAAATTTATAAATAAAATTTTGGGGTTTTTTTTTTCAAATCAAAGAGGGGGCCATGGCCCCTGCCTTTGCCCTCCCCGGGGTTAGATACAATTAATCATATCACATGCAATATCACATGGAGTATGAGAGCTTTAGATCACATGGTCATGACTTTAAAATTATATGTGGTGTCCACACCAAACATGTATCACCAATGCGAGTGGCCCTCGACTAAAAAAAAAAAAAAAAGTTCCGCCGCCACTAATCACATCCTATTAATCTAAAATAGGCTTTGACAGGTATACATCAACCTGGATTCAAAGTTAATTGTACTTGAATTAAGCTTTTTGTTTTCTTTTTCAAGCCTCCATAATCAGGTCGATTCTAGTTGGAAACTGTTGGAGAATGGCTGCTTGGAAGAGAAACAAAAGAGCTCATATGCTTCCGTTTAAAACAAGTTGCTCCAAAATAAAAGAGCTCGATGATTTTGACTTGGCTTGGCTCATGACTCAATTGACTCGTGTTTGAAACAGGATACGTGTAGCTGGTAAACGACCAAGTTTACCAGATCCATATGACCTGTGAAACAGAACGAATTACGTCTTTTAAGAACAGTATTATGGTCAAAAGCTTGCTTAGACCCGGATCCAATCTTTGAATCTTTGAATGGTGCAGTGCCATGCGTCAGATACCGGCTGGCGCTCCAAAATTGATTTTGAACCAGGAAGTTCCAATTAGTTGACCTCTCTCTTGATGGCCTCTATCCGCATCTAGAACGACCGCAACAGGAGATGGAAGCAAGTGCGTCATTCCTGGCAGCTTCCGAAAAGAGCCGTTACTTTCACACAATCTCCCGGGAAACACCACCCTCTTTCTCTTTCCCTGCCAATATTTAAATTGAAGTGCTGAACTCCACATCTCCATCGTCACCGCTTGAGATTTCTTCATTCCTTTTCACAATTTCAAAATTCTTTTAACTACTTGAACAAGTTTTTTCGTTCTTTAAACGTGGTGGTTTGTGGGTGTTGTGATCAAGATTGGAACCTGCTTGTAAGCAAGAGATATGGAGACAGGAGGTGATATTTACAGAGCTGGGAGTTTCAGAAGAAATGGGTCCTCCTCCATTTGGAGGAACAGTGGGGATGATGCCTTCTCAAGGTCTTCAAGAGATGGGGAAGATGATGAGGAGGCCCTCAAGTGGGCAGCTCTTGAGAAGCTGCCCACCTATGACAGGATCAGGAGAGGGATTCTCAGTGGTGTTGCAGGGGGTGTTGCTGAGGTGGATGTTCGCAAGCTCGGGTTCGTTGAGAGAGAGAGCCTGCTGGATAGGCTCGTCAGAGTTGCAGAGGAAGACAATGAGAAGTTCCTTCTCAGGCTCAAGGAGCGAGTGGATCGGTAATTCTCATTGAATATTTTCTCTTCATGAGTCGGTCTTTTTTCATGACTTGGTTTTTAATAGGTTTCTTTTGGATCTTGTGATTCTATGGGGGATGTAGGGTCGGAATCGATATCCCGCAGATCGAAGTCCGGTTCGAGAATTTAAATGTCGATGCAGGGGTCTATGTTGGCAGCAGGGGACTGCCTACTTTGCTGAATTCTGTTGTCAATATGCTAGAGGTAAGTACAGTTCCGTCCGATTCTGAATATAGAAGAAAGATTGATGACAATACTCAATGGCTGGTGATTTGCTGAATTTAGGGTGCCCTGAGCTTCCTCCATGTTCTTCCAAAAAACAAGAAACCGTTGTCCATTCTTCACAACGTCAGTGGAATCATGAAGCCAAAAAGGTAAAAAGATCGAGTCTATCTTTTTCTGTTCGTTTTGCTCTCAGAAGTCTTGACTCACAGAATTTCACTTCGGGAGTCATAATTTGCAGGATGACGCTCGTTTTAGGCCCACCAAGTTCTGGGAAGACCACTTTGCTGTTAGCCTTGGCTGGAAGGCTTGATTCGAGTTTGAAGGTGTGAGATACAACCCTCCAAATTTTTTTTACTTCATTCCCCGGGTGAAAACATTTCTTAAAACTGACGGGGATCCACTTCTACTGAATTATTAGACTTCAGGAAGGATAACATATAATGGGCACGGAATGAAAGAATTTGTTCCTCAGAGAACTTCTGCATATATCAGCCAGCATGATCTTCATATAGGAGAAATGACAGTCAGAGAAACGTTAGCTTTCTCTGCAAGATGCCAAGGAGTTGGTTCACGTTATGGTAAATCTCTAAGTTTCATGTAGTAATATACAACACTCACATATATTTTTTATGATATTTTACGTTTTACTTGTTGAGGCAGATTTGCTGGAAGAGTTGTCTAGAAGGGAAAAAGCTGCCAACATTAAGCCAGATCCTGATCTTGATGTCTTCATGAAGGTAGCATATATACATTATTCATACTCACCACCTCTATTTAAATGTATGGTGTCTTTGGAGACGACTTTGATTACCTTCCCCTATTTTCTGTTCTTGCAAATTTGACAGTGATATGCCATATTTTCTCTCTTTTCCTCCCTTCTCTTTCCATGTTCATTTCATGGGGTTCACCTGGCATCACCGAAGTATCAGTATATGTCTCATTTTTATTTCAGTAGTCAGAAAACATGAAACTTTGAGTGCTTAAATGGAGGCAGTAAGGAAGGTTTGATTTCTACTGAGATTTCAACACTAAGAATTTCCAGTTTAACCTCTTGTAGGCAATGTCCCTGGAAGGTCAGAAGGCTAGTGCAGTGACAGACTATATATTAAAGGTGAGCAACACGAACAGTTGTTTCTGTTTTCCTTTATCGGAAAGACAAACTTTCTCAAATGTCTTACACTGTTTGCAATGTCAGATTCTAGGTCTAGACATATGTGCTGACACCATGGTTGGAAATGAAATGTTCAGAGGAATTTCAGGGGGACAAAAGAAACGGGTGACAACAGGTGGAGAAAATAGAGCTAGTTTAAAATACATTTCAGCATATTAATCAAGTACTCAGCCTTGGTCTATGCAATACAGTTCAGGCATTTATGTTAACTCATATTGATTATTTTTCCAGGAGAAATGCTGGTTGGACCAGCTAGAGCTCTCTTTATGGATGAGATATCAACTGGTTTAGATAGCTCCACCACTTACCAAATTGTGGACTCTATCAGACAATTTGTGCATATTCTTGGAGCCACAGTTGCCATTTCTTTGCTGCAACCGGCACCAGAAACCTATGATCTTTTTGATGACATCATTCTTCTCTCTGATGGGCATATTGTATACCATGGTCCTCGTGAGCATGTACTTGAGTTCTTTGAATCTATGGGCTTCAGGTGTCCTGAGAGAAAAGGTGTCGCAGATTTTCTACAAGAAGTAAGCACTTAGTCTATTCACTTTTTATAATTCAAAAATCTGCAGCATGTGGGATCAATTTCAGCTTCAATGCGTTTGTATCTTCGCATGTTTGATATGTTTCTGATGGTTCAATCTACTTTACATTCATCAGGTGACATCCCGAAATGATCAGAGGCAATACTGGATGCATGAAGAAGAAACCTACAGATTTGTACCAGTGAAAGAATTTTCAGAAGCATTTCATTCATTTCACATTGGACAAAAATTAGACGCAAAACTTTCTACACCATTTGACAAGAGTAAAAGCCATCCTGCTGCATTAACAAATTCCAAATACGGTGTGAGCAAGTTGGAGCTATTAAAAGCATGCTTTTCAAGGGAATTACTGCTGATGAAAAGGAACTCTTTTGTCTACGTTTTTAAAATGACGCAAGTGAGTATTGAATCTGTCTCTACGCTGTTCGTTAGGAAATCTTGAGATTATTGTAGGAGTTTTATGTCTTATTTATTTTACCTTTTTTCTGTTTTTTTTTTCTTTTACAGCTTACTGTCATTGCTTTTATTACGATGACTCTCTTCCTGCGTACTGAGATGCACCGGAACACAATCAATGATGGAGGAATTTTCCTGGGTGCATTATTTTTTGGGCTGATTACAATCATGTTTAATGGCTTTGCTGAGCTCTCCATGACAATTGCAAAACTGCCTGTTTTTTACAAGCAAAGAGACTTGTTTTTTTATCCAGCGTGGACATACGCAATTCCTGCATGGATTACTAAAATTCCAATATCAGTTGCTGAGGCCTGTATATGGGTGTTTTTAACTTACTATGTGGTGGGTTTTGATCCAAGTGCTGGAAGGTGAGTTGTTAGTTACTATGTGAAGTTTTTCTTTCATTATGGCCGTATCATGATCTATTACAAGTTTTCTTCATATATACAAGATAACCTGAATAGACAAAATGGAAGTAGCCAAATAACTAATAAGTTTCTTTTTTAAGTGGAAATCTTGTGCAACTGAAATGTGGAATCGGACTAATACAAAGCACCATTCTATGTTGTACTTACAGAATGTTCAAGCAGTTGCTTCTACTTCTAGCAATCAACCAAATGTCATCTGGGCTTTTCCGTTTAATTGCTTCCTTGGGCCGGGATCTGATTGTTGCAAACACATTTGGTTCGTTCGCATTGCTTGTGATAATTGTTCTTGGTGGATTCATACTGTCACGGGGTAAGCTTACCTGATTGTGTTTCTTTCTTTCCTCAAACTATGGAATATAAATGCTTCTTTTCTTGATGAATGAGAATTAGTATTAGACCTAGTTGGTGACTGTATCTTCTTCCACTGCAACAGATAACATTAAGAAATGGTGGATCTGGGGCTACTGGATTTCACCACTTATGTATGGACAGACTGCCGTTTCTGTGAATGAATTCCTTGGGAACAGTTGGCACCAAGTAAGTTTTGACCTAATTAGAAAGATTTTATGCAGAAGTCAAAATTATTGCTGATCATTGATTTATTTTTTTAGGTCCTACCAAATTCAACTATGTCATTGGGTGAAGCAGTCCTGAAAGCACGTGGAATGTTTAGTCGAGGGTACTGGTACTGGATTGGAGTTGGTGCACTGTTCGGATACACTTTGCTCTTCAATGGCCTCTTTAGTGCTGCTCTTGCTTATCTTCCACGTAAGTTTTATAATCTATACATCTTGGTGTATGTGATCTTAATGTTACTCAGAAATGGTGGCTATGCACTTGCAGCTTTTGGAAAATCACAGGCCGTTATATCTGAAGAAGCATTGAAGGAGAAGCATGCTAATGTGACTGGAGAAAATGTAAAATCAGATTTATCCTCAAGAGGAAGAAGGACTACAGAAGGTAATCTTACTCAGACAAACCCCAGATGCTGATTCTTAACTGTATCATCTGAACCACCCTATCAATAAATATAAATTTGTTGTGCCTGTCTTCCAGCTCGATCAGAATCAGTTGCTGAACCTGTCCATAACGAAAAGAAAGGAATGGTCCTTCCATTTACACCCCTATGCATAACCTTTGATGACATCAGATACGCAGTGGACATGCCACAGGTAAACATAAAATATTATTTTCCCTTCTCTCTCTCTCTCTGTCCTCCCACCACATCCCCCCCCCCCCCCCCCCCCCCCCCCCCCCCCACACACCACCAAAAAAAAAAAAAAAACCCTCTTTATATCATCAGATGTCCGCTTTCTAAACAAGATCTGAGTTGTCTAGGAAATGAAAGCTCGAGGTGTTGCTGAGGACAAATTAGAGCTGCTGAAGGGTATAAGTGGGACTTTCAGGCCTGGAGTATTAACAGCCTTGATGGGTGTAAGCGGAGCTGGCAAAACTACTTTAATGGATGTGTTAGCAGGAAGAAAGACTGGTGGATATATCACCGGAAGTATCAAAATATCAGGTTATCCAAAGAAACAGGAAACCTTCGCACGTGTTTCGGGTTACTGTGAGCAAAATGACATCCATTCTCCCCATGTCACTGTATATGAGTCACTTGTCTACTCTGCTTGGCTTCGTTTACCTCCTGAAGTCAGTTCTGCTACGAGAAAGGTCAGTGCTGAATCACATTTATAATGAATGGTCTTCACTTCCTTAACACCTATCCGTAGGGTAAGCTTTCTTATTGCAAGGATCAATATATGCAGCTATTTGTCGAGGAGGTCATGGAACTTGTGGAGTTGACGTCATTAAGGGAATCCCTTGTGGGGTTGCCAGGTGTCAATGGACTCTCAACTGAGCAACGTAAACGATTGACAATTGCAGTTGAGCTAGTTGCTAATCCCTCCATAATATTCATGGATGAACCAACCTCTGGCCTCGATGCCAGAGCTGCAGCAATTGTCATGAGAACCGTCAGAAATACAGTGGACACCGGGAGGACAGTTGTTTGTACAATTCATCAACCCAGTATTGACATATTTGAAGCATTTGATGAGGTGAGATGTTGGTAAATGACTTTGTAAAACCATAATGTATACCTGTTTAAACTTATAATAATGCTAAATCATTAGGCTTAGAGATTCTCCTTTTTAATCGCATGATGTAACTATGTGTATTTTACTTTCCTATTGGAACTACGTGGATTTTACTTGCTTCTTTGTGGCATAACATATTCTCTTCATTTCAGCTCTTCCTTATGAAGCGAGGTGGTCAGGAGATCTACGCTGGACCATTGGGCCAGAATTCTTGTCACTTAGTTTCCTATTTTGAGGTAAGAAAAGCTATTTTCCACATGCAAGTTTAGTTTGGCGCTCGTGTCAAGGTTAAGTAATGTGGTGATACACTGTAGGGCATCGAAGGAGTAACCAGGATAAGAGAAAGGTACAATCCAGCAACGTGGATGCTAGAAGTGACCTCTGAGGCTCAAGAGGACATTCTTGGTGTAGACTTTGCTGAGATCTACAGAAACTCCGATCTGTATCAGTGAGTACATTTTAACCAGCTTTCTTCTTAATATTTCTATATGACAGGATTAGTTTGCTGTAATGAAGGAACATGTTGAAGAGACAAGTCGGATCATATTTAGCAATGTCCAAGGTTTTCATGAATTTATAATTTATATGTGCTGATGGCTGCAGGAGAAATAGGGTTTTGATACAAGAGCTCAGTTCACCTCCACCTGGCTCTAATGATCTTTACTTTCCAACAAAGCACTCTCAGTCCTTCATCACTCAGTGCATGGCATGTCTGTGGAAACAACACTGGTCTTACTGGCGCAACCCTCCATATACAGCTACACGTTTCTTCTTCACAACTTTCACAGCCTTGATGTTTGGGGCTATTTTCTGGAATCTTGGCATGAAAAGGTATCGAATTGTTTTAATATACACACACACATACATATATATAGGGACAGAGGGTGAGAGAGATTCTGGGGATATGAATTCTCATTTTTAGTATCTTTCACAGGAGTAAGCAACAGGATTTGCTCAACGCAATGGGTTCCATGTATGCCGCTGTTCTGTTTATTGGTGTAAACAATGCATCATCTGTTCAGCCAGTTGTAGCTATTGAAAGAACCGTCTTCTATAGGGAAAAGGCTGCTGGAATGTATTCTGCATTGCCATATGCATTTGGACAGGTGTGAAACGTACTGGTGAAGATGCTTATTAATACACATAGCTTCTACATACAAACAATTAACGAAAGTTGCTGTTTTTTCGTAACTGAGTGGTAACTAGTCTAAAGACCTGAATTTCTGAGAGCTAATCAGGATGTTTACATGTGCACAGGTTGTTATTGAACTGCCATACGTTTTGATTCAGGCGCTGGTCTATGGAGTTATAGTATATGCTATGATAGGCTTCGAGTGGACTGCTGCCAAGTTCTTCTGGTATATATTCTTCATGTACTTCACCTTCCTGTACTTCACATTCTATGGGATGATGGCAGTTGCGGTTACTCCAAATCATCACATTGCCTCCATTGTCTCTTCTGCATTTTATGCAATTTGGAATGTCTTCTCTGGATTTGTGATTCCACGTCCGGTATGTGATCATCTACACTGTTATTTCTTGTTGGAGATTTTGAGAATGGCACCAATAATTTACATGCCTCTATCATTTTCAGAGTATGCCAGTGTGGTGGAGATGGTACTACTGGGCATGCCCTGTCGCCTGGACGTTGAATGGTTTAGTTACTTCACAATTTGGTGATTTAAAGTCAAATCTTGAAGTGGCCAGCTCTGCAGCAGCAACTACGACAGTGGAGGAATTTATACGAGCCTATTTTGGATTCCATCATGACTTCTTGGATGTAGTTGCCATAATGGTTGCAGCATTTGCGGTTCTTTTTGCTTTTGTTTTTGCATTTGCAGTTAAGGCCTTCAACTTTGAGAGAAGATAGTATCTCTTGGATGCAGGTAATTGAAAATAAATTGCTTAGGCAGTTGATAAAGGCACTTAAATGAGGGTGTATTTTGTAGGAATAGCCTTCCATCCACATTGCTAGCGTTGACAGGAAAATTTATGCAGCCTAGGGAATTCATTTCCTCATATATGTAAAAGAATAAAAGCACATTTGATTATGTCAAAATATTGAATTGTAATAAATGTACAAAAGGCAGAAGTGTTCATTTTTTCATATTTTTTTCATTGTATACCGTACAACTGTGGTCAAACTGGCTTGTTTGACAGACGCTTAAGAGATAAACAGGTTCCCTAAGATACTTGAACAAACAACAGCAGCACCGCTATTAGTGCACAAACTTTGATAATCTGAAAGATGGAGGCATAAAAAATGATGTACGACTATCCTTCAACAAGCAAGGCGTGCTGAATATGTATCTGCTTAATCAAATCCATGCGACGTACTCCTGTGATTTCCACCTCAACAAACTTGTATTTTTCTTTGGTAGCAAATGCTTAGCTTACAGATTAACGTGTGGGTAATTTGATGGCAAGTAGCATTAGTGTGTGGGAGTACTTTTCTGGGTCTAGAGCTCGTCATACAAGAGGAACTCACCCAACTTACAGTGTTATATATATATATATATATATATATATATATATATATATATATATATATATATATATATATATATATATATATATATATATATATACAATACCTGCTCTTCTAGGATCTAGTGAACGCTCTTTTATCTGAGACAATCCATTCTTGCACGATACCACTTCTACTATTCAAGAAAGTCCGCGAAACTATATTCCCTTTTTTCTTTTCCGTCGAAGGAGCGGACTTGACCAATTAGGTGCCGCCTTTCAAAGGTAAACTTTTGGCAACAATGACCACTGGATTGGAAACCATGGGTGCACTGGGGCAGCGAAGCATCATAAATATATATACAGATGGGAATATTAGAGGTGATTTTGGCTATTCTCTCATGAGTCATTTTATTCCTTGAATAAAAAATAAAGAGAAGAAAGTGATTGTTATTTTCATTATCTAAAATAAAGAGTCTACATCAAAACAGCTCTTGGGTAGTTCTGGATCCCCAGAGTCACCACCATTCTCTCTTTCTTTCTATATATATATATATATATATATATATATATATATATATATATATATAACCATTTATTTAGGGGTTAAAGTTAACTGTTGCAGTTGAAACAGGATTTGCAAATTTGAGAAGTGACCAAAGTTACGATTTTGGTTTACTATAAAGTATAAAGCAATTAGCAGTAGGCTTAAACTACAAACATTTTAGCACAATTTTGAATTATAAAGGCTTGTTTGCAAAATTAATTTGCAAATGGCCACAGTATTTGGAGAGCTGCAGGTTTAATTTCGAAAATGTTCCGAGTATGATTTGAATCTCAGAAAAT
Source organism: Nymphaea thermarum (assembly GCA_011799765.1). NCBI lineage: Eukaryota > Viridiplantae > Streptophyta > Magnoliopsida > Nymphaeales > Nymphaeaceae > Nymphaea > Nymphaea thermarum. Next base: position 261,950 of record JAANDH010000070.1, read on the forward strand.
GCTGGAAATGCTGTAAAGAAGCATATATTGCCAACATTGTCACGTTTTACTTAGAAAACTGTATTTCTCTACAGAATGTGCAATTGACTCTTCCAGAAGCATGACCAAGACGGATTCCCTTGAATTACGGCATTTAAAGCTCTGCTTTTGTTTTCTAAAACTTTCAGAAGACATTGTGGTCCGTGACTCTCTCTGATCTCATCATCATATAAATATGTCATAATAATTGAAATGCTGGACAACTTAACGAAATGTTGATGCCACTTCTAGAATCAAACAGTGCTCAATTAGTTAAAGGGTGCAAATGTATCTCATATTGTTACAGTTACACATGAACCCGATGCCTTTTAAATTGGACTCCCACTTTAAAATTCAGATCCTATTCAGATTGAGAACGATATTTTTCATTAGGCTTGGTTATTACGTGGCTTGATTTGTGTATATTGCAGATCCAGATAGATTCAAGAAAGAGATGCCCATGTTTAGCTAAACTATTTTGACTAATCAAATTTGTCAATCATACGCTCTCCGTGTGTATTTATTGGAAACTTGAACGTAGGTTTGGAATAGACAGAGTTGCATGCGCTGCAACTCAACACACTGAGGTTCCTTACAGTACAGACGCTGGTTGGTTTTCAGTAATGAATTTGTGGGCTGCTAGTCTTAATCTGTGTATTCATCAGTCATAGTATGGTTGATTCCGCATCATAGGATTCAAACTGGCGCATCCCTCAACATGTATGGTCCATTCTGCATCATAGAATTCAAACGGATCAACATGGTCGTAATCCGTTAACTTAAATTCAAAGTGTAAATATATAAAATATTAACGCTCATTAAACCATATAATTAGCAGAAGAAACCATTAGTAATTGCATGCACTGGCATGAATGTTTGTTCACACTTTTCCCATGAAATTGTTTCCTGAGAAAAGTGTTTCCTTGGTCAGGTAAATAAATGGCAGCTTTGTTCTGGTTCGTCGTGAAGAATCATTTGGAACCAAGAAAACATTGTCAAAAAAAAAAAAAAAATTGTTCACCCAGTCATACTTGTGACAGATCTTTCAAGCATAAATATTTTGACTAGAAAACAGCACAAAGAAATTGAATTCGTTGCCAACTTATATTAAATAGATGAAAGATCCATCGCAAAACAGAGACGTATAGTAGTAGCTTCCATCACGAAGACTCGTCTGCAGTAGACAGTCTCTTTCTTGAAGAAAGATTCATGAAGCAGTGTGTCAATTGAAATGACCAAAGAGAGGCAATATGAAGCAAAATTTGACTACACAAACTCAATGAGATTAGAAAACAAATTTTTTTAATTATTTTATTGATTCATGTGTTAACTATGCGCATAAACAATAATTAGAGCATTAAATAACGAAGACCCAGGATGACAAGATCTAATCTTCAAAGGAGCCTTGTTCCAACAAATGAGCGCGTGGAATGTCGGAAAACATTCACAGACAGCACCCATATGCAACAAAGGCTGAAAATATAAAATGAAACAAGAAATCGGAATGCCTCCTTCAACCTTCCTCTCTTTTTTGGGGTTTACTCAGTGGAAACCACCTTCGACGTAAAACTTCGAATGCTCGAGAAAATGTTCTAGTTTCTCTGGCTCGGACGCATGTGTATGCACACACACATATAGATTCGGCATAAAACCTAAACCACCTTCGACGTAAAACTCCGAATGCTCGAGAAAATGTTCTACTTTCTCTGCCTCGGACGCATGTGTATGCATGAACACACACATATATATTCGGCATAAAACCTCGAATGCTCGAGAAAATGTCCTAGTTTCTCTAGCTTGGACGCATGTCTATGCATGCACACACATATAGACTCCAGTCGCAAGGCACATATAAACCTACTTTATGAATGAGTTAATTGTCTAAAACTTTTTTGTTTGATTGAAGTACAGAACATCAAAGCAAGTCACGTTATTGAACTGAGTCCAAAGAATCCATCTGTTGGATCCGACATTCAAACTTGAAATGGGTGTTTCCACCGCTCCTATAAGAACACTGCTTCAGCAATAACTCTCGCGACTGGACCCATGGACACGACACCGTAATGCTGGCGGAGCCAGAACACTGATTTACAAATTTTCATACTTGAAAGGGCACTTACATATATAACAAAATAAATATTTATGAATTTAAAAAAAAAAAATTGAAAACTGCCCACAATAGCCTTCATGTGGCTCCGCCACTATAGGGAAAGAAAAGGGACTGTAAGATTTCGCATTTTATTGCATATGGTGAAGAGAAAGGCGCCTCTTGCTACCTAGATTTTAGTTCAATGTGCTGTTGTGCGTTTTCGAATAACAAGATTTCGATCCCTGGTGCACGTCAATATCATCTGTTAACTCATCAAACTTGGATTTGGTTTCAGAAAAGCTACATCTGTGACCAATCTGGTCAAGTCCGAATCTAGAATGAAAGGGAAGGCGAGTCTAGCTGCGTCGAGGAGAGTCCAGGGAACAAATGCTAATTTCTTTCTCCATTCCAATTACGATTCGTTGATCTCAACTACTCCAATGCTGCAACGAGTCAAACCAACTCGAGCTCAACTCACTTTCAAAGTTGTCTTGCTAGGACTGTACAACGAGTCAAACCAACTCGAGCTTGAGTCAAAATCTCTCAGTTAAGCTTGACACAGTGTTCAACTCATTTGTAAACAAGTCGAACTCAAGATTAACTAAAAACTCAACCTTATAAACAAGGGTAGAGCCAGATTTTTTTTAAAGGAGGGACCTGATAGTATTTTCAAAATTTGTATAGAAAACCGAATAATAATCTTCAAAACTTTTGCATACACCAAGTTAAAAATATATGCATAATTTTTGTTTTTTTGTTCGGGAGACCGTGGCCTTCTCTTTGCCCCTGCTTAGAAATGAGTTGAGTTCATGGATTAAACTGGAATAAGCTCCGTTAATATAGGTTATCTTTATATATATATATATATAATTTCTATTAGAACCAGTGAGCCAATAGGAAGTTGGTAAACGAGCTTATAGAACGAGTGGAACTCAAGGGACCCTGTCTATCAAGTCAGCCTTGAGCTGACAGCTCGAGCCGAGGAATGTATGAGTCAAATCAAGTCGAGCTGACTGAGTTCGAGCTCAGCTCGCTGTAATTGCCTTTAAAAACCAACAAGATATTGAATGAGGAAGGCCCCAAGATCGCAATTCTCTGCAGGAATGCAATTTATTTCTCTAATAAAAGCTAATGCTTTCTAGTTGTTATAGTTATTTTATGTATATAATCTCAATAAACAAATAAATAGTGGAACTAAATTGATATTTTTATTTCTTCTATGATGAATGGTAGATTCGTAATCCTTATTTTGCCTTCCTGTTTTCTTAATTTTTACTAGTACTTTGAAAATCATGAAAGAAAAAGTGACATATAACGCTTTCCCTCCTTTAGCGGCTAGAATTTTGGAAATGATTAAAGCAACAATATGAGAGAAGAAATTATGTAACTGGATCAGATACCGTCGACCTCCCATCCGATTTTAAAGAGCGTGTATGATATTTAACTGAAGTCTATTGGAGATCTGATCAGATTGCGTAAATGTTAAACCTTATGCTAGGGGTTTCATACTTGAATTTAGACACTATCTGACCAAAATCTTTTGAAGAATAAAGCTCCGATTTGAGTTAAACAGGTGAATGTTTATCCTTTTGCAGTATGGCTGGCATTTGGTGGCCATGGTTGGATTCCGAGCAATGTTTGCAATGCTACTGCGGAGCGTGCTTCCAGGTGCCTTCTTCTTGTTGTGAGGAGCACTGACCTTCATCCCCTGCTCCCTCCCTCATCGACTTTCATGGCCTCCTCCTTCATCCTCCCATCCTTCCAAATTTTCCCCACAACACGGCAGCCTCACCCATCTCCTTCTGCAACAGCATTCCGAATTTTACCTTCCTCGTCATCTTCTTCCCTCACAGTCTCCAAATCGGCAGAAACCAAGACCCACAACCTAAATGCTAGTGGCTACTACTCTGGCTGTGTGGACCAAATTTCCAAACTATGCGAGGATGGTCGTCTCGGAGACGCCATTTCCATCTTCAACCAGATGAAAGAAGATGGGATTCAGATTGGTCACGATATCTACGGGGAGATATTGCAGGGATTCGTGTACCAGAGATCTTTGTTTGGGGGTAAGCAAATCCACGCTCAAATTATAAAAAACGGGTCGTCCTTTTCAGAGAACGAGTTCTTGCACACAAAGCTTGTAATTTTCTACGCAAAATGTGACGTGCGTGTTGCGGCCGATTACTTGTTTAGTTCATTGCCGTCGAAGAACGTGTTCTCCTGGGCTGCCATGATTGGTTTCTACGTTAGAAAAGGTTTGAATGAGGAATGCTTGTTGAGTTTCTCTGGTATGCTTGATAGTGGCGTTTTGCCCGACAATTTTGTGATTCCAAATGCTCTGAAAGCTTGCTCTTCCTTGCAGTCTCTACAGTGTGGGAGGATGATTCATGGGTACATTGTGAAACTTGGTTATGGGTCATGTGTGTTTGTTGCCAGTAGTTTGGTCGATATGTACGGGAAGTGTGGAGAGTTGGGGTGTGCACGCCTGGTGTTTGATGAAATTCCCGAGAAAAATGCAGTCGCTTGGAATTCCATGCTTGTGGGTTATTTCCAGAATGGAGAGAATGAAGAGGCCTTGAGGTTGTTCTATCAGATGAGGGTTGAGAGCGATGTGGAGCCGTCACGCGTTACCATTGCAAGTTTTCTTTCGGCTTCAGCAAATTTAGCATCATTAAGTGAGGGTAAACAGGGTCATGCTATTGCAGTGCGCTTGGGCCTTCCATTGGATAGCATTCTGGGCAGTGGTCTTGTAAACTTTTATGCAAAGTGCTCCTGTATAGTAGACGCCGAGCTGGTTTTTGATCTAATGCTCGATAGGGATGTTGTTGCTTGGAATTTGCTGATCTCTGGGTACATACAAGATGGGCACATTGAAGATTCTCTTGACTTGTGCCGCAGAATGCAGCTCGAGAACTTTCGGCCTGATTCAGTTACATTAGCTTCTATTCTCTCTGCATGTGCAGATTGTGGCGATTTGCGTCATGGACTTGAAGGCCATGGTTACTGTTTCAGAAACAACCTTGAATTAGATGTGTTTGTTGCGAGCAGCATTATTGACATGTATGGAAAATGCGGGCGGATCGAGGATGCTAGAAAGGCTTTTGATTGCACCATGCAGAGAGATGTTGTATTATGGAATACATTAATAGCAGCTTATAGTGAATCTGGATGCAGTGGAGAAGCTCTTAAACTCTTCTACCAGATGCAGCTAGCTGGTTTGCTGCCTAACGTCGTATCATGGAATGCAGTAATTCTGGGATTCCTGAGGAATGGACAGGTAACAGAGGCGAAAGATTTCTTCATGCAGATGCAATCTATTGGTACTGCGCCAAATTCAGTTACGTGGACTACACTGATCTCTGGCTTAGCTCAAAATGGACATGGATCTGATGCCTTTGATCACTTTGAGAAGATGCAAGCGGCTGGACTGAAACCAAATGCTATGGTTATTGTCGGATTGCTGATGGCTGCAACAGCATTATCACTTGTACAGCCTGGAAAGCAAATTCATGCATATATAGCTAGACACGGCCTAGCAGTATCTCCCTGGATTATGACGTCTCTTGTGGACATGTATGCTAAATGTGGGAGCGTGAATCTAGCAAGAAAAGTTTTTGATGTGAGTTCAGTTAATGACTTGCCTTTATATAATGCAATGATATCTGGCTACGCGCTGCATGGGAAAGCTGTCGAAGCTCTTTCTCTGTTCAACCAAATGCAGCTAGAAGGAAACAAACCAGATGCCATAACGTTCACTAGCATCTTGTCTGCATGCAGTCATGCTGGGTTTTTTGATGAAGGCCAGAGAATCTTCAAGGAAATGAGCTCGATTCACAATATTCAACCTAGAATAGAGCACTTTGGATGCGTGGTAGACATTCTATCTCGCAGGAAAAAAATATATGAATCGCTTCCGTATATTTCTTCTATTTTGAATGAAATTGATGGCCCGATTATTGGGTCATTACTTGCTGCATGTAGAGACCAGAATGATGCTGAAATTGGTGAAGCCCTGTTCAAAATTCTTCTTGAATTAGAACCAAGCAATTCAGGGAACTACATAGTTCTGTCAAACATGTATGCAGCTTCTGATCGATGGCATGAAGCAACAAAGATCAGGAATATCATGAGAATAAATGGGTTGAGAAAGAATCCAGGTTGCAGTTGGATTCATGTAGGAGGTAAATCACATGCATTTGTTGCTGGGGACAAATCACACCCCGAAACGGAAACTATGTATCAAACGTTGTATTTGTTAGACAAAGAAATGAGATTTGCTGATTATATCCTTCTTATTAATGATAAAGGTCGTTTTGCTTTTCCTTTAGAAATTGGTCTTCTAGATCTCAAGGTAGTGAAGATCGATTGGTCTGGCCTACAAGTTGAATCTAAACCCTGCTAATTTTTTTGGCCAGTTTTTTTGTGGGCATTTGCTTATGCTCAAGTGTCAGGAAGTTCTAACCATAGACCAACATGGTCCAAATGGTTGCTAACACACAGTAGTTGGTGCACCTTACTACGTGACAATATTTGGCCTAGTGTATGAAGTTACATCTTCTAGATTTAGTTTGTTCTCACAAGGCCTGGTTATCACGGCTCATCCTGGGTTTTTCTTTCAGGAGCTGACCTATTATATGGCAGGAAAGCTGGCCAGATTGCGATAAACAGATTCTTTTCTTTTCTTTTTGAAAAAAAGAAATCCGAAACAACCGGGTCCAAGGGTTCAGAGTTGGCCTGGTTTTCTTTCCACAATTGAATTATAAGGAAAACTATTGAGATTTTTGGACGTGTCGGAGTAAGGACAAAAGAATTAGGCCTCGTTTATGGGCTCAAACCAGTTTTTTAACCTGATTTTGGATGTCATCCAAATGGCCCCTTAGTTTTTTTTTCTCATTCGTTCAAGGGAAACTATTGAGATTCTTGGATGTGTCGGCAAAGGACAAAATAAGTGTTGGCTTGTAATATCCTGTTTTCGTTGTTCTTAGGAACCCCTACTGCCTCTCTAGCAATAGATAAACTAATTGCTGTCAGTCTCATTTTTCATACCTTTGGCTTATTGGCTGATACTATTGATTTGTGATGGCTGTCTTCTCATTTCTTGTGTGAGAAGTAATTGATAAACATTTTAAGATATTTGGCAATAAAAAATAAAGGTTGATATTGTAAAGATCTGCATTTATCAAAAATAGTTTCTTGAGCACCAATGGGTGTAGCTAATAGGACTGAAGTGTTAGTGAAGATCTGGGTGTTAGTTTGATTCACCTGGATGTTACTCCTTTAAACTGCAAACGGTAGATACATGAAACTCTAGTTAGTTGACGGATGCCCCACCCCTTTCCTCGGTTACAAAAAAGCTTGAACCCAAGAACATGAAGAAACGGGAGGGGTTTCGGCCTCTTTGGAATATCTCTTTCTCCTTCAAAACTCTTCCCTTTTCACTTACACGACTATAGAGATGATTTGTGACATTTTCGGAATGAAGTAAAATTTCCAGGAATTTTGGTTCGATTCGAGCCCTGGATAATCTTCAATCTCGAAAATGGTAACGAACGACACGTGGAGCCTCGGAGCAGTTTGCGCTTCAATGCTCAAACAACTCCATGAGCCAACAACCACTCTCCATGACTATGGGGTAAGAAAACTTGGGAACAAGTCAAGATTTGAAAAGGAGCACAGATTCAAATCATTGTCAGCTGTAGATTAGTGAATAGAAAACTGAAGCTCCAAAGAGTTTGAATTCAAGGTGTTGGGAAGCAGTTGTCATTAAGCAGTCAGTCACTATCAAGGTCTACTGTGTGGTGTAAAGTCAGTAATAAACTCCACCAAGAAGTCTAACACAATAATGCAGCAGAAACAGTGCTGTTTTTAAATAGATTTCTTTGGATAATAACTTTCCAATGGCGCTAAATCATCAGAAGAATGAGGACAAGTTGGTTGCTAAGAACTAATCTATGCAGTTCTCACCTGAGTTCAGATCCACAGTGGCTTAGTGGGACCCGTCTCAGTTTTGTCTTCGAGTCTAGAAAATCTGACACGATTACTTCTGGGAGGCACACTTCCAGTTTTGTCTGTCTGCTAAAGCATCTAACTCCACAATGTTGAGGTGCTTTCGGGTCAGGTACTAAACTTGGTTGGATCCAATTTGGATCTGGACATATCAAGGTCCTATATCCAGGTCCATAAGACTATCAACCCATGAAACCGGACGAATCGGGAATTCATCTCCAGTCGTCTCGTATCGGCTTTTTCACGAGCTCCCTGTAACATGTGCGGAAGACAGAGGGGCTTTGCCAGGAGATCAGGACATCCTGACCGTCGGATCGAAAAGTTCAAAGTCCTCGATGGAGAAAGGACATCAAGCCCCTTTCACCGTGCATCACGCGTCCGGGGGGAATTTTCTCGGTGACATAAATACCCTCGTCGATCTCTCCTTTTACAATAGCGCCGCCCACCGCCCGATCCCCGTGTCCCGAGAGAATATATCTCACGGGCGGAATAATAAGCGAACGACGCGGCGAGGATTTGTTGCCAATGCCGACTTCGCATGGTTACGACCGATTCGGACTTGACTCGCTTTGCTCAACGCGTCACGGGTTCGAACGCGGCTCGGCTCGTTGCGATGCCCGAAACGGGCGGAGCTCGGTTCGATGACCGAGGTGGTGATTTTGGTCAACGAGGAAACGCTTTTGTCAGTATTAGGACGGCAGTTGTGGGCCCCGGTGGTGGGACCAGGGGTCAGGGGCATCTCCGTCCTTTTCTCGGCCAGCTGTGCTTCCCCTAGACAGGGACGGCGCAATCGAGACAAGTACCCTCACACTGTCAATTATTCACGAGAATATCCGACGCCTTCTCCTTCACGTTCACACTGCTCCAGAACTGGATCCCGGTTCGGGTTTGATACCTAAGGATCGGATCATCACAACGAGACGAGGTATCAGATCCAGGATCCAGATCATGGAAGATTGCCACTCTCTCAACGTTTGACTCATGATCAGTGTCTCCGCCAATCAAGGGTCCACACCCCCAAGGCTCATGAAGAATCAAATGCATTGTCCATACAAGGAAAAAAAAAGGGACTAGATCAAGAAAATAAAGCATGTTTACTCAAATGACAAGCTTTATCAATTAGCCAAGTAAGTTGATGGTAGAACACTCTGCATGTCAATAGGAGACAGTCAGACAAAATCATGATATAGATCATGATTTGGAGAAAATAATGCAATAAATTCAACGTCTTGAACTTAGTGGAGCTTCAGTTGTTGAGTCAAGCTGCAGCTCCAGAGTGAGCTCAATGACCACGGAGATGACGCAATTGGTGAACCCGACCAACTTTGGCATGGCCCCTGGAGACAGAAACCAAATGGCCGCAGAGTTCACAAACACAGAAAGACTCACAGTCAATCCAAACAGGCCTTTTCCTTTGATCTGGCCCTCAATTGTATGTACAAAGCAAAGTGGTGCACAAGAACAATGCACATTCTAAGAAACACCAAACCACAACCAATAATCAAATATCAAAAGCATGTAAAACAAAATCTAAAACCCTTTAATCCAAAGGATAAGAATAGAGGGAATGTATGCTCCTCTTCCCTATCTTCTCCTCCATCCTCCATTGCTTCCATTTCATGGCGTTGCACCTGCAGGAGGAGTCCGAACTTCCGGCGGCGTCCTCCCACCGGAGCCCTTCGACTTGTCGTCGGAGGATTGCCGCTGCCCATCGTCTGTGTCAGCCCGGTTGATGTCTTCGATCATCCTCAACACATCCCTGATCTGTGGTCTCTGGTCTGGCATCGTGGCAACGCAGGCCATGGCAACTTGCAGCAGCTGCACCATCTCCTCCTCAATGTTTTGATACCTCATCAACTCCGCATCGAAGACCTCTGCCGTCCATTCTTCCCGCACAACCGACTGCACCCACCTTGGTAGATCGATCCCTTGATCGTTTAACGAAGCCTGGTTGGGCGATTTCCCTGTCAGGAGCTCCAGCAGCAGAACTCCAAAGCTGTAAACGTCAGACTTGTAGGTAACCTTCCGCGTCTCCATGACTTCAGGGGCGCGGTAGCCAGCAACCCGCGCAGTGGGAGGAGTGGTGGCGTTGGAGAAGAGTGGAGAAAGGCCGAAATCCGAGACACAGGCATCGAGATTCGGCCGCAGTAGGACGTTTGAGGCCTTTATGTTGCCATGGACAGTCTTTGCTGTTTCATGGAGGTGAGTTAGCCCTCTTGCTGAATGTACAGCAATTTTCATCCTGCTGTCCCAGTCCAAGGGTGTTCTTCCAGATCCTCTGCTACCTGCAACAATGTTGCGTATTATTGATCAAATGGGATGCCTATACCCGCCGAAAGATGTACAAGATCTATTATTTCATAAACTTCTCAAGCTCCTCAAAGTCTGAAACTTGAGAAACATTTAGAACTTGCATGTGAACCTAATGTGCTAACCAATACCATAGTTCTCATTAGACCATAGTTCTCATTTGCATTCTAGCACACAGAAAAAAACCATTTTTCTTTTTTCAGCAATTTCAGGCATGAAAAAAAAAAACCAATGAAAGTTGGAAAAAAACTCAGAAACTTCTTTCTCAAGTTTGACTACTGGCAGCAGAATTGCAGGAATAAGTCTGCCTTCTGCTTGAATGCCTTTGACCGTCACGTTAAAGCCTCTAATTTTGGAGGACTTGTGCATAACGATGCTGAGGGCATAAAATTCAATCCTTGATCCTTCTAAGAAGTTTCCTACTGGAAATGACAACTCGAAACTAACAATGAAAGCAAATACAAGTAAGAAATCAAACCCAAATCTAGTGTTTCTTTTTTGGGCCAGCTAACAACCCCGAAACTTGCAAGAAATCCCAAAATGCAGTAAAATCTACACATCATAATGCCATTCCCAAACATTCCCAACCCACACCAAAATATTTTCCATTTCTCTACATCCCTTCTGCACTCTCCCTCCTTAGATGCAGAAACGCGCCTCTGTCAGATCCATTAATTACTCGCCACTTACAGACCAAGAAATTAAATGCATCCATACATCCATCTGATTCAGTACTCCAGAAGCGCTCCAAAGAGTCCAAACAACGAATGACAACATAGACAGTGAAAGAAAGAAAGAAAGCAAACAACAGAAGAAAGAAAAGAAAAAGATTGAGTTGCCAAGATAAGAGGACGAGAATGAATGAACAAATTACCGTGCAGCAGAGAGGACAAGCTTCCTGCCTGCATGTAGTCTAGCACCATAAGCTTCTCGTCTTTGGAATAGTAGTACGCTCGGATGGGCACCAGATTAGTGTGTTGAATCCTCCCGAGCACCTCCATCTGAGCCTCGAACTCTCTCTTCCCCACCGCAACGTCCTTCAATCTCTTAACTACAACGGTGGTTCCCTCCTCAAGAACCGCTTTGTAGGAAGTTCCCACGCTCCCCTTCCCCAGAACCTCGGCAGAGGCCCTAAGCAGGTCCTCCAGATCGAAGCTGTAGCCACCACCATTGAAGAACACGAGCTTGTTCCTCTCTGCCTCCTGACCAGAGCTCAAAAACTCGTCCTTGGACGACGAAGGCCCCCCCACCGCCTCCACTACCCTCGTCGGTGGCTTGGCCGTCCCTGCCCTTCTCTGCCTTCGCCGCAGACACAGAAGCAAGACAGCCAACAAGAGCAAGAGCAAAAGCAACGCGCAGAGAATCACAATTACGATGATTGCAGCACGAGAGAGCCGCTTCCGGTGGCTCGCTTGCGACTGGGAAGACGAAGGCGAGGGAGCTGGAGGAGAAGGAAAGAAAGGGTTGCAGAGGACAGGGAGGGGAGGGCCGCAGAGGTCGACATTGCCAGTGAAGGCCTCGGCTGGGAACCGCTGGAGCGGCCGCGGCACGGAGCCGTTAAATTGGTTGTTGGAGAGGTTCAGGGATGTCAGGCCGGGGATGTCGATGGCCGGAATGGCGCCGGAGAACGAGTTGTTCTGCAGGAACAACCCCGTAAGGTGAGTGAGGTTGTTAACGGCAAAGGGGACGCGGCCGGAGAAGCGATTAAAGGAGAAGTCCAGGCGGGTGAGGCGGGGGAGAGACGGAATGAACCCCGGGAACCCGCCGGAGACGAGATTGTGCTGGATGTAGAGGCTGCGGAGGAGTTTGAGATTGGCGAAATCGTCGGGCAGGGGACCGGAGAGGAGGTTCGACCGAAGGCTGATGACACGTAGCTGGGTCAAGCGGCCGATGGTGGACGGCGGGATGCTTCCGACGAGTCCGACGCCGGGGAGGTGCAGTTCCACCACCCTGAAGCTCACGGAATCGCAGACGACGCCGACCCACGAGCAAGCAGTGGAGGAGGAGGCGTTCCACTGGACTCGCGCAGGGCGATGGACGGCGGAGAGGAACCTCAGGAGCGCTTGCTTGTCATCCGCCGCCGAGTCAGCAGCACAGGAGGAAAAAAGAAGAAAGACGAAGAGGAGGAGATGAAGGGCCATGGTGGGAGGTGGCGCTGCTGCTTCTGCTGCTGCTGCTTTTGGTTCATAAATGGGAGAAAGAACCACCCATTGACAAGACTAGCGGGATTTCGAGTAGCTCTCTCTGCGAAGGCTGGAGGTGGAATTCGCGTAAGGAGTAGGAGACGTATGGATTATGGAACACCAGGAAAGCAGACCGGCAAGATACTCTTCTCAGGTCCTGCAAGCTGGTGGTTTTCCGGCAGCCGGAAACTTCCCCAGCCAGCAGGTCTATCGGAGAGTAGACAGACAGCTCCCTCTCCAAAAGAGTGATGCGTTTTAGGTAGGAGAGAGAGAGAGGACAGTTTTTGGGAGAAGGAATAGCCCTTTTGATGGGAAAGTAGTGAGAGAGAGCGAGTCCTTTTCTTCTTTAAAACATTTTTCATTACCGGAATTGCCCCTCCTTTCTATGAGATGTCTACTTACAAACGTCCCTTTCTTTTTCTTACCTCGCTTTTCTCTTTCGCACTCACAAAAAAAAAAAAAAAAAAAGTCACAGTTGTAAGCTGCACATGCATCTTCGCATCATTCTCTCAGTATTATACCTATCTAGCCCTTTTTACTACAATAACAATAATATTTTACCATAAAGTATGCACTTCTTGTATTTTTTATGGACCTACATCTAATAAAGTACTCGAAAAAGAAGAAAACAAGTCCTTGTCGTTAGATCAACTCGATGAAAAGATTGTTGTTCCGTATTCGTGAAGATGAGAAAATGTTAAAAAGCCAATTCAAGCTGATCTTTAGTAGTGTCTAGTAATATGGTTTTGAAGTCTAAAGTTTCCATTCTAAGCTGATCTATAAAGTTTCGATTCAAATCTGATCTATGCGTGTGTTTTGATGTTCTGAATTTGCGTTTCTATGGTGATGTTTGATTGTTTAGTTGTGTTGTATCAGCGATAGCAATGGTGCGCTCTTCAATTAAGATGTTGCATCCTATCACCTTAAGACACATGAACATAACGCTCACAGGAATCGAATTAGAGACTTGTCTTTATTCAGGTTTTTAATCGGACAAGTTAACTAAGATGAAGAGCCTTGTGGGGCCGTTGGATTTTGCATTCAAGTTTTGAAAGGGCGCTCTTACATTTTGAAATTTATTTTCACTAGACATTTAGATCGTTAGGAAATGGGTTTGGAAATAACTTTCAAACTTGAAAAGACTCGACCATCTCCGCCCAACGGTTCCATAGTCGGGTTAAAAGTAATTCATACCAGTTTGGCAGATCATTGATCATGGTTAAAAAAACGTCGAACCCAGCTGATCGAATCAACTCATAGTGGGCTCGAGCCGGGATGGCTCGATGAGGGTCAGCGACAGACCAGTCCAAAAGCCTGCTTTTGGAATTTACGGTTTTCGTAATCATTTTCACTGGGAGGAAAAAAATGTTATTATATTGGTAATTGATTTTCACAAAAAACAAAAAATTAACGGTGGGGTGCAGCAAATTGGGCACCAAAAAGTCAAAAAATATTATTATATTGGTAATTAATTGAAGGAAAAAACAAAAAATTACAATAAACCGACAGTGGTAAAAAAGTGATGTCTTTTGACCTAAGCGAGTGGGAGCCAAACAGCCTTTTGGGGTGGCAGTGGGAAGAATCCAAAACCCGGTTGGAGGCCAGGTTGGACAAAAAGGAACCAGATCCTCAATTATCCAAAGAAAACGCTGGTCTAGATCTCTTCTCTCATTTGTAGGATCCAATATATAGGCCAATTTTCTTTTTCTTATATTTATTTATTTATTTTTCCTTAAGGGGGCGTTTGGTTGACAGGAAATATACTGTTCAACCGGAAAAAAAATTCAAAAATTCAAAACTTTTCCTGTCAACCAAACGCGGAAAAATTTATTCGACCGTTAAAGGTCGAAATCCGGAATTTTTTTCCGGAAAAATTTATTTGACCGTTAGGGCACGCGAGCGTCTTCGTTCGCGTTTTTGTTTTCGCCTTGCCTTGCCTTGCCGCTGCTCCCTCTTCTTCCTCGTCGACAC